>VZRF01002283.1:135191-459106 GCA_013396875.1 Vireo altiloquus
GGACCAGGAACAGGAGCAGGAGCAGGAGCAGGAGCAGAAGAAGGAGCAGGAGCAGGAGCAGGAGCAGGAGCAGGAGCAGGAACAGGAGCAGGAGCAGGAGCAGAAGAAGGAGCAGGAGCAGGAGCTGGAACAGGAACAGGAGCAGGAGCAGAAGAAGGAGCAGGAGCAGGAGCAGGAGCTGGAACAGGAACAGGAGCAGGAGCAGGAGCAGAAGAAGGAGCAGGAGCTGGAGCAGGAACTGGAGCAGGAGCAGGAGCAGAAGAAGGAGCAGGAGCAGGAGCAGGAGCTGGAGCCTGCCTCTCGCTCATGGAGCTATAAACAAGGACATCTCCAGCAGGACACAGTGCGCCTCGGGCAGCCCCAGCCGTGTCAGATAGTCCCTCTGACTTCCTGTTGGAGCTGAAGGACCATGGAGATACGTAAAGATTGCAAGGTCAGATTCTGACTTGGGTCAGAATCTTCAGTGTTCACAAGACTGCCACATGCATCAAATGCTCCACTCTCGTGGGGAGAAATAATGCAAATCTGTTCTTTATTACTGCTGGTAAATAACACAGAATTTCCATGCTGTATCTTATTTTCACTTTAGTTTTGCAGATTCAAAGCTAAAAATAAAGTCCGAATCAAATAAATTACCCTGATTTCTTCATTTTATTTTTTCTTTTCTTCCTATTTAATAATATTCCACATTTAGGTTACTCACCATGACCTTTGGTTGAGAATTATTTAACCTTTATTTTTTCTTTGCTCATTAGGAATCAGTAGTTTTCCACCAAAGAATCAAGGAAAAAAAAGAAAGGCATGATATATTTTGTGTGGTTCACATGTCAGATAGTCTTTTAGGAGACTAATGAATTGAAAGTAAATTAGGAAGGTATTTGGGTAGACTCCCCCAAGACTTTTGTGTGGATGGTACAGCATAGTAGAAAGATGAAAGCATTCAAATTTCAAATGAATCACCACAGGTAGAGTGATTCAGCATGAATTTCAAATGTATATTCCTTGTGTTGGTGTGCTAATTAAATATTTTTTAAGTGTGTTTGGTTTGTTACAGGACCTAGTTTAATATGAGTATCTATATAGTGAGTTAGGAACAGGGATTGCGTAAGCTATGGCTGTTGTTGTCCAAGAGTTTTCATGACAGCACATTGAATCTATCTGAAATTTAACAACAGAAGTACAGTGAGGATGCTGTTGCTGAGTTCAAGGAGCTCAGGAACATCAGAGTTGATGCATTTCTGTCTAATGGTCTGAGTTACAGGCATTCACAGTTCCAGTGTCTCCTGGATTCTGCTAACATCACAAGTTTTGCACTGACAAAAGATGTTCATATTAACTCTCCTGATACAAAAGGAACAGAGCAAAGAAATACAGAGCTGCAGTGATAGACTGCAGCTAGATATACAACTACAGAAGAAAAGGCATGAAAAAAACACAGACTAAATCCATGTCAGTCTCCAACAGGTTGAGAAAAATCCTGCTCTGGGATGCCTACACAGAAGATGGTTGTGCAGCAAAAGTTAAACTGAAATAAAAGGTAGAAGTAACAAGTACAACCTCTTACCTTGCTCAGCAGAAGAAAAGGTAGCATTAAAAAGTAGCCAATTATAAGTGTGCAATAAATCTTGTCTGTACCCCCAAAAAGTAGCACAGAGAGCAGGGGGGGAGCCCAAATAGTGCCTTGGCCTAGCTTCTCCCAGAAGCATCACAGAAGCCATCAAGCCATCAATGGACCATGTCTACAGACTCAGGCAGGAGAACAAGGAGAGGAGGGAATCCAAACCGAGGTCTCAGAGGAAGTAACACACTGTCAAGGCCCTTCCCAGGGCTGTTACAGGACAGCTGCAGCCTCATTGTCCAGATATGAAACCCATCACCATTTACATAGGTAAACAGAGCAACTTTTGGACTGAGGAAGTATTGTCCAGAGGCATGGGACATGTTGGGCAGGAGAGGAACACTTGGATATTGCGTAAGTTTTATTATGGGAAGTTTAAGGGTGGAATTAAAGGTGTGAAAAGAGAGGAAGCAAGGTGGTTTGGGGAGGAAGAATAGTGGTAAAATAAAGAGGGAAGGAGGGGCAATTGTATGTAAATAGTTTGCTGGTTGGTAAACCTGTTTTTCCGTGCCCTGCACCTGATCTGCACAGAGTGTCCTGTGACTTACTACATTCCTTTCTACTCTTTTCCAGATGAGAAACTCTCATGTGCTTCTGTGTGTCTGGGACTGTGGTTGCAGGCAGACCACAGGTTGGAGGTGGAAGTAGCTGCCAAGACCCCCATGGGTGGATGTCAATCCCAGAAACTGGAGTGGGACTATGGGTGCCAGGGACACAGATGTCCATGGCGAGAGCCAGGAGAGCAACTGTGTAAATTGAGTGTGTGAGTGCCAGCACAGGTCAAACCAGGTGAGCCACCAAGTCAGTGTGGTGGTCTGGGAGCCTGGGGGTCTCTAAGAGAAAGACCATAGGGATAGGCTGTGGGGTGGTTATTGGGGATTGGGAGAGTTTCAGATGGTTCTTTGTGTGTGTGTGCATCTGTGAGGGCATGTGTACCAGCAGCTAGAGGCTGGCCTCAGAGGTTTCTGTGTCCAGGTGCCAGCTACTGAGCAGACTGGGAGTGTAAGCCCAGCTGTGGGGGGAGCATATTGTACCTATGCACACATACATACTCCCAGCAGCAGATCTCCATCCTGCTCAGTAGAGAGGGGACCAGGATGAGGCCATTGCTTTCTGTGCTGTCTGTGTGTAAGTGCTCTGTGTCTCTCTGTATCAATCTGTGCAGACCACTCTTGGATTAAATGTAGTGTAGACATGTTTATGCCTGTGCCTGGTGTGCACAGGGAATATATGCTCAGTCTCACTACGGATGAACCTGAGGACATGAAGTTGTGACTGTTTTATCTCTCTCAAGCTGCCGGATCTGTCCCTAATCCACTGACAGCAATGTATTGAGTAAATATTCTTTTCCCTTTTACCTAGGGAAGGAAGTGCAGGTCTGGAAATGATTAAATATCACTTGAACAAATACAAGAAAGAAACAAGTCAGTAAAGAACAAAAAATACATCTTATCTATTTATAAAATATAGTGACAGTGATGTGGCTTCTTAGAAATTCTGTATTGATGGGGTTTATTACAGATTTTTGTACTGCAATGATCCCTTTCCTCTCTTCTGGCTGGCTTGGTCCTAGGAAGGTGATAACCATAATCTTTCTTTTTGGGTTGTTTTAACTGCTCGAAGAAGTTCTCCTAGAGATTTGCCTGTCCAGCTTCTGATGATGTTTTTTACCAGGTTGCCCACAAACAGCTCCTCCTCTTCTCATTTTTTTCTCTGCAAATTTATGTTTGCTAGGACTTTTGGTTTAATCACATTGGCAGACCTTTCCAGCTTCTCTCTTTACACTGCTGCTAGCAGAGGCTCATGGGATCCAATTACTGCAGCTCCAGCTTCCCTGTAATAGAGCTGTTAGTTCTGTGCACTGTACATGGTATCTATTGAATTCTGCAAAGACATCTGAATTCAAAGGCTTGAATTCTTCGTTCTGTTGCTGCTGTTTGAGTTTCACCTGTTTCACACTGTTCATGCTCTTGAGAACACAATATTTCTAAAAAGTTCCCTTTTTTTTTTTCTCTTGGATCTACTAAAGTTGTTCTTGTCTTTCCAGGTTGTATTTTGGACTGTGAGCACTGCTAGCATGAGGGCAATTCTTTGGATTTCTGTTTTAAGTTTCCTGTCTTTCATGGTAGTAGTACCAAGGTACTTGAATAAGTCCCCCCATTCAGCTTTCTTGCTTTTGATATCTATGTATCTATTTCCTTTTCAGAGTCAGTAATCTTCATTGTCATTACACTGCTATTTTTTTGTCCTGATCTCCATACCATATATCATTGCAGTGCTGCTCGGCTTTGTCATTGCTTTTCCATGTACTGGTCCCATTCCTCCTATCGAATCTACATCATCTTCAAAGGATAGACTACCTATATTACTACCTCTGACTGATAGCACTCCTTCAAAGTTTTCAGAGTCCTTTGACAAGGACACTATTGAAGAGATATGGCAATAGGAGACATCACGTTCTTATACCAGCTGTTATATGGAACTACTTACTCAGTGTGTTGCCTTCAAGGACTTTATTGCCTGTGCTATGATAAAGGGTTTCAGTGGTCGTCACTGTTCTTTTGCTAATGTTGAGTGTCTTTGTCACAGTCTATAGTATTCGTTGCCATGAAGGATCAAATGCTCTGTTGAAGCCTGTGAAGTCACAGTGTAGTTCCATTTCATATTCTCAGTATTTTCTGTTCAATTTCTTAAGTTGAATGTCTGATCTATTGTACTTGGTGTCATTCTAAAACCTTCTTCTTCCTCCTCAGGTAATGTCTTTGGAAGATCAGGTAGACTTAGGAGCATACTGTCAAGGCCTCTTTTTGGCAAGTAATGCCCTGACAGCATTAAGGTATGTGTGAAGCCTGTGAATTACAATAATGGCAGTATCTCCCTTGGTTTTTGTAAATGTTTAGCTTTTCCTGATGGGGAAAAGCTGTAATTTCCTGGCCCTAATTTGATAACTCTTAAGGATGAACAAATCATCCCTGAGTCTTGTTCAGTTGCTATTGATGTTAAGTCAACATTTACTTCATAGTTAAACAAGCCCTTGCACCAGTCCCACAGCCTGCCTGAAATTGCTTTGGCTTCCTTTTTGGAAGGCATACATTTTTGTCATAAAATATAAATGTACTTCCTCATTGTTATGTTGATGGCAAAATTTTTCTTTTCCTCCTTTCTATATCCTATATGATATCTATATGATTTTAACTTTTGTATGGTTGGTACTGGTCTCTATCCTGAGCAGCTTTCTTATGGTTCTCTTTTTACAAGTTTCTAAACCAGCCATCTTACTGCTGCTAAATTTATCACACTGAATAATTTGTTCATATTCAATTTCTTAGGATGAGTGCTTAATTTTTTGGTAGAATTTAATGTATTGATTTTTCTCCAGTGACATGCTAGGCAATCTCATCTTGGTCAGGGTGTTGTCCATGGGCTTTTCATGACAACCTAATGGGTAGTTTATCCTGGCTCTCTCTTGCTCTTCAAGAGTAGACACAATAAAGCCTATTGACATAAATGGGTGACTGCCTAAGAATCAAATCTTCAGACTACTATTTTTCATCTAGTGTTACCAGTCCCTTCGTTAGCAAGGGAAAATAATGTGGAGCTGAGATCAAAAGCAGCGTGCTGCCTTGCAGAAGTATTACCCGAATTTCTGCCTTGAAAAGGCTTGCAGAGCTTTCAAAGGACTCGGCTTCTGTAACTTTCCGTATAAATTATTAGAGGCTTTCATAAAATGAAAATGTTTAATTGTTTCTTTCCATTTCAAGGCGCTGTTCAAAGTATCAAGAACTTCCTTCTTGATATAAGAAATATGTTTTTTACAACAATAGTCATTCACTGGAACAACCTTCCCAGGGACATCACTGAAGGCTTTCAAGATGCCATTGGATAGGGTGCTAGATAATCTCATCTAGGTTCCCTTTCCCATCAAAGGTTGGACCAGGTGATCTTTTGTGGTCACTTCCAGCTGTTCTATGATTCTATAATTCTAATATAAATAAAGCCTTTGAAAGAAAAATGTTTTTGCTTTAGAGCAGTTAATTACTGCAGAATTCTGATACCTTAATTTTATTTAGGAAGAAATAGCATTTCCCAAATTAAAAGTGGCCCAAGATGCGAGAACTCAGCTGTTTCAGCTGTTTTATGTACCTTCAGGATTATGAATATTAACTTGATGACATATAGATTACATTAAGTTTTTATGGGATCCAAATAAGAGGTATTGTCCCTATAGACTTTCAGGATAAGAGTCCATAGGTTTTTTTGCTTGCCTTGAACAGTGATTGCAAGTTATCTTAGACACCTCTAGTTGCCTTCCTTGCCTCTGAATAAGGATAAAGGAAGATGAAAGGTTAATGTGGAGCAGCACAGCTGCATGCCAGGGATATGTCTTCCATGAGCAACAAGTTTTTTGGGCTTTTTGTGTTTTCCAGTAACTTCACTGTACATATTTTAAAGGAGATAGGAAACTTCAATCCTGTGCAGATTTTAGAATTTATTTTTACTTTCATAGTTCAATCACAAAATTTTTCCTCTAGGTGTTTTCTGATTTACACATATTACAAATAACTTAGAAGGTAATGCACCTTTAAAAAAAGGTGTGAACTCTGTACCTATTTCACACCTGTAAGAGTAGGTACAGAACAGTTTTTTCATCTTCCAGGATTATATTTAATAATTGAATTTTTAAACTTCACAAATGTGTAAGATTTTTTTAAGTCATAATGTAAAAACACTTCTTCTTTCCATTGAGTGTGATGGTGGCTTTTTAGCCATATTATGATACTGCAGAAATAAAAACTGGCAACACAGATTAAAAAATCTTTTTGGATAAGTAAATTATACTAGAGGTATAATACTGTATAAAAACCATCCTTATATCCAGACAAATTTCAATCAGATCTTTACTGATAAATAAAGCCAGTAGTTGTGATAAGTGGTAATGTTTTGTTTCTTTGTTAGAACATGATTTGGTTGGAAATGCAGTGCAATAAACCATAATAACAGGATAACTATGATGATATGACAGCAACTGCTGAAAAAATACCTCTTGCAAATGAGGTTAGCCAGAATGAAGTATGCAGGATGAAAGTGGAAGGAAAATAGTATGTACAGCAAAAAAAAAAAGTAAGAAACGCAAATAAAGGAGTATTTTTGGGACCTCAAATACTCCAAGTGTGGATACCATGTACCCTCTTACTGACAAACCCTGAATTGGTAGCCATCTTCTAATTTTAACAAGAAAATTTTTAACTCTGCTTAAGTAAATCTACTATGTTCTGCAATAATTGTTGTGAGACCAGTCAGGAAAACTTGCAGAAGTAATAAGAACTAACTGGACTTTGTATAATCTTAATTTCATCTGACAGTTGAGAAACATGAATCGTGATGAGTAATATAAATTTAAATTGCAGACTGTTGCCACTAATGCAGTGTAATGTTGCAGACACATTTAATTTGTTAATTTCTTTTATTGTTAGTTCTAATCTCATCTGGATAAATCCAAGGCCATTGACACAGTAATTAGTAATACAAGTTCCTGTTATTTTGCATGGCCCATGAAAAAAATTGTTATGACTTTAAGAAAAAGTGTGCAAGGGCAAGGTGTGATGTGTCATTGATTAGTGTGAGGTGGGCAAAATGGCTGTCTCCAAAGGTGTTTCCAGCCAAGCTTCACTCAGAATGTTCTTTCATTCTAAGTAAAATAAACAGGTTTGAAGCTTTTTGAATTTTCTATCTGCTGCCCAGTAAAACCTTATAGCTTCTGGGCTTTTATACAGCTAAGATCTATAGTGTCTATTATCACTGTGTGGAGTCCCAAGATAATGTTAATAGATGTCTAGTTTTGCCAATAAATCCCTCAGGGAGCAGAAATATGTGTTTCAGATGAGTTGTTCAGAACTAAATTCAGATCCCAAATGGAACATGGTAGTTAGGCTTAAGAGACTCATCTCTAAAAATGTAAAGGTGTTTTTCTCTCAATTCCTAATAAAGGCAAAATCAAAACCCATGGCTCCTGAGAACTCATAGATCTATTAATCAAAGGCTGGAGGCTCATTTTCTTGAAAGGAATCTAGAATAATTTGTGAGATCCAAAAACCTGTCTCTTTAGGACTTTGCAACTTCAATTCAAAAGGCTGTAAGTTCATGAGTGAGAAAGATAACAGGTTTCCAGGACTACCAGTCAAAATTCCAGGAGCTTTTCATTGCTTGGGAGCACGAAAACCCATCTAAATAATAAAGGAACTGCTAAACGGAAGAGAGGAAGAGAAGACAGAAAATGGGAAATGGAGGAAAGGAGGACAATGAAGTTAATGGTCTTTACTTGGACTTTCTTTAGAGCCTAGGAGAAGACAGAAAGAAGCTGACACAAACTGCCATGACTATTTCTATCATAACTGGATAGAAATGAAAACTATTCTTATCTTCAGGATATGCATGTGTCTTACAGGCTGTACAAGCATTGCACATTCTACAGATTGGTTTTCTTTCACGCAGGGTGGCATTGCTGACCTATATTCAGATTGCTAATAGCTATAACTCAAAATCTTTCTCTGAAGAATTGTTTCCTGTCTTTTTAATTATGCAGCAGATTATTCCTGTTTCAAAGCTCTCTTTCCCCAATAAATCTCATTATTTTCTGACTGTAACTTCATTTTTTTCAAGATTGTTTTGAATTTTAGTTCAAAGCCTCTTGTATACTCTTAGTGGTCCCAAGTTCCCTCATTCTTTTTGCCTTGTCTCATGCTTTTGTTGTTTCTTCTTTTTCTTGCATGTAATCCTCTGCTCAGGTTTTCCAATACATCAACCAGTGTGCCCAGGATTACCTCAAATAATTACTTAATTATTGTAAACTGAGATTCTTTGTATGCTGCTGATCTGAGCGTATCTAATTAAATCCTTAGCCCTTAAACTCACTCTACTAGTTGGATTCCTGCAATGGTTACAAACTCTTTTAGAAAATATGTTTTACAACCTTTTATAGATTTGAACAAAAATCTAAAACAGGGATTTGTAAGATTTTGCTTAAATAAAGAAGATTTATGTGAATGGTTTTTATTTGTATAGTTAGTAAGTCAATACTGGTGACTTTTGATTGAAAACTAATTTTGAAATCACAACTGCAAGCATTGATATTGCAAATATTAAGACTAAGAGGTCAGTTGACCTGGGTAGAGAGCAAAAAAAATAAACCATATCTTTGTTGAACTCCTCCTGGGACAACATCAGACCAAGCAAGAGCCAGCTCCAAATTGCCCTGGTTTTTTACCGAGTTTTTCAGTTCTTCAAATTAAGAAAGGAAATCTGCCCAAAGTCTAGGTTGTTTGTAGCCAAATAAAGAGTAATTGCTGATTAATTATCCATCCCATTAGCTTTGTTTGAAATTTCATTATGGTTATTCTAACGTATGGCAACTACACAGGCAATGGAAGCAGGAACAGGTATCTTGAGAATAGTTTATGGACACTCTTCAGCTGTGTAGGGTTGGGGTTAAAAAGGCCATGATGAGGCTGAAGCACAACTTGGAAAGGGTTGCAGAGGGCTGCTACGGGCATATCAGCAGAAATATAAGAGCCAAAGAAAGCATACCCCACTTGATGAGAAAGATGTACCAACTGGTAACAATAAAAGAGGAAAAGGCTGAGATATTCCACCATTTTTTTACCTCAGTCTTCACTGATAACCCCTCTTCCCATACCTCTTGAGTAGATGGACTATAAGACAGAATGGGAGAGTAAAATCTCCCACTCTAAGTGACAGTCGAGTTCACAGCCACCTGAGGAGCCTGAACATAATGAGCTTATGGAACCTGATGAGATACATCCCAGAGTCCCAAGGGAATTGGTTGATGTAGTTGCCAAGCCGCTCTACATGACATTCGAAAACTCATCACATGAAGGGAAGTCCTAGGTGACTGAAAAAAAGTTGAATATTGCACCCATTTTTAAAAACGGTAGGAAGAAGGACCCTGAGAACTACTGATCTGTTAGCCTCATCTCTGTGCCTGGGAAGATCCCAGAACAGATTCACCTGGAAGCTCTGCTAAGGCACATGGAGGACAAGGAGGTGATTTGGGACAGCCAGCATGGCTTCACCAAGGGCAAGTCCTTCCTGAGCAACCCAGATGCCTTCCATGATGAAGTGACTACATCAGTGGACAAAGAAAGAACTCTCAAGGTCATCTATCTGGAATTCTGTAAGGCCTTTGACATGATTCTCCACTACATCCTTCTCTCTAACTCATAGAGCTATGAATGTTAATGGATTGGCTGTTCAGTGGATGTGGAATCATTTGGATGGTCATATCCAGAAAGTAGTGGTCAACAGCTTGGTGTCCAGAGAGGGATGAGTGGTGTGTGGTGTCTTTTAGAGCTTTGTACTGGGACAAGTACTGTTTAATTTCTCCATCAGAACTTCCAGTACTTAAAGGGTGCTTTTAAAAAAAGGATGTACCCAAACAGTTCAGCCTATTTGTACAGGACAAGGAGGAATGACTTTAAACTGACAGAGAAGTTGTTTAGATTAGACATTAGGAAGGAAATCTTTACTATGAGGGTGTGAGACACTGGAACAGGTTGCCCAGAGAGGTTATGGATACCCCATTCCTGGAAGTGTTCAAGGCCAGGCTCGATGGGGCCCTGAAAAACCTGACCTAGTGGAAGATGTCCCTGCGGTAGGTAGGCGGTCGGAACTAGCTGATCTTCAAAGTTCCTTTCAACCCAAACCATTCCATGATTCTACACTAATTGCAGGGCTTTGGGAGGATGTCTTCTGCCCCAGCTGGAACCTTCTATCCTTTCTATTTAAACCCTTCCAGAGAAGAGCCAGTTTTGTTCAACACATCTGTCTACTATTTTTGCCATGCTCAAGCAAAAGTTTTGCTTTAATGTGTTTAAACCAAATGTTTTAGTATGTTTTTAATTTCTTTAAGAGCAAATTATTGATTCACAGTGCTAAGGGAAATTATCCAATTCAAGTGACAGAAACAACTGAGAATATTCTTAGAATTTGTGAAGAAAAATGAAAGTACTGCAAGTCAGAGCAGGAGCTTAAACATATTATTTAAATTCTCCCTGAGGAAGAGTCTATCTTTTTTCCACTGAGTATATAAGAAGCCTAGTAGATTAGTCTGCTGTCTCAGGCACTTAAGTTAGTTGCTTGAATTTAAGTGGTATGGAGGCTTCTCTTTCCCCATTCCCACAACATTTATAATTAATCAGCTGAAAAGCAGCTCATGAGCAATTCACAGTAGGAAGAGATCAATTCTCAGGGGAAGGTGTCTGCAATCAGTAATCTAGACTGCTCGAACTAAATTTGTAGAATTCTACACAATGAATTATGCTACTTGCTTTTCAACTAGTTTAATTCCTTTAAACTCTGAAGTCATTTGCAGGCATCAGTACTTCTAGTTAGATGAACAATAGTCCACAGTTTTTGCTAAACTCTTAAATCCTCACAGTATGAACAGTTACACGATCTCTAGCAAGAGCATATTTTTTTTCAAAAGTTAGTGAAAGTGCCACTATTTCAGTATTATTGCATGTTAGCTTCAGTTCTCCATTGTGACTTAAACACTCCAAATGTAATATCATCTGCAGGTTTAGAATAAAACAAATACTCCCCTATAAATAAAAGTGAATAGAATCAGAATACCTTGGGAGAAAACAAGGAGGTAATTACATTTCATTATGTTTCTCTTCTCTTAGAACTGAGTGATCCTGAAGCAGTCATCATTAATCCTAATGCAATATGGCACAAAAGCCATAAATATTTTGCAATCTTGCATTGCAAAATTTTAGTAAAATTTCAGTTACCTGCAGTGCTCTCTGGCTTATGCCACCTGTGGCAAAATCATTAAGAAATATAGAGTCAGTCAAGCCTTGGAAGTAACTCTTTCTAGTACTTCCTATGATTTGCATCTTAAAATAATACATCAGTGTCAGAACTGGCATAAACAGCTCTTGATATTTTGTTTGGCTTTTGAGGATTTTTTTGTTTGTTTTGATTTTCAGAAATGTCAATATCAAGCAGTAGGATGCAAAATTTTATGTTTACCTCATAGGGACATTTAAAGGAAGTCTTGGTACATAATAGGTTCAATTTATATTCCAACTACAGTCTTTATACTAATAAATTTTTTAAATGTCCAACTCATGTTTTGATAAGATATTTAATTACAATTGTCTTAATTATTTCTCAGAAACAGAGTCCAAATCTTACAAATATTTTCTTTCTCAGAAAATTAAGGGATCTTTTTGATCTAAAATTTACTGGAAAGAAGTGAAACAACTGCATTCACGTTGACAGACTTTGGATCACGCCTACAGAAATTTAAAATGAATGTGTTATAGAAACCATTTAAAAAATTTTAGAACTCCTGTCTGACCCTTAAGGCCTTACTTTGCTGCAGCTTATGAATGGGTAAAAGGGTAAACTTTCAAAGCAATCTGTAGGAAATACACACAAACCCCCCTTTATTTATGATCAAACTGTATGTGATTATTTTTTTATGCATGACTCTTAAAATTCATCCCAAAGTGTCTTGATTGTATTGCATCTTCAAAGCGCATGGAAACAGAATTGAACTTACAAAGCTATTTGAAACTTAGGCTTTTGTAATAAAAATGTAAAAACCCCTCCTGGGTTACATATTATACAGCAGAAAACTTAGGAAATAATCAAAGAGTTTGCAACTTATCTTCATAATCTTCATCCAACAATGCAGTTGCACTCAAATTTTTCCAGAAAGCACTATTCGGCTACTAGACAAAGGAGCTTTTGAAGAATTTAACGCATTTAGTAGAAAAAAAAAGTCACTAATCCATTTGAAACATTTTCCCAGTGACAAAATAAGAAAGAAAAGCCTTTTACTTTTCAGGGTATGATAGAAAAGAATTGTAGTCTAGTTTGTCTAATTACCGTCCTTCCAATTGTACGTGAAAACCAGGTCTTCGATGTGAATAATATGCGTAGTGTGTACTTTTAAGTTCACTTTCTTTTCAAATTTTACTTTATTTGAATGACTGTAAAGATCAGGTCCTATATATCATCCATATTCTTCTATGCCAGAAGAGAAATATTTCAGGAGTGTTAAAAGCTGTACCAGTTTAAACAGGTAGAGGATCTAAAAGAATAGTAATTTTATAACTGCAATTAATGCTTGTGAAAGTCATTTTGCTTTATTTCTCTATGGTTTTTCTCCTATATTCATTTTGATGGAAAACATAGATATCAACCTACTTTAGGTGAAACACTGATAAATTTTCTTTTTCAGGCTAAGAAAATAGATTTCTTCTTCCACCAATGAGCAGAGTTGGAAGAAATTTTCAGGGAACACGATTCTTCGCAGCGTTGTAAAGGAAGGTTAAAGTTCATATGATCTTGAAGACTGAGGTCACTTCAGAATTCTAAACTGTTTAGATTTTGGTACAATTCTAATTTTAGTAACTTTGCATCAAATTATTATAAATACACATGTACTTTTGAAGAGTGCAATAGAATTTAAACCTTTCTTTTTACTAAATAATTCATTATGAGCCCCAAAAAGGAGAAACTACATTCTTCAACCTCTGACTTCTACTTTTAAATTCTTCACTAAATATATATAGTTGTCAGATTGAGTCTCCAAGAGAAGTTTTCATAGAAAAAGGAATAGAGATTGTGTTAAAAGGAGCAGAGTATTTTGCCTTTTCATCAGTTAGATCTGTTGGATTACAGCTTCATGCTTTGAGAAAGAACAGGACAGTGAAATGCGTTATAAAAACAGTACACACTTCACCTTGTCTCCAGTGATTTACTTTTACAGCGCTCTTCTCCAGGTGTTCTGTGGAGAATTGCATCTGACAGATATGGAGAAACATTGAACAGCAAGCGTTTTCTAGGACACCTCTGCTGGTAAATAGGAGACAAACATGCATATATATGGATGGCTTTGATTCCAGGCAGAAAAGGAACAGCAAATATTTTCTGAAAAAGTGCTTCATTGGCTACCCTCATGTTACTATGGTCTTCAGCTAAAAAGCAGTGGAATTACTTGAAAAAAAATCCTGTTTAATTCAATTTTTGTTCTATATTTTGAGGTGTCATATAGATTATAAACACCCAGACATAAAAGTCTGACTGTAACATGGAGATCACTGACTAATTAGCCCAACGTATGACAGAAAATGCTGAGTTTGTGAAAAGCCACTTTAACCCACCTGTGATTATCTTTAAAGGCAAGGTAAGGAGTGCAAGTAGTTACTCAGGCAACAAGCAGCTGTGAACCACTCCCCAAAAAGGGAAGATAAAGATGAAAACAACAACAACAAAAGCCAAACAAAAAAAATCCCAAACTTGTGAGAGGTGCATTCTCCCTGAGCAAGTGATAGATAGAACCTGGGTTTGTGAGAAGTTTTCCCCATGGGGTTCATGGAGAGGAAGAAATGAAGACTGGACATGGACTTGGAAAACAGAAGTCCGGACAGGAATGTCAAGATAAATGGAAGAGAGAAGGCAGCATAAAAAACTGACGGCCTGTGTTTACTGAACAATAGAAGCTGAATGACAGATCAATAAACCAAAAAAGAATGGCTGTAAGAACATGGCAGGAGGATTAAGCACCAGTTTAGGGACAGCTATGCTGCACTGGGCAGCAATGAGGAGAAACATGCTGAAAGAGAAGATAGGATGACAGAAGAGAGAAGCTGCTTGTCCCATAAGAGAAGAGGTAATGGAGAGAGCTTTGAGAAATTGCCCAAGTATAAACATAGACATTATATAGAAGAGAAGGCGAGGTAGTCAACAGACAGGAGAAAAAACTCAGAATAGAGCTTTAAGATGAGAGGCAGTTTCTTTGAGACTGGAGAGTCCTTGGTGAGGACTAACAAACCTGCCACTACAAGAGATCCAGAAGAAAGTCAGTACAAAGTCTGCCAGGAGTAAGCATGCACACTGTGAGGTCAGTGATGAAAGGAATTTTCAAAGAAACACGGGGAAATATACAGACATTGGTCACTTTCCATGCTGGGACACACCCTAAATTTCAAATGGAACAGATCAAGGGAATTACTCCAAACTAGGGTAGCTACTGAGAGACCCAACTGCCTCAGGTGATAGCCAACAAAATTGTTCCAACTGTTGGGGAAGGAATCTAGGCATGGTCATTCTCCTCTAGGACTGCTTCTCAGAGGTAGATTACAAAAAACTCATCAAATATTTAAAATAATTTCTTGCACTAAGTGCAAGAAGTGCATTTTGTAATATAACAATATACACTATAGTGTATAGTATACAATATAAACATGTACTTTGGTAAGATAAGATATTGGTGCCACTCAGTATTATATTGGACAATATTAATAGTTATGGGAAAGAAGAGAACTAGAATATGAACAGAAAAACACATAAAGACAGACTCAAAAGGAAATTTCAAAAATCTGTAAGAGAATATCGAGCTCCAAGTAGACAGTGAAGCACTAATCAACACCCATTTAATATCTTCATTATTACTCTTGGAAAGAAAAATACAAAGGTATTTCACTTGCTAACACAAAATTGGACACCCTGTGAGTATGGGAAAGATGTAAGAGTCTTGTAATGGAAGGACTCCATGACATTAAGGAATGGAATGCAAATATGGGTGAAATTCAACTGCAGAAAGCAAAGGTCATTCATGCAGGGACCAATAATGAGAATTTCTTCTATAATCCAGGAGCTTCTCAGTTGGAAACAATAAAGAAGGAAAAGCAGCTGGATCTATTAATCAGTCACAGAATATCTGTGAGCCACCAATGCCACACAAGCATGAAAAAGTGAATGTGATTCCAGGTTATATAACAGAAGGTTACAGACCATTCCTCAAAGAGCCATGGTGTCATTCCCATAGTTTTAATGGTAATATGCCAGCAAGTGGTAGATTAAAGAGCAGACACAGACATTTCCTAAATCAAATTACCAATGGACTCATACTCTGAAAAATGATTAAGTGATGGCAGTTTAGCAAAAGCATTGTAGAACTGTTCATCTATTATTATGCAGTAAAACTAGGTATTAAAGTCAGAGACTGGTCCCTGTTATTTCAGGGACCTGTGTAATGCAATTGCAGAAAATAATACAGATTCAGCCACAAGACAACTTACAATTATAGGTTTAATCATGCAAACACATACATTAATAATTGCATATCACGGTACTTTTATTTTAATTCTTCAGATTCAAAATTATTGGTTTAATAGCTCTCCATTTAGTAACCAGAGGAGGACATTTAGAATAGGAATGTGAGCTGACAAGGCATATTCAAAGTGATATGAAAAGTGATATATGTGATAATGCAAATCACCTAATAAGAATGTCCTGCAAACATAATGCTGCTACTCACACATTTACTATTCTGTTTATTGAATTTGTCAATCTCCTCCTATGAAGCACAATCACTAAGAGAGATCCTGGGTTACTAACCATCCCAGGTTACGTGTACTGACAGCAGTCATTCAACGTGAACGTTGTCAGGCCCTTCCAACTCAGTGTATTCTAAAATGAAATAGCTTGTGTGGAAGAAGAGTATGTCAACTATTCACAAAGCAGCAGTGTTAATTGCCAAAAGACTGGATTGCATAATTTGCAATTTAGGACTTTTTGCCTAAAAGTAACCTTTGAGAGTTTGCACATTTTTTCCAAGGGCATTGTCAGTTTTCTCTAGTGACATGTGAAGACCATGATTTTTTGCAGTTATGCAGTGGTCAAGAACTTGAATCCCTGAGGATTTTCCTTTGCAGCATAAGATTTATTATATATTCTTCTTTCACCTAGACTGACCTGGTTTTATTTTATAATTATTTGAAGAATATTTCTTGCAACTTTTCTCTAGCAGGAAGGAAGGAAGTGAAGAAAGCAATCACTAGGAAGTCAGTATGAATTATCTATTTCATTTAAAATCTATTTCATTTAGAATCTATTTCTCATAAGGCTTAAATCTAAATTATATGAATATTTATCATAAGAAAACTGCAGAATAGATGGATGGAGAATATATTGAAACAGGATAAAAAAACATGAGGATTTCTAGGTGCACTCAAATACGGAGATGAAACAAGAAATAACAAATTCCTTGTATACTTTGTTTGCATTATCTTGTCACATGGAAAACGCTTTCTCTGTCAGTTAGGCTATTGTAATTTAATTCATTGCACAACCAGGTTTCATGCTACAAACTTGAAACTTCCTGAAATGCAAATTTCTATAAGATTTCAGGCAGTATGTTTATACAATTTAACATTTCCTTATTATTTAAAAGCACTACAAGTGCAATGGACATGTGGGCACAGAATAAAATATTATTCAGCAGGCCAATAAACTATTTGTTGGTTTTGGATTGTAGAGGTTTTTTTTCTCTTGTCATGTTGAAAGATTATACTAGTCAAACACTTTAATGGATTAAATTCTGCTCAAACAGGCCAACAGTTAGTATCAAAATTGTTTGAGTTAACTTATCAGTCCAGAAATTTTTGTTGTTAATATCTGCTTTCAAAAAATTCTAAGATTTTTCAGTAATGGCTAAACCAAGAGGACAAGAAGAAATTTTAGACCAAACCAAAATATGCCAGTATCTTCAACAAAAAGAATCAGCTGAAAGCCATATATTACTTCACAATTACTATACAGTCAGATAATTTATATCAAAGGATCTTTAAACAAGCAGAAGTATGAAGCAGAAGTGCCATCTTCTCCTTACAGTATTAATCCATACATTTTTAGGAAACAAGTACCTTTCAACAACAAAGAGGTGGCAAATACAAAATATATAAAACATACTTCTAGGATTCTTACCTAAACTTCTCTCACACTGATGTATTTATGTGGCTGACTTTCTTTGCTTATAGAAGCAGAAAAATTAAAAATTGAAAATATTTGACAAAGTTATGTGAGAATTGATACAATATGAATGAAACTAGTAATTATCATGACAATATGTTACAGGCAATTTACCTCTTCTGCTATAAATTATGCATTTGGGATACATACAGAGTAGAACAGATATTTGATAACTGTGAGAGCAATAGGTCTCAGTAAGTTCTTAGCAACTCCTAAAGTCAGGCCTTTTCCTGGAAAAAGCAAGATGCATGGAGACAGAAGCTGTTGAAGTAAGCAAGCATAACACAGGCAGAAGCAGCAGGCATATGTGAAAGTGGGTACCTGTTACCACTGGAGGTATTGATAACATGCCATATGAAATATAAAACCAAGTGGAAATTGCTAGACTCAAATGCATACACTTACTTTCTCATAACCAGCTGATATATTGCCAGAAAATACACGCTGGAAGCTTGGCTTTGGAAGAATAATGGCTATATCCAGTGGCCATATAAGGTAGACTGAATATAGCTTAAATTCCCTCAGAATCTCTGAAAGGGACCATATATTTCAATACTTATATTATTGAAGACAATACAAGCTAATTCAGGTGAAACAATTTTTAATTATGTCTGATCAATACATATTTTCTGGTTTTTGTCACGATTTTAGATTACTGAAATTGTATTTTAAGTATCACTAGAGCTTTAAAGTGAGGACCCTATAACTCTCTCCAACTCCCTGAAAGGAGGTTGTAGCAACATGTTTGTCTCTTCTCCCAGAAGTAACAGGACCAGAGAAAATGACCTCAAGTTGTGCCAGGGGAGGCTTAGATTGGATGTTAGGGAAGAATTCTTCACTGAAGGGGTGGTCAGGCAGTGATTGGAATAGGCTGCCCAGGTAAGCAGTGATATCACATCCCTGGAAGTGTTCAAAAGATGAGTGGATTTGGCATGTGTGGTGTAGTGGTGAGCATGGCAACACTGGGTTAATGGTTAGACGTCTTTTCCAACCTTAATGATTCTGTGATTATATAGAACATGTAATTTAAAATAATCTAGTTTTATAATTAATTTCCAAATCAGTGGGTAAATTGTCTTCAGCTAGAATTTTCCTTATTGGCCCAGATGTCTGCCTGCAGTTGCATGGAAAAGCCTAACAGTGTTGTAACAGAGGCCCAGAGTAGAGCTGATATAGGATTAGCTAATATGGGTCCCTTGGGGAGCATATGCTATGTCACAAAATATCCTTGTGTGTTTTGAGATCTCTTTAAAACACAAGTGAGAGTAACCTGGGATTTTCCCATGTTGAATAAAAAATATGAATGTAGAATCCTCTGCCTGTAGTCTGCTGACATGCATGGTGCACTTTCTTAAGGGTGCCCCCATATCTTTGTGATATGTTTCAGGAAGACAGTAGAAGCAAAACAGAACAAGGGAAACACATAATGAAAATCTTTTTCTGAGTTGTTGTGCAAAGTAGTACTTGAGAAACATCATCTGGCCTGATGAACAGGCCTATTTGCTCCAGACAGGAGATGACTACACAGCCACACAGTCTGGAGCAGTTCCATTCCCCAAACCTCTTTCTCTCTTTTCCCAGACAGCATCAGAGAGGTTGCTGGAGAATCCACATTCATGTTCAGTAGGTTCTCTTCACAGAGGGCCCAGGACATGCCCCTTGCCTCAACTATTCTGTTCATCCTCATAAAACACCAGCCTAATTCTAAAAGACAGGTTTCTTCAGTGACAGCATGCTCATGAAGTTGTCACTGCTTCAGATTCTTCATTTAAAAAATTACCTTAGGGATAAAATCTTGAGATTCCAAACAAACTTTCTGTGGTGATTCTGAAAAGCTCTAAGATAATGCTGATTATAACACCTTGACATAAAAATAAGTAGAGCTAAATAACTCTAGCAGAGGCTTTTCTCTGCATACACAAGTTTGTTTTTTTACTTTGGTGAAACCTATTGGACAATGAAACTATCAAAGAGTTGAAGCCTTTAATGACACAGTGTAACGTGTTGAAAGCTCATGCAACTGATGTAAAAATTATGGTTTTGATAGTGACATATTTCAGAACTTAGCCACTAATAGAAATACATTGACCAGAAGTCCTTCTCTAATAAAAACAATGCAGAACTCATTCCACATATTTAAAAATTAACTTCATAAATTTAGTCCTCAGAAGGATACAAAACCAAATTATTAAACAATTTGCTGTAAGGTATTATGTAAGTGCAAAATCGATGATTATTTGCCAAGAGGCACTAGGACATGAATGAATTTAAGACACAGCACAGGAACATGGGAAAAAAAAAAGCTATAAGGAAAAAGTATTCTACCATGAGAATAGTCAAACAGGGGCTCTAAAAGGCTGTAGAATCTGCATCCTTAGGGATGTGCAAAACTTGACTGGAAATTATTGTGAGCAGCCTTTTACTTTTGGAACAGGAGGCTGGATTAGATGTCTTCTGGAGGTCTCTTGCAACCTATGTTATTCTATGGTTCAAAGATTTCATTTTCTTCTTTGATGAAAAGAAGATAAAACCTGATAGGTTTTACTGGAAGGGGAAGGCTATAGCAGTGCAATACCTCAGCTTTACTAAAGCTCTTCTCATGTCAATAAACATCTAGGAAGTTACAGTTTTGAATTAATTACTGAAAGATAGAGTTCATAGAAATACTAAATTAAAAGACAGTTAAGTCACAAGTTTGGTAGTTTTCAATATTTCCTGTAAGACTGGTAACCAAGCAAATACTATGAGTCTACATTATCCGTGCTACATAAGAGAATTAAATACAAGAACCGTCTGACTCTGAAAGGTTCTTACTCATGGAGCCATCATTTAACAGGCCTTTGTTGGCTTTTGCAGTTTAACTATTCTGAGTATTTGAGGAGCTTGTTAAAACATACAGTATAAAAACTGCATAGCCAGTTATTGATGCTTTAAGATCAATTCTTGTTTAACTGATTTGGAAGCTGACACAAGAAGGAGGGTTTCTTCTGTCTCTTTGTGGAAGCACTCTTTTAGCATAAACTGATGAATTTTAAGTACTACTGTTATCAATGGAAGGACAACCCTGTAGCCTATACCTCCTGACCCCACCGTGCCTCCTATTGTAGGGATTGGGGAAGTTAATTCAGGATCCTTTCTCTTGTTCCCAATGTCTCGCTTCAGTGTGGGAGCTCTACTTCTCAGTTTCATAAAGCTCTTCTACATCACTGATAGCACAAGCTGGCATCCTGCAGGACAGCTTCCACTAACCATGGGCAGCAAATAAATGGAAATGATTGAAATTGTGTGGGCCACCACTTACATGAGGAGCAGTGACTTATCAAATATAAAATATATATGACTGAATTCAATTGCTGTTGCAGTATCATGGTGAAACTTTGAAACAGAAAACTTACTTTTAAATACATGATATGGTGTTTTTCACATGGAAATTTATTTAAATATTTGAAATGTGAGAGGTATTTATAATCTGCCTTTCCTATATAACTCATTTTCACAATTCTAAATTTTCATCATGTTAATTTTAATCTCCCATGTTTTACTACACTTTAATTTTCACTTTAAGAAGCAGCCTGAACATCTTAAAAAACTTCTTTGTTAATTTATAATGGCATTACATAATTGAGTAATTTATGAAGAATTTATTCACTTTCCCGGTAGAATTTTATCCAATCAATGTAATTAGCATCTAATATTTTGCAAGGGAAGCTGACATCCTGTAACCTGGCCACTTGCTGATCATGCAGTACTGTTCCAACTTTGTCTAACTTCAAATTTCTGTACGCTGTCTTGTTATCCCTTCTTCCTTTTTTTTTATACAGGTCTGAAACTATTTGATCAGTAGGCTGCTCACTGGCCCATTACTTGAATAGTTTCCTACAAAGGAAACCATTTTTTTTGCTGAAAGAGGGTCAGCCTTGTCACTAGCAGGTTCTTCCTCTGAGTCCAGACGCTCAGTGATGCTCTCATTTTGTTCGGGATGTGGTTTTAAAGCCATTCTGTCAGCTTGCACTTTACAGTGGACTGAATTGATCCAGAAGTTAATTGCATTGACATTAACCTGTTTTAACAAGCCCGAAGTATCAATAAATCACTTCTTTAGTCACTGCACTTTTCTTGCTGCTTTATTGATATACTTCACCTGATGATAAATAGGGTGAGAAAGATGTCTTCCTTCTAATATACTTTGCATGCTTAATAATATCTTTCTAAAGAAAAAAGGTAATGTTAATAGACATGAAAACATAAAAATATGTTAGATTACTTTAGCTTTGCTATTCTTATCCCTTTTATAAGATTCAGTTTCAGGAAGACATTGCACTCAGGGAACACAGTTTTACTTGCTATGTAGTCTGACTGATGAGTCCATCTACAAATCCGTAATAAAACTTTTCCAAATAACCCAAAAATTCCTCTGAAGACACAAATTATCTTTTTTTTTTCTTTCTCTCCTTTCACCCCTAGACCTGTCTTTACAAGTACCTTATGAACACATACCGAGTGCCGAGTGCACTCACATTGCTTGTTTTTGCTGGCAGTCTGGAGCAAAATTCTTCCTATCTGCTGTCTGGATTGAGTGACACTACTGAGAATAAATTATCTGTTGCAATGTACCTCTTCACTTGGACCCACACTTGAGTGCAGCATATCAACATTGGTTTCCATCTGTAAAACAGTAAGCAAAATTTACTGCAAAATTTTAATTATTTCTTTGTCACTAAAACAAAATAAGACAATAAGCTGACCTAAGTAACCTGTCAGCAAAGATTTTATACCTATTTATAAGAATCTTTAAATGCAATCACATATAATACTTGTCAAACTTAAATGCGTCATTCAGAAAAATATAAAAACAACAAAAAAGTAAATTAGCCATATGTTATTTATTGTGCATACATGTGTGTGTGGCTTTAACTGCTGGACATAAAAAATCAGCTTTGGGAGACATGGAGATTTCTGCATATCTGAATGAAATGAGATCTTTGAGGATTTTTTAAAAAAAGAGAGAGAAAAAATATAATTTTTAAAAAGTTGTTAAAATATAGGTCATACCTTGGGATCACCAAATAATAGGAAGTTTTATCATTAATCTTAGTCAGATTTTTCAGAGTCAATACAATGAACTTCCACTTAATATTGTTCTCATTATAAGGATGAGTGGTATTTTGTATGCAGTGAGAAGGAGAAAAGAAAATCAATTTTGTGGTTTTAACCTTAATCAGCATACTTGCATATGGCAAGTTCTCACTGTCTACTTTGTGAATATATGAATCCATGGGTTTGTGGGTTTGTATCTACAGAAAGAAGAAAATATAAAAAAAAGCATAGAAATAAATTAGTGAACACACCTCTTGAGTTCACTGAGTAAACGTTGAATTTTCAAATAAAAATAAACCCCTAACCATTTCTTTGGTACTTATTTTGCTTGTGACTCAAATAATTTTTTTCAAGATGGCTTTCCACTGGATACCAAAGCTGTGGCAATTTCCTACCACAGGCAAAAAAAGAGGAACATAATTTCCATCTCATAGGTTCTAACAATCCATGTGGTTACTGGCTTTTAATATATAATAAATAGATTTGAGTGTGGTGGCAGGAATGGGGAATAATAGCATATCTAACAAAGTACAAATTTTTCAACTTGCAAGCAGAAGGATTTAATACCTTTAGTGAAAGGCCATTTTTAATGCAGCTAGCATACTGATTAGAAAAGATCACCCTAAACTGCTTGAATTTAAGGTATGATAACCTTTAAAGGAAAAATGAATCCATTTTCTAAGTACCACAGACAGAAAGTTCAAATGATAAGAATCACTTGTCAAAACTAATAAAACAGGACCATATCTAATATTAGTTTTTTGCACTACATTTAGCATTTAAAATTTTAAATGGTGCCTTGGTGAAGAAGTAACATTGTTTGTGGTGTGTGCTTTATGTGCAAAGTGAAACTTGTAATATTCAGTCATTTCGTACCAAGCCAAGGGAAAGAGAAGCAGCATGAGTAAAGTCGAAACATTCAGCAAGGTTCAAGTATAGGGTTCATTCAAGGAAGATTTATTGGTTTCATTGGGATGCAATTCATTAATATTAGACACTTTAAAAATTTGGGTATGTAATTTAAGGATTAAGGTATGTAACTTAAGATTACTATATAGTCAACATAAAATGTTAGGAACTTCCTGAAAGCAA
Source organism: Vireo altiloquus (assembly GCA_013396875.1). Classification (NCBI taxonomy): domain Eukaryota; kingdom Metazoa; phylum Chordata; class Aves; order Passeriformes; family Vireonidae; genus Vireo; species Vireo altiloquus. Next base: position 158,845 of record VZRF01002283.1, read on the forward strand.
CTTATCCCATCCATTTTTTTTTTTAAATAAGTCTCTAAAATAGAAAGGATTAAATAGTCACTCGCTCCATAGATAGCAAAGGCAGTGAAGATGAGTAGCTTATCCCTACACCATATGTCTCCTTACAACAGCATTTTTTTCAGTCTCAGATGCTCAAATTCACAAACTGAGATTAATGTGGCTCTGCTCTGTGAAACCATTTTTGTATCATTTGTGACAAAATTACTTGGATATTCATTGTATGAATGCATTATTAAAGTACAACGGCAGAAGGCTCAAAAAATAAGAAAGATAAACCAATAGAAGAAATTTTTTGATAAACATTTCAGGGTTATTAAAATGGGATGACAGTGTTATTTTCAGACAAGTTCCTATCATCTCACACAGCCAAGTTTCTAATCTCATTTTACCCTTGTAGGGAAAGAGCACATCAGCATTTTACAGTAAGATAGATGCAGTTCCCAAGGGGTGAAAAGGCTGCTGTTGAGGAGCAGTAGAGACTGATGGCAGGAAACAGAGGTGAGAATTATAGAACAATACAATTAAAGAATCATTTAGGTTAGAAAATACCTTTAAGATCGAGTCCAACCATTTACTCAGCACTGCCAAGTTGCACACCTAAACCATGTGTCCAAGTACACAGAAACAATCAAAATTACAGGATTTTTGCCATTTTAAATCCCATTTTGAATGTCAAAGAAAGTGAATCTCTAATAAGTAATTACTGAAAAAAGCATTTGCCTCTAGACTGCGGACTTCTATTCCATGGATGTCACCTAGTATGATGGATTTATTGTACCATGGTGAGTTCTATAGGGCAAATTATGTCATCCTTACTCGTTCTTCATATCAAGGATATAATTTTCTTTACAGACTGAGGATGCATGCAATAACAGTGTAAACCATTCTTACTGATTCACTGGATAAGGAAGATTTAATAAAATGTAAAAAAAAAGCTACTAAAAAATGTCATGTTATTTCTAAAGTGAGTATGACAAGTTTCTTTATAAAAAAGCTCAGAGGAAAACCAGGTTCTGATGGGCTTCTGCTTACCACCTACCTTTGTAACAAAAACTTTCCCCCTTTTGCAGTCATCCCTGAAGCTTACAATCCACCTTGGGTTCTTATTCCTGCACTGGGAAGAAAGACTCACAGTTTCCAAGTTTACTTGAAAGCTACTGTCTCATAGGCAGGCAAATGCAGTAAAAATATAGGATGTAGACACTATATTGACTTGTATCACTGTTGAGATTAGCTCAGATTATAATGGTTTATTTATACTCAGTTTTATTGCGACCAATAGGATTAAATTTTATTTTCATTTAAGAAGGTTGTCCAGTTACTATATTCATAACTGTCTGTAGGCCTGTCCTCCAGGAGGTAAATGTTTCTCAGTCAGATACACGGGGTGAGCACCACCAAAGCACAGGGCATGGACACTAGCAGCCCTGTGAAAGGGCAGGGAGCTTTCTTACCTTTCTTACTGTGCATTTAAAGCATGAGATGTTATGCCTGGGCATTCATAGTCAGAGAGCAATTAGTTCTGCAGCAGTTCCATGAGTGCATGCTGATGACTTTTGTGAGCTAACAACAATTGGAATCAATGGAGTTCAGCTTTTAACAGAATAATAATGGCAGAAATAGCTCGAACAACTCTTCACCTTTCAAGCAAAAGATTAGATCATCATGTGTTAAGATTTTTAAAGCAGAGCAGTAGTTCAGCCATGAATTTAAGTAGATGAATGGGGCTGGGTGTAGTAAAAAGTGATAGCCTTTTTAGTTTATAGATATTTGTGGGAGATAGAATGAACAAACGGATTTATTCAATGAAACTTGTTATTGAACTTACATAATATTCGCATTCTTTTAAAGAAATCTCTGTTGGAAGGGAAATAAACTGTGGCTTCCCAGATTCATTTCCTCACTGCATTCTTCTACTTTGGTTCATTTCTAATAATTGACACACACTGAGATGGCATCGGTCTGCCTAATTTAAGCACCTAAAACTAGGCAGACAGGAAATCTCTCTAGAGACCTTCAAAGACACCTACTATTTACCATTTTCTATACACAGAAATTAGGCACCATTTTTTTAATCCTAGTAAAGTAGGTGTATAAAAATGTATCTGTTCTTTAGAGATTAGATCCCTCTCTTGGCTATTAGGAAAAGCATACTTATTTTCTTTTCTTGTTTAATTTTCTAGTTTGGTTTTTTTGTTTGTTTGGTTTGTTTGTGGTTTTTTTTAAATTAAATACAACATTTTAAAATATTTGACCATCTAGCATAGGTATCTGACTGTGGACATTGACTTAGGGTGACTGAACACAGAAACAGGCTGCACAGAGAGGTTGTGCAGTGTCCATCCTTGTACATATTCAAAACTCAGCTGAACATGGAGCTGTGTGATTTTCTACAGATGACCCTGTTTTGAGTGGGAGAGTTGGAGTAACTGATGCCCAGAGGTGCCAGTTGGTTTCAGCTGTACTGTTGATGCCGAATTGATTTTTGACATTTTTGCTTTTATATATTCTCTATATTCTTTCCATATACATTTGTAGCTCGGTAGCCTCCTGTAGTATTCGTAACTAGCATTTTACCTACTCTAACAGACAGAAAGAGAAAATAAATGCACCAGCAGCTCCGAGCTGGGGGTACAAGATTAGATTCTCTGGGAAGCCAAGGTTTAAACTAGCTCTCTGAAACATATTTTCATAAACAAATTCTATCTAAGGGAGAGGATTCAGAAAGGGTTGAATCAGGGAGGCATTACCTCATGGCTTATGACTGATTCTTGTCACTTATGCTAATTTGCTAAACATATAAAAATTGCATGTGCTTTATGTTACGTGTGCATCTTTGGGCATTTTCCACCCAGCAAGTTATGCACCTAAGGATCCTTATAAGGGTAACCCGTTTTTATCACCTAACTGTGTCTGGCTCATGATTTTAGGACAAGCAAAAGGGCATTACTCAGATTCTGGGATCTTGCATTCCTCCTAGATCACCTGACTGGGCCTCCAACTCTTACATGTGTTTTTTTCATGCCTGAGCTGAATCAGGAGCAATTTGTTCATCCATGTCTGTGTTCTGTCACCATGGCTTGATTTCCTGCTCATTGAAATGGACTGTTTTTGAGGCTGGAGGAGATAATATTTGAAAGCAACTATCTCCCCTGGAACTCCCCTCTCTCCAGGGTGGTTTCCTATGGGATACTTGCGAGCATGGCCCTTACAGGTCAAAGTTCACTCTGCAGAAGTCAAGGTTTGGAATCCTGCTGTTTGCCTTCATCCCTTCTCTTGGTATCCTGAACTCCACCATCTCATGGCCACTGCAGCCAACAGCCAAAATCCCCAACCGGTTCTCCCTTCCTTTGAAGGATTGGGTCCAGCAGAGCATGTCCTTCATCAACAGCGCTGTCATCCATGTCATGGATTTTCCACACCAATGCACACACCTGGATTGCTTGTGATCTGTGCTGCTGGCCTTCCAGCAGATATTAGATATTTCATGACAAATTTCCTACAAAATAGAGCAAATGGAATCATGTCTCTTGGTCTACAGTGTTGGGTTTTTTTTTTAAGACTGTGCACTTGAGTAATAGAGAATTTATTGCACTTTTTTTTACAGTCACTGTTTCCACAGTATCACTTACCTGGTACATTACAGTGCTGGTTTAGTAGTCTTGTTGGGTTTTTATATCTCTATGTCACTAATTTTAGGATTTTTATTTCTGCAGAAAGGGAAGTGAACCACTTCCATTTAAAATCACATTCCCTCACAAGTTACTTAGCAGGAAACTATAAGATTAACAAAATAAAATTCAATTTCAGCTTAAATGTTATTCAAACAGGCACCTTTATGCTCTGTGAATAATTTAAGAGGAAGTGTTGCATGATGAAAAAAATGTAGTAAACAATGTGCTTAATGTCCATCTTCACAACTTAATAATAAACAGAATTTCTGTTAATCCAATTGAAGGTCATTCTGTTAATTTTTCTTTTTAAAAAGACAATGACGTCCAGGGGTAAATTCACCACCTGTTTAAACTAAAGAGAAAAAAATTTCAGCTTCCCAGTGCATTGAGTCAAGGAATAAACAAAGGGAAATTTTTTAATGCTTCAGGAAATCTAGGAGACTAAGCTAAGAAATAAATTAAATACAAACAAAACTTGAAGATAAAGAAGAAAATCTATCAATTCCTTCTAACATAGCCTTTTCCTTTTCTTGTTATTTACCAAAAGAATGTAAATAACAAAGCATGAAAAAAATGCAAAGGACTAGTTGAATGCAAATGCCCTTAAGAGTGTAAGAGAATATTAAGTTCTGTGCAAAGATTCACCCACTAAGTGAATCCTCTAGACTTGAAATTTATGCTTAGATTCTTCTCAGAATAAATAAATGGTGGTCCTATATAGACATAAAAAGGCTCTTGGTCTATTCATAAGTGGAAGAACATGAAAGGCCACACAAAATAATTTGTGCTCGTCTGTACATTAGGTATGGCTTTTAACATGCTCTACAAGATAAAACAATTAACAAGTGAAGGTATAATGCTCATAATTTCATCATATCTGACAAATAGACACACTTGCTGGTACATATCATTGCCCCAGGCTTTCTGAGATACCAGCAGGCATGTCTAACATGTACTGAGTTGTACTGAGCTTATCTTTTCAAAGACTTTTTGTAACTTTAAGAGTCACAAATGCTTGATTGTAATGAAAGTTAAATCATGGAAGAAAGAAAGATGTTTAAATTGGAAAGACTGGTGTGATGAAAATGAAAGCTCTTCTTGGCTATTCACGACACTTTAGTCTTAATGTGAAAGTCTTCACACGTGATAGGGAGGGATGCTGTGCTCTTACTCGTGGAGGGCTTTGCAGGCTTCTGAGTGAAAACTACATAATATAGGGTGCAAAGAGCTGGGAGGATTCCTTCCTCATGGCTTTCTAATAATGGATGCATGAATTGGAACTGAGGATGAGACAAATGACTGGAACTGGTGTTGGGAGTATATTGTCTCCTCTGGATGAACACCTCTGCTTTTGACATCCCATATAGGTGTAAAACCAAAACTGTGTGTTGAAAATCAGGTCCTCTTCATGAATCGCTTTCCATGAGTTCTAGTACTCCATATATCCAGGGCAAATTGGCAGTAAGACCCTGCTGCCAATAGAAAATTTCCCCAGAAGATTCTGAAATCAGAAAGACTTTCTACTTAAAAAATATGAATTTTAGATATGACAACATCAGTTCTCCAACCTAGAAGGGAGATAAAAAGCTCCCTTGTAATTGTACAAGCAAAGCAAAGCAAAATTGAGGCTGTGCACTGCCTCGCTTAACACCAAGAAGCCAAATTTTAAATGTACCGGTGATTTACAACTCTCACACACATAAGTTATTGGACTAACTCCTGAGCAAGAGCAGTGTGTTTTAGCATACTAATAGGAAACTTGACCTTGACTATATACCTGTTGTGAATGAGGAGGATAAAGAAAAAGAACTGAACAAAACTATAATCTAATGTGACTTTTTAAGTATTTAGTTAGAACTTATTTTAGTGGCAAATGTTCTTGTGTATATGAGCAACAAATAAGATTATTCTTGGACTATTTACAACATAATACAAGTAATATACAACACAAGCAAGTAATTTTTGTTATGCAATATTATAAAGTGGGCTATATTTGATGTTTTAGGGTGGAATTCATCTGACCTAATGTTGGGTGTCTGCTGTGGACGTTCACCTGCACAAGTCACAGGATTTTTGAATGGCATGAAAACTCTTTCTGTAGGTGGTTTAGGATTCATGTATTGCTAGCTTCAGTGTAGATTCCTACATTTGGTTATAGTCATAGACTGGGATAGGCTAATTGACCATAACTGGAGTACAGTGTTCATTTTAAGGTGGTCATAATAGCTCCCAGCAACACTATTCAGAAAGTCAAAAATTCACATCCTCCATTCTGTAGACAAAAATGTATCAGTTTGAACACAGAAGAAAAGCAGTCACCTTGATCCAGAAGGCTGCAGAAAGACTGTGATTACCTGGCCCCCAGTTTGGTGATAACTTATAGTCAGGGCAGATTTAAACCACTAAAGCAAACACTTAGGTGTCTGAAAACACTCTGAGTACCCTCTTTGCGACATTTCCCTGAGATACCATATGCACCACAGATAAACTCAACTAGGATTGTTATGGTTTAGGGCTGTAACTGTGTACTTTAAAGCTAAGACTCCTACTTTATTTTTTCATGCAGCAGCTTATCACTAGCATTTTGTTTCTCAAGACGTACTGGGTTAAAGTATGTTAGTACATTCTGTGGCTCAGGAAATATGTCTTACACATGTGCAGAAACAGCAGGAATACAATAAGACTTTTATAACAAGATATTAACAAGTTCAAGTGCATTAATGACCTTTGATATCACTGAATGTGCCTTTCATAGATATACATGAAAGTAAGAACATAAATAGACTTTTTAAGCAAGCTAGGATTTTAATGAGCTTGGGTTATTCAAAAAAATATTCTTTCATGCTATAATCCTGGGGTTATGTTCCACTAATTTATTCATATATTTTCACTTAAGCAAGATAATTGCAAATAAGTAATTGAATCTTTTGTTTGATTTGAAATGTAAAGAATGAATGTATTTCTATATAAAAATATATTATTGCAAAAGGAGGGATATTTGCAAGAAAGTAAAATTTGTCATATATTCACTCCATGACACATCTGTCTTTACAGAAGATTCAGCACATGCTATTGTCCCTCATGCTTCTGATTATATCGAAACCTTTAAATTAAGGAACTGAGTAAAGTTACTTGGGATATGTCTGTCTGAGTCTACAGATTGCCTGAAAGAAAGCAACTGGGGGTCTTGATTTGTAGATTCCACTAGGCTATGGTGGTAGGATTCACATCTCCAAATCCACTCATCTGAAAAAAAGGTGTCTAGCCTTAAAAAGTAATCTTGGTCTTTCTGCACTAATTAGGAAAAGGTAGACACACTCAGAGAATGATTCATGATAACCAGCTAACTCTTTAGACTAGACAAGTTTTATTAACTATGTGGTTGTTTCAGTCTCAATTTATTATGGAAAGAGTCAATAGAGGAATTTCAGATTATTCACCTAAATGGCATATGGGAAAAGAAAGGTGGAAGGAATTCCACTCTGAGAGTCCTCACCCTTGTCTTTCCCTCACATTAGATGGACAGCTATTACAAAATATCTTGTTCCTCACTACACCCAGGTGCTGCAAATTGCACTGAATAGTGCACTATTGTGCAAGAACAAATAATAGCAGCAGTCAAGGCAGCAATACTTCAGTCATACCTCAACTGCTTTCTGCAGACCTTCTGTACACATAAACTGCACCTTTAAAAACAAAGTTAGGAGGTTCAGGATAACTTCTTACGAAAAAAAACCAAACCAAAACAACACTGCTTAGAAAAATAGTGAGGAAAAATAAATAGGAGAATAAAAGTAGGTCCCTAACAAATAGTTTTCCACTACCAGCTTTCAGACTATTTAGTTTTATCCTGTGTCTGACTATATTTGCTATGATAGCTACCAGTTGGTTACTCACACATGCAAATCCTCATTGAGAAAGGTTTTGTATTAACAAAAGCATGTGCTTTTAAAAACAAAAGTGTGTGCTTTCAAAAACAAAAGCATGTGCTTCAAAGGTAAGATTAATGTTATCATTTCAAATATGACAGAAATTATATATTTTATATCCCTTTTTAAAGCCTCTCCCACTTTGAATGTACGTCATTGACTTTAAAACAATTGCACTATATGAAGCCGTGCCTAAAGTATTATCACTTGAGTATTATTGGCATGGAAACTTCAGGTCCATAAATATGCTACATTCATTTATTCTTGCTATGATAGAAGTAAAGAAAAGCAGCAGGAAAAAGAAAAGTTCCTATTGAAAAGCACAAGAATATTAAATACAAGTTGAAACTGAATTTTCTAGTAATGTTCAATGTAATTTATCTGTTTTTCACAGAAGATGGATATTAAGCAAGCCAGAAAAATCCTGAAAAAAGCAAATATAATCTACTGCTAAAAATTTGCCTTGCCAAGCACAATTTTTAAAATCACTGAACAGCTTTTCAGAGATTTGGAAAAGTCTGAAGAAAGCTAGCAGGCAGAAATGCTAATAGTTAAATAAACCCCCTTCTTACTTACACAGATGTCAGGAATTAGACAGAAACAGGTAAAGAATTGTGAAAACTGCCAGCAATCTGTCAGACTACAAGGCTAACACAGTGCTTCTGGGTGTTCAGGCAGATTACCTATCCACCAGCCCTGGATTTTGCCTTTAACAAAAGCAACAGGATTGCTTCATTCTAAAAATCTTGCTTTACGAAGAAATGTAGTGTCATCCTACTAAAACATGGGTGGTTGAATGAAATATAGGGATGAAAGCAGATACTGCAAACATGTCAAATCAAGATATAGTGAAATATATTCAAAAACTATCATATAAACCATTCTCCCTAATTTTTGTCTGTGAAGATGGTCTCCAGTGCTCTAGTGCTTTCTATTTGTGACCAGTTAGACCAAAATTCATTCTAATATTACTAAAATAAACGATAATTTTCAATCCAAATTGCTTGGACTGGAGTAACATATTTTTGTGTGATTTGAGATCCCATGAAACCATTCCCATTGGTACAATGCATGTAAGTATAGTAGTCACAAATATATATATAGTTAAATGGGAGGTTTTCATCCAAGCTTTGCAAAAGCTTTTGCAAAAGTACAGTGCTAGGACAGCTTTCTAATGAAAGTAATATAGAAAATAAATATATACTTTGAACATGGCGTGCACCTGCTTTAGGAAACAAATCATTACATATGTGTTACATAACACTTTATATGATGCAATTACCTGAAACAGACTCAGTGGTACAGATGATCCATTCCATCCCTTGGCCTGCTCAGAGCAGGAATCATTTTGTAGGCTGCTGAAGTGAAAGCTTTACAGTTGCCTATTTTCCATGTTCTGGCCCTTTCTTAGTTTCACAAGGTTAATAGCACAGCCATATCAATGTGTATTTTGTATTTGTGGAACCGTGCATATGAATAAGGATTGTTCTTTTATTCCACCTTCCTTCCTTCATTTGGCTTAGATTCTCACCAAATAAATATGAGCACCATGTTGGTGAATTCCTTGGAGATACACTGATTTACACTAACAGAGATGTAAATCTATGCTATTGTTGCCTCTTGCAAAAGTATAAAGAGGCTTTCAGAATGAAAGTCTTTGGAGCTGTACTTCATTTGCCATTAATCACTGTGCATTCGAAGAAATGCCACATTATTCTCTGGAAGGTTTGCTGTTGGTAAGCCATTGCTTAGCAGGTAATGTCATAGGAAATTACTTCTTTCCTTATCTGTATGTGCTCCTAGTGGTTTATTCACAGTCAGTAGTTCTCAAGATCCCTTCCCCACTTTTGTTTACTTCAGTTATTCTGTTGACTTTCTTTTTTCTTAGGGGTATGCATATATCAATTGCTTGTTAAATCACGACTGGAAGAAGCAATGCTACTTTTTTTTTTACTAGGCTTTTCCATTTGTACCAGCTGCTATGAGACAGAGCAGAAATCCTGCTTAAAAGTTCTCCAATTATGCTTCATTATTTTATAACATTTTCAACAGCTGGATGCTTAATTACATGCACTACAGAGCAGAAGTATTTTCTCTCTTTTGGCAAGTGTGCAGCTGCAAATCTTATGGCTTTAACATTCTATCTAGAACATATTAATCATCCTTCCAAAGATTCCTATCAGCAATAGCAATGGAAAATAACTGAGAATGAGTTATTCAACAAGTAAATGATCAATTGCATATGTACTTTGAATATTATAATTTGCAGCAATAGTGCTTGAAAGCATCTAATACAATGAATGAAATAACTTAGTAACTCATTTTAATGTGGGCCCATGCTCATGAAAACATTACTACAAGTTTATGTTATGATAAATCAAATGAGTATCTATTCAAAGTATTGAAGATCATTTTATTCTTAAGAAATGTATGAAACCTCAAAAAATCTGAAAGATAAAGTACTTTTTAGTTTGAAAATCTATTCTATCTTTTTCATGGAATCTACACAGTTTTCTTCTGTAATCTAAGGGGACATGTTAAGGAAGTGTTAAAGGTGATCCATGCAGTTTATTTGACCTAAAGGGGCCTTATAACAAAGCTGGAGAGGGACTTTTGACAAGGGCATATACTGATAGGACAAGGGGAAATGGCTTCTGACTGAAAAAGGGTACATTCAGATTGGATATTAGAAAGAAATCCTTGGCTGTGAGGGTGGTGAGACATTGGAAGAGTTTGTCCAGAGAAATTGTGAATTTCCTGGAAGTCTTCAAGGATGGAGCTCTGAGCTACCTGGTCTAGTGAAAGGTGTCTTGCCCATGGCAGGGGGGTTGGATTTAGATGATCTTTAAGGTAATTCCCAACCCATTCTGTGATTCTATGATTCTGTGATTTTCTTTGCTGTAATAGTTGGACAAAAAAATCCCTGCTCACCAGAGCACCACAAACACAGTTTGTCAGCTGGCACCCTGGGCTGATTTTCAGTTATATCAGCTACATATGCCATTCTGTGAATATTGCACAGCTTTTAAACCACACATGGAAATAGCATAAAAGTAATTACTTGTCAGGATGGAGGATAACAGGAAGCCTGAGACCTGGACCAGCTACAGAAATTCAAAGATCTCTTTATTCACATATTTTGCCAGGTAAGAATGTACATTGTTTGGAAGTTTGGATCTCTAACACTGTCTGAGTTGGGAATATGGTTAGGAAAAGCAGAGTTCTTTAATGAAACTGTTTCATGAACCTAACTTCTTTTTTTCATTTAAAAAGAAAGATTGGTTATTTGGGGGGAATACACTGAGAGAAGGAAAAGGACAAGATTTTTACAAGTGACTACAAGATGGAATGATATCTCTCAGTTTAATATCTTTGGTTGGATGTCATAATTCCTTACATCTCAAAAGAAATGCGACCTAAAACTACTTTGCCAACGCCTGCCTCTCTGACTTTCAAATTCTGAAATATCACTACAGCAAAATTTGATTTATCAGTCCTTAAAAGTGGAGATGCTAATTAGTCTACCAATAGTAAAACTACAGAAAAATGTATTTTTATGTATTTAGAAGTTTCCAGATGTCAAGGAGGACACAAAATAGAAGAAACAGAGTGAAAAAGAATAACTGCTGCAAGGAAGGGGTAACAAAATTTTCTGATTAAGACAAATACTTTCTGCATATTGATTATCCCCAAACTACTTCTATCACTGATTATTGACTACTCTTGTAAAGAAGAAAGTCATGAAAAGCAACATATATAAGAAAGCAGTGGAAACATGTTTTATAGGGAGAAAAAAAACCAAAAAAAAATTACCCTGTCTGGTTTACAGCACCCCTTGTGACAGCACTTCCTATCATGAGAGTCATACATTCCCTGACATCTCAGGCTGCCCCAGTGACTGCATCGTTCCCACGCTTACACTCTGGCTTACTCATTTCCTAATTCAGTCTTCGACATCTTCTTCTCCTGAGTCTACAGTGCAGACGCACTTTGATACCACTGACTACACAGAGCCTTTGACAATACAAGCTCTCTCCTGCTCCCCAGTAGCCATGTTATCCCACTAGCTTTGCACTGCTTACTAAATGTGCTTTTCACAACCACAGTTTTCCTCTTGTCCTAGTCAAATTTAGGTACATTCCAACCTATATTCTGGGCTCCATAACTGACTCAGTTCTAGCCGAGGTCTTTGACTTTCCCTTGTTAAACTTGAGTGGACTTGACGCTGTATTTTCACAGTACCTTCCCTAAAGCCATTATGATATGGATAATACAACACAAACTGAATTAAGTTGATGGCTTAAATAAAGTGATGCAGATAAGGTAAACAGATTCATTTCAATAGTACAGATGACCAGATGCAATATAAGCAATTTTGGGAACAGTTACCCAGCTGATAGAGAAGAAACTGCTGCTGAGCTCTGGCCAACAAGCTGACGTTCCTTAGAGTCCATTGCAGGTGCTCAAAAATAGTTTTCGTGAGCATGCAGAGCATTTTCACTACTAAGCAGTGTTGTTAAAAATATGAAAATTTTGCATCATGTCTCTTCAAACTCAACATAAAGAAAAAATCTTCTTCAAGACTAGAGGAAGACCTCTAGCCAAACTTACACATTCTATGACCTATAAGATTAATCTATAAGATTAATAATATATCACAAATAGTAACTTAATGTGGGCATTAATATATTTTCATCATGTTATGATTGACTTAGTGTAAGGTGCTAATAGAGCATTGCTAGCACAAAAATAAACTTTTAAAAATTTTTTTATTTCCCAGGGACATTGCATTTCAATCAATAAACATGATCTTTTTAAGGGATATACAGGCAATGAAGGAAGGTAAGCAGGTGGCAAAAGCCATGAGACACTCATTTGGCTACTGAGTTAATTTTCTGGAGAAGTAAACCATATAATGATGTTTAATTCCCTTGTCTGTTACAAATGATCCTTTAATACATATGAATATAGTATGAAGATACTTGCCTGACTGCCCAGATGCAAATTTAAACATATTATTTTAATTATAAAGAAAATTTGTGGCGCAGATAATTTTTGAAACAGTCATAGCATAGAGTTACAATGCAGTAATTACATTTCAAAGGGAACCTTTCACTGTCAGTAAGAGTGTTAATCAATAATTAAGATATGAGGATGAGTAATGCAATAAGGCAAATTAGTTTCATAGCTGGTTGCTAATATTGATGACTCAATTACAGGTGAAAAGTGAAAGCATTTTGAAAATGTTTTTGAATGTGCTTTCAGCACTTAATTTTTAACGTATTATGAATATAAAACATTACTTTAGAGAAGAATGTATGAAGGAGTTGTTGTAGCTGGAAGAGGATTTTAATTGCCATGACTCATTTTTGTTTCTACTCTAAAGATCTTTTAAATATGCTCAAGGATCACCTGTAAGAGAGGCAATAAGGCTAAATTTCACTAAAGGCAACTAATAACTTGAAAAATTGGACCCCAACTTTCCACCAAAGTCATATTTCATGTTCTGACAGTGAAAATATAAAATTATGAATGCAGAGTTCCAAGTAATAATACTAAAGCAGCCTGTCATGTTGGAAAGTACAGAGTATGAAAGCCTTCTGGTATCACTGTCGTTCATTTATGTCTTTCATAGGGTAGACACTGTTGAACCAGCACCCTAATCACTAAAAAATATGCAGCAGTATGAGACAACTGCAAAGACTTTAGTGTTACAGATATCAGTCTTCAAGGAATTTTTTAGCAGGCTCACTCAGAAAAAAGAGTCAGACCATCCTGATTAAAAAAGAAACAACAAAAAAATAAATCCCCACAGAGACATTCCCAGATTTTATTAAGGAATACATGCAGAGTGTGGTAGAGATATTCTGATTTATGATTCTGAAAATACCTTAATGGAATACACTGGTGAAGCAGAAATACATGAAAACAAAATTGTATTGCATTAAACTTCAGGGAAAAGCATGCACATTGTTCATCTAAAAGCACAATGACTAAATAAAGCTTTCTCTGAGATTAAACTTATTCAAAATTTAAAACGGGAACCTTCAGACATGAAGTGTCATGGATAGCATTAAAAAAATGAGGCATCTGAAATCAATTGGTGTCATGTTCCTGGGGGTTACCTTCTTGGCAAGATCAGACAGCTAATTCAGATCTTAGTGCATTTGCTTCTACACCTGATGTGACCCATCTACTACCTTGGAATACAGAAAAAGATAATTTTATGAATGAAAAAGGTTTCACATTGAAAGTACAGGAATAATTTATATTTACTTACTTTTGAAGAAGAAGGAATATCAAATCACCTAGAAGGCTGATGTTGACCTATTGAAAACTCATTTCAATGTGCCATGCTCTGAAAACTTTTCCTTTAGCTCAGGACTGGTCTCATAATCTCATACCTCAATAACATGTTGCTGTCATTTGGTTTTGAAGGGACAATGTCTCTCAGTACCCTAAGGCAAGCAGGCAGCAGGTCAGGACTCAATATCCCCAGCCAGGCAGCAGGGCAGGATCATGGCAATGTCTTGCCCCAAGTTCCACGGGAAGGGGTTGCACTGGCAGGCAAGGAAGCTGTACTCAGGGCCCTTACTCAAAGATAAAAAAGTGGGATTTGGCCACTTCAGGACAGCAGCAGCTTGTCAGCAAAGCTGGGAGGGAGCAGTGGGATGGAGCTGCATTGTTCCACAGAGTTCAGCTTCCTCCCCATGTCCCCATGCATACTTCTGCTGCTGCTGTACCTATTCATGGCTTGTGTGGGACTTCTTATAAAAGTCATGCTTTATTACCCTGTGTGGGGGTTTTGTGGGTTTTTTCCTGGTCCTTGCAATGCCTTTTTAATTCTTTAGAATTGTAGGATTGATATATAGAAATTAATGTGGAGGCAATTAATATAAAGAACTCCATTATGGATATATACAACTCTGTTCATAGCTTAGTAGGCTTAATAAAGTTGTTCTCACCACTAATGTCTTCTTAATACCATACAGTCTCCAGGGATTAAGAGAAAATCTGTTCTTCCATGGAACAGAGGCAGTAATAGAATTTGAGATACTACAAATATATGCAGTAGTTTTAAGTAGATGGAATAATGCTGAATTATGGATGTATTTGCTATGAGTATTGAATACTTAATAGGTGTTAGTGCCTTCATTCAAAGGTACCAAATTTACACATTCTGAACACTCTGTATTATAGCTAGCAGACAGTCTCATGCACTGATGTTAGGACATATTCCAGATGTGTTATATGCTTCAGACGTGGAAAAAAAAAAAGAAAATTACTGAGAATAAATGACAACATGATTTACAATGTCAACACCTATACAGTGCATATAGAAGTATCACATGGCAAAGGAGTGCTTACAGCACCAATATTACACCTTAGTGAGCAGCTGGACTCCTGCTCTTCAGATTTGCACACCAGCTCACAGTACTGAAAGTGTTGAATTCTGGAAATGCGAACATTTTCTGCAAGATAGCTTTTTTATCTTAAAACTGATCCATAGTTAAATGGTGCTGGACTGCTGGGGAAAGGTACTTTGTCTTTCCATTGCACAACAGAATTTAGGCCTTTCCATTTCTCTGTGTACTATGACATATAGTTACAGAGATGAAATTCATAAAGTGGAAAAAAGCATCAGTAGACATTGAATTTTAATATAGTATAAGTAAGGAATAAGCCAAAGTTTGGAGGTGTGAATTGTATAAATGAGCACTGGCTACTTTATTCGTCAAGGAAAGAGCAGGCTCTGGAAGATCTGAGGTTTACTTCCCATGTATATGGTTGATTTCTGGTGCTTAATAGATACTCTAAAAATCACCTCTGTTGGTCAGTTTATTCAATTTTGTGTGTCTGGGACCCCAAACTCTGGAAAGGATTGTCTGACATTGCAGAGGATATAATTGCAATAGTATGCTATTGAAATTAAATAAATCCTGTTCCAGTCTATAATAAAAAAATACAGCTCAGGCCTCAGTCACCCTAATCTCACCCTGGAGCTGGTAGAAAGACACATCTCTACAAGGTGAATGAAACCATGTAGGATCTAACTATAATTCTAATTGGTCACCTTGGAGGAAAATAACTTCATAAATTCTGGTAGAGTTATCATTTTGTGCAGTTCAGTTTCTTCAATGGAAAAAAATGGAGGAGACACACTCAGAATTTGTGGAAATTCTAGATTCAATGCTACTCCTCAGAACTGTAGGCACATTGCTGGCAAGCGACAAATTGGGAGCTCTATAAACAGTAAACTAGTAGGCACATAATTTCTCTTCATTTGCATAAATTATTGCAACATTTATTTACCAATCCCTGTATCTGTGATTGGAAAATTAGTAGCAAACATAAAATGTTAAAATTATTTTCCACTTTGGATATGATAATTTTACTGTGGTTTTGATAGTTGTTTATTTAGCTCCCATTGTAAGACTATGAGGAGCCATAGTTTATAACTTTCAGAAATGTTATATGCAAAAAGTGCATTTTCTTCTGCTTGGAAAGTAATTGTCAAATTTTGTCCAGGATGACATTTTCACATATTTGCTCCAGGTTAAATGTACCATTGCCACATTAAAATCTGAACACATTTCACAGCAAACTACCTATTTCTGTCAACAAAAATCAGCTTCTGTGTTTGAAGAAGACAACAAGCCACCTGGAAAACTTCAAAGAAGCATTTTATCTGGTATACTACACTGATTTTTGTGTGTGCAGTACTGATTTCTGTGAGTTTACAATGCTAGTTGCAATGCTGCTTTCTACATAATTGCTATTTTAACTGTTAGTCAAGAACTTAACTCTTCCTAGATAAATTTTGTTATCAGTCTTTACTGGCAGGCTACTGTCTTATGCTGAAATACTTTTATATTCTTTTTTGGCATAAAATTAAAAGCAGAAGCCAGGTTTTCACAAGGAAAAAAGAATATTAAGGGAAAATAAAAGTCTCTCCATAACATGTTCCTCAATTACTATTTCCCTTGCTAGGATTCAAAAATGGAATACAGGATTTGATGCAAGGGTCATTCAACTATTCAACAGGATTAATTTTTGTTTGATAAACAACAGACCTGTTCACTTTTTTTTTGGAAATAGAAGCCAATGCCTTTGGTAACTATGTGAATGTAAAATTTTGGGAATTCAATTTACTTCTTCATAATACCTGACATTTTAAGGCATAAAAAAGCTCAAGTAAAATTTTCAGGGGACATCTATATTCTTATATCAATTTAAATTAGCAGTAAAATCATAAGTTGTGTACAATTAGTTCCTGTACAACATGAAAAAGAAATCTTCACCTATTCTGTCTTCCTAACTGTGAAATACGCCTCGCTTTTAAATAGTCTCCCCAAAGAAGTTGTTAAAAATTTGTGCATTCATCTAAAGCAGAACTAATATATTGAGTACACAGTCAGGAGAGTAGCTGAATCATCTGTTACATCTGTTCTGTCTCAAATACCCAAAGACAGTGCCAAAGTGGGCTGAGGCTTGATAGGTGTAATGCAAGATGGAATGCAGACAAATACTCAGCATTAGATCCGGTGAAAGATATTGAGCTTGACAAGAATTTTAGGAATCTCGGCCCACAGATGAACACTCAACAACATACTGTCAAGTGCTTAGGAGAGATGTAGAATGAGAGAGAATAGGGAGAGAAAATTGATCCACCAAGGAAGGTGATTTTCATGACTACCACCTGCAGTTGTTTTATCAAAGAGCTGAGACAGCTCACTGTTGTCCTTTTTAAGCAGGATAGAAGAAAGAAAGGCACTCCTGTGGTCCACCTCTAATATACCTGCTTAAATAAGCAGGGCACCAAGCCAGCTGGTGGAGAAAAGCTCTTTTCTTTCCTGATCATTGTGCTGAAGAGTGAGATCTGTTAGGTACTTCAGAACACGAAATAATGTGGTCTGACCCCAAGGAATGAAGGCAGGAGGTAGGCACCTCAGGATTCATGCAGAGCAATTAGAAGCAGATGGTGAAAGAAAGTAATAAGAATTGTGAGTAGGGCATATGAAATTTTAAGTAGTGTTCACTTTAAGTGTTCTAATTCTGAAAATCCCAAAACTCTGAAGTATACCCTGTTTCTTTCCACAAACATCCTGACAATATAAAGGTGACGAATAGCAGGAGCTCCAGCCTGTGCAGCTCTATCATGCGATTCTAACGCGATTATGAAACCTTATTCACAGTTATCTGCATTAGCCATAAAAATCAGAATTTTACCAGTGGTAAGCTGGAAATGATAGAATGGAGATGGGAAATTCCCTGTGAAACTTATAGGTTAACTTCTTGGAGACCATTTTCTGGTGAGATTTTAAGGATTTGGTGTTCCACCGTGTTTGAGCCTTTAGGCTGTAAGCTGGGCTAGAGGACTGCAACTGGGCAGTGGAGGGGAAGGCTGGCTGATTACTCTGGTATTTCTGCCTGTCAGGGTAAACCACTTCAGAAAAAGTGATGGGAGAGGGGATTGTTCTTTCCCAAAAACGTGTGTGTATGCTCAGCCTGGCGACCCATCTGCAGTGGAGGCTGAGGCATGCAGGGATGTAGCAGGGTTCCTACAGTTTGCGTGGGCAGTGGGAGACTCCTGTGCAGAGCCGAGAGCCCAGCTCTGCAGGGAGCATGTCCTCACCCCAGCACAGCTGGAAAGGGACACACAAGTGTGTTTGGAAGAACTTAAATTGATGATTTGTCAGTACTGGAGGAAACAAACCTTCTTGTAAGAATGCAGGAACTAGGAAGAACTCTTTCCCAGGATTTATTTCATCTCATTCAGTAAATCTGATGTTTTCATGATTAAAAGTATTTTTCTTTTCTAGCTCATATATTTCTGTTTAAGTAAGGGCTACTTTTGAATACTGGAAGCCATAAGTATCATCTAGTGCTAAGATAATGAGATTCATCTGCCCTAATTAAATGGTGTTCAGTCAAACTAGGCTTCTTTTGTACTTACTGGAAAGAAGTAAGCACTTCCTAAAGGTCATCTCATAATGAGACTTAAGGATAAGTAAAATTAATTGCCCTACAGAGGAATTCTAGAATGATCAGTTTTCACTTGATATCTAACTCCTTGTCCCGGTTTGAGACAAATTCAGGGAAAAATATCCTGTGATAGAAAGCAGGTTGTAGTTACCCCTTCCCTACCAGGTTCAGGAAAAGAAATAATTCCTTGGAGGAAAGTAAAGAAGAAAACAAAACTATTTATTTAACAAACACACAAGAAAATAATAATAATGCTAAATAATAAAATCCCTCACTGTGGAGATAAACCTGGAAGAATTTAGAGTCCTTCTCTGGGTGTGGTCTTTCCTCTCTGCAGCTGGGTCGGCATGAGGGTCCCCTTTGCAGGCTGGTGGAAGGTCTCCCAGTGAAGGTTTGATGTTCTGGTGCTCTGGACAAGTTCAGAAGTGAAGAAGAAGAAACCAAATTCCCAGGAAAACTCTGTCTCTCTCCTTTCAAAGAAACAGAGCTGACAGCTGGTTAGAAAGCAAAGGTGGGTGCTTCCTCCCCTCTCTGCCGCAGCCTCTATCACTCCCCACAGCAGAAGAACAACAGAGAGGAGTAGCGACCTTGAAGCACAGAACTGCTTTGAAAAAGTTCCTCTGGTTGGTTTTTTTTTCTCTCCCCTCTCAGGCTCAGTTTAAAGGCACAGAAAGGCACAAGATTCGTTTTCTGGGCATAGAATAGGCGATACCAGATACATTACACAGTCACACAAAACATTCCTAATGTCTAAAACTGGGTGCTATGACTCCTTCCCTTCTCATACTTCTAGCCCTAATTCTAATATTTCATATATGCATAAATGTAATGCCTGTACTTTTGAAGATGGTACATGATTCTGTCCATGAGTTATGTCAGCAATAATAATCAGACCAGGAATGTCTATGAAAAGAGAACCAAACCATTGCCTATTTAGTTGCACTCATTTTTTTTTAGGACGATTTTTTCATTAAAAACAATTAATTTTGTGAAAATCGAATATCCTAAAGTAGAAAGCAAGCAAATTCATCAAGCAAGGCTAAATCTACATGACTGTAGTTCAGAGGACATTAGATTTAAACTAAATTAAAGTTAATATTTTCTAATGTTGCAAGTAAGGATTTGCCATATTGTCTATGCTATTGAAAATGCTTATTCAGCCTAAATGCAAGAAATAAACCAAAATGGTATCAAACAATCTGATGAACAATTTAAACCAACAGCAAGTTTAAAAAATCTCCATAATAATTATATGAGTCTTAACAGAACTTCTCTGATCTCTCAACCATGCAAAGGGGTAATAATATTCACTGGTAAAGCAAAGCTAATTTTTTTGCCTTATTAAATTTACATGTCATGGAATAGAGTACACATACAAAGTGACTGTGTGCATATTATCCCAACAAAATCTGACATTCATAAAAATCTATGAGCTGCAGACAGTTATTTCTTAAATGATTTCTCCTACCAAAGATACATGTTAGGCCCTTTCCCAGAGCTATCAGTAAAATATCATTGCGGCTCTGAAATCAGGGACATGAATTCAACCACAGAGATAAAATGTTAAAGAGGATCTACAAAGACTAGACAAAAAATCCGTTAGAAGAACAAAGAGAAGAATCTAGCTTGATGTGTGTGAATCATGGAAGTGTAAAAGATGATGAAGTCAAAAGAAATATCTAGGACTGAATGCAAATGAAACCATGTCTCTTGAGAGTAAGAAGAGCTCTTCACAAAACACAGAACAGATGATCATTGCTTTAGCAACCAGAGGTATTAGAAAGTGTAAAAAGGGAAAGAAAAAACTTGATATTGATGGTGATCCTGCTAAATCCCATAGATACTTTACTGTTGTCAAGGGATCCACATGACATGGAAATTTTCATTCATTTCTTCTCTGAAGTCCCAATAAGCCTATACATAAATTGATTTTTACTTTCATGTTTATAGCAAGCTTGAATGAAATGGGATGGAACGTGTAACTTAATTTTCACAAAAATATAGGAAGAAGCTTCAATGTATTTCAATAAAACACATTTGAGGCTTGCTCGTAAAGCGAGTGACATTCCCTTCTGCTACAAAGGGCTACTGCAATAGTTCAGCAAAGTTAAACTCACAAGTCTTACCTGTCTCATTAAGGTAAGTATATTTTACCTATTCAGCTCAGTGTCCTTGGATGTCTACTGTAGATGAGAAAAAAATTTTTTCAGACAGGAAAATAGTCATAGAAATGAGAGCATGCTCCTGTACCTCACCTCTGCAGTTTCAAAGATTATGGAAATCTTACCAAGTTTCCTTCATGAAATGAGTGGTGCAGGGTTAACTTCCTCAAGTGCTATGCCATGGAAAGAAGTGTGGATGGAAAGGATGATTGCTTCAGGAACAGTGTGGCCCAGTGACATGCTTTGTATTACAAAAGCAAAGCTCAAGGGGATAAACTTATCTACTGAGTGATTACTCACCTTAGTCTACAAAAGCACTTGTAAACAAGCTAGCAGTATAGAAATTGCTGCTCCCTTCCTTATGAACGACAATAAATATATTTAACCATGTGCCTGTGTTGTTTGAGCCTCATTTAAAAGGTAACTAAGACAAATTAAAGGCTATAGAATCAAATTTTACATTTACTAATTGTTTTACATAAACGGCTACCCTTCTACACTGAGAGGATTTTGTCTGTATTGAAAACATCTCTTTATAAGAAAATAAGAACAGAACATTGACCAGCAGGAAACACTATGATAGACTTGTTAGATAGACTTTAGCATACTTTGAATAGATACATTTGATTTATCTGCAGTCCCCAAGCAATTATTTCCTTAGCAGGCAAATGTGTCAGCAGGCAAACAGCACAGTAGATTACAGAGTGCAACAGTGAAAGTTACTTGGTACTGTCGAAGCAGCCTCTGAAGGGGTAAGTGCTGGCTCTCCATGAAATAACATCAACAAAGCTGGACTACAAAACACACATGAAAACTACAAGAGCTATTTGATGACATGAATTTTGTGAAAAAAAAACCCAATGGTTTTCGGCATTAGAAAAGTGACTTTACAGGAGAAAATAAAGAATTGATTTAATAATCCAAAATCTCAATGCATGAACCCTTATATTACACATTTACCACTGTTCACTTAAGAAAACTAACCCCTGGACTACTGGAAGAAAGAAATTTCATTGCAGAGGTAAGAAATATGAAGGGGCATGCATTGTTTGCACATTGGAGAAAAGAATGGAAGCCCCATACAGACTGACAAGAATAACAACCTTTCCTTCAATGGGGCCTCAGAAGGATTTGAAGCTGACATGTTGCTGAATGAAAGACTAGTGATGTATGCCTTATGAGTAATGGGGAAATACAGAAGTAGTCATGGAAGAAAGATTGCTATGAGCACCTGGTAAATATTAATATATACAGAGTCATCTCAATTATCCAAATCACTAGCCAGAAAAACTCTCAATTACTAAAAATAAAATATATTCTCTGAAGCAAGAAAAGCCAACCAAAGAACAGGAAGAAAGAGGATCTCCCTGAATTTAAGTGCAGGACATCATGCAGATGCCTCAGAGGTGGGCTTTGGTGCCTGTCATTCCCAAGCAGTGAAGAATTTTGATTTCACACAGCAAAAAGAAAGTTGTTCTGTAAAAATCCATATGGACTGTTCCTGGTAAATTGTCTGTACATTATGTTACTTGAACATGCTACTGTAATCCCTGGGTTGATCGCCACACATCGCCAGACATCACATCAGGAGTTATCCAGTTCTGAGGAAGTCTAGTTTTACACAACAATTAACTGGGTTTTTTCTAATCCTTATTGAGGTGCAACATTTTATTGTTGTGCGGGTTTTTACAGAATTAAATATCTGACTGTATGAGGTAAAAATCACCTTACACTGTGTGCTGCAAAATGTTGGAAAATTAGTCATCAAGAACAAAGGAAAAGACATAAAGGAGGATCATATAAGTAAAGACATCAAGTAACCGCAGGAATTAAAATGATTTATAAATACTTTATCCCTGTGGACACAATGGGGAATGTCCATATGTTCACATGTGGACAAAGGTCCTACAGAACCCGAGTATGACAGCCTCAAAAAAAATTAAGAAAAAACATGGCAGAGGCATTAAAATTACGTAGGTCCCTTAAGCCACCTTGATCCAAGGCTGACTAAGTTTATTTGAGTACGGCAAGGAGGATTTTGCTGACAGGCTAAACTCCATTTCAAAACTGATAGGCTGCATAATACAGTACATCAAGTAGCACTGTGTTAATGCATTTTAAATGTCAACTTACATGCAGTGCCAGTGCAGAATGAATAAATTTCAGAAAGCAGTCCATCATTTAAACATTTGATTCTGAACAACAATGATCTTGCCAGAGGGGTAAGTTCCTTTTCTGGCCACTGGTTGTAAGGAAGGCTCTGGATTCACCCCTGTCTTTCCCAATCTCTTCTTCCTGTCACATAAGACCCAGAGAGTGTGCAGGTCTACTCACATGTTGTATGAGTTCTGAAACAACTACCAGTTTTACAAAACACTGACTATTTCAGCTGATTTACTTTCCCATTGCTATTAGTTCTGCTTCTAAAGATCACGTTTTCCAGCTGGGCATTCAATATGCTCTAACCTTGTATTTAGGTACTTTTAGTGACTGTAAATCAGTGACCAAAACCCAGATTATGGTTTTTGTTTGGGGCCATGACAAAAGCACATCTGGTCTGTTTTAAAGCCATTGCTAATTAACATATCTCGGAAAAAGTAATTAATTAAATCCTTAAAGTTTGTTGTGTATCCTTTTGAATATTTCCTTATTTTTTCCTCACAACTCAGAAAGAATTAGTGGAATGGAATAAGTCACATTTCAAATAAGAAAGGAAAAAAAAAAAAAGAAAAGGCAGCAGCAGGCTTGAAAGTCATCCATCACAGTTTCTAAAGTGTCATAAGTCCTTTGAGCAATTTTTTTCCCTCTGTCAGTTTACAGGCAGTGGCTCAGAGACCATTAGGGCTGGTGGAAAAGTAGTGTCTGTCTTCTTCACAACTGAAGAAAAAGTAAAGGCAGAAGAATAAGGATTGCAGAAGGACTGAAAATAGACACCTGGCTAAATAAAATATTGAAGTGTCAGTGACGGATGTTCTTAAATAATCAAATATTTCTAGATCTTTTCAAATAGAACAAATTATATTGCACTAGAAACAGCTAAAAACATGTATTTCTTTCTAGTATTCGTCTTCAAGCTTCCAGAGAGATTTTGATCTCAAAGTCAAAACCTACTGAAGGCACCTGGGACATTAAAAATCCTCTTAACTACTTTTATATTCTATATAATGAAGTAATCCAGACACACATTTTGAAATTTCCAGTTCTGGAATTAGAATAAAAACATTATAACAAAGAGCTCCAGAATTTCTGGGTGACAGATAATTCACATGATGGACTTGAACTACAAAAGAACAAAAGGAGATAGCACTTGCTAAAATTGTTCTCTAGTAGACAAGTTTAGTCAACTGTAGTATCTTCATTGGAGTGTATAATTAAAAACCAGGATTAGTTTAACAGTGCAAGTCTAATAAGATCAGAATTAACTACAGTTACGTACCCACTACAGTGTTCTAAGTTATAGACAATCTTAGGCTTACAATAAAATGTTTGTAACAAGGAACTCAAGACAGAGTAAACAGTAGTCAGAATTTCAGACAGATAAATATTATATGATAAATAAGATATGATATCATATCAGATATGACAAAGAAGCTTTCTAAATATAAACCAAGTGCTTTCTGATAAATGCACAGGGGAGAAACAATCCTCTCATCTGTTTGTAGTATTTGAGACAACAAATCTGACCTTCTCCTTTTGTTGCATGCTTGGAAATGTCAAAGCAACAACATGAGATTTAATTTATTAATTAATTAATTGATGCTTGCTTTACAGCAAACTACAGTCAAGCAAAGCCTTCATTAAAGGATTACAGAAAATCTGATATCCTTTGCTAAATTCCCTGGACTCTTCTGGGAGAGGTAAAAAGGTTAAAATTCTTGCAAACAAAGATGGAGCAAAGTCCTTAGAGTACTATATTTGCATTGTTTGAACTTACTTCTCCACATGAAACTGTATTTCCAGATTTTACTGCTTTTAATCTTCAAAATCTCCTCTCATTTAAAGTAATTTTTAAAATAAGGCTACATCTTAATCAACCTTTCAAATTAATGATGTAATACATCATATACTGATTTGTAAAACTGAAAGCATTTATGTTGCAGGATATTTTTTTAATAGATCTATGATTTATGACAGGTGTTTTTGCAGTCTTCTCTGTCATTCTGAGCTTGAATGAGCAAAAACCAAAGCAAACATTCTCTGAGGTTCTGCATTTCTTCTGCTGTCTTATAGAAATAAGATAATTTTCTAATTTAACCTTGCTTTGAATGAAAACTGTGTCAGAGCTTAAAACATAGTAACTTCTTTCTGAAACTTATTCTGAGTTTATAGGGTGTTTCAAGGAACAGAAGATTGGATTTAAACCTGACCTACTATTTCATCGCATTACCTCAGATCATGACGTTAATATTTTTTATTGAAAAAAGTGTGAAATACTAAAGCTGAGTTATATCTCAGTACAATTTTTAAAAATTAACATCCTATTGATTGCTGAAAACAAAACATTGAGTGGTTGCTGTTAAAGCACTTAGCTAAAATGGCCTCAGCGCGGAAAATGGGGATGGCTCTCTATGTCCTGCATAAAATCTTGGGTTATTCTCACTATGCAGTCAGAGATATCACTGAGATATCACTCTGCAGATTCATTCAGTGAAGTAATTCTGTGTTCTCTACCTCCTCACATCCTTCTTCTCAAAAGACACCCATGGAAAAACATGGCTAACCACTGGAGAATGTCCATACCTCAGGGACCAGGAATTAGCAGGATAACAGAGTGGCTCTCCACAAGGAATGGTCCTTTGGTCTAGCCCTGCAGTTGGGTCTTCCTCAACTGTGTCTTGGAAGATGAGAACAATCTGGGTGGATGTGTCAAGCTGAAATGTGCATCAGCAAGAGGGCAGGAGCCCATTTGCACATCAGACCAGTCCCAGTTTCTTTCTGTGTACTTGTAAGCATGTGCAGCAAATACCCCAAGGTTTCACAGGAAGCTGCAAATAAGAAGGAAAGAGATCGATGACACATGACAGATTGAAAAAAGAAGAATTAACAAAAGAATTAACAGGCTTGGTTTTGGTTTTGTGCTGAAGCATGAAATACATTGCAATGATAGAAATATTCTTTTCCTCCTAAATTTGTCTCTTTCACTGACTTCTGCATTAATAAACATACTTGTTTCCAGAAAAAGCTTTCTTTACCTTCTTCCTACCTGATTTTCCTAGCAGATTTAAAAATTAGTCTAAATGCCATTAAAACCACTGATTTTTGTAAGGCTTACAGACCATCACACAACCCACATCTAAGAAAAAACACAGCTTTAAAAAGAGTAAGTAGTTAATCTGCTCTATGATACAGCAAAGCAACAGTACAGAGTTGCATAAATTTCTTGAAAGATTGAGAAAATCCAAAGTTCAGCAGGAGAATTTCTAACAGAAGTAATACTGTGGTACAAAACCTTTGAAATCATGAGATAATTCTTAGGATTTTTGTCGTTTGTATAGAACAGCCACCATAATGCTTTTTTCACTCTACAATATTATCTATGAAGGGTTTTTTATCATGTTATCATGTCTGCTTTGCATATCCTAAATCTTGGCCCCATGCCTGCCCACTCTAGGTCAATAGGAGTTTAATGGCTGCCTTGAATAACAGGATCAAGCCCATAATGGCTGTCAAAGTAACAAAAACATTCAATGCCTTTAAGTGAAATAGATGACCTTCCAACTCACCCTCCTGAAAAATGAAGCTGCTACTCTTATATACATACCATACATGCCCATATATTGAATTACCTTACAATTTTGCTCTATGTGGTATCCATCATTTGTCACATTATGCTATTTTAAGTAGGCAACCTTGCAATCAATAGCATTAAACATCTTTCTTTGGAGGAAGTGCATTACACAATAAATCTCAGTCAAGCTGGCAGAAGGGATGTTTAACCCTCACTTCCTCGGATACCTCTGGACAAAGTTTTCAAACTGAAGCCAAGAGTTAAACAGAGTAGCACAAAACTCAAATGATGTTATTTTCAGGAGAGCTTAGCAATCACAGCCTTTGCTGAGCTCAGTGTGAGCTGCATGTTTAACACCTGACGGCCCTGAAAAGCAGTTGCCCAAGTACAGATTTAGATCCCTAACCTTAGGTACTCAAGTTGAATAATTTAGATCTTTTGCTGTGATGGCATAATTCAAGTGATTACCATATATTGACATGTACTATATTAATCTACCTTTCAGCTATTATGCACTTAAGTAGACAGCTCCATATATCATTTGTTTAATAATCCATACAGTTTTGTCCTTTCATTAATAGTTAACTACATGTGTTGGACAATAAATTGGATGAGGGATAGCAGACCTTATAGACAATATGGCAGATAAATTTTAAGATGGCAAGTGATGTGTCAGCAATATTTAGTTCATTATGTGAGGCTATCAAATATTTCAGGGAAGTTTCTGAAGAGGTGGCTTTATCTTTGTATTTTCTAACCTTCAGAACTGGTATTCCTAATATTTTATTGTCATATAAAGTACATGCTTTCTCCATTATTCCAGTTTAACTGCTTTTCTTTCTTTGTTTCTCTTCTCCCCTCCTTACTCCCCTTGTGATTCTAAGCCCTCAACACCAATAAATGCTAAAAAGAATTATATGACCACTCCCAATCCAGGTAGTAGAAGAGGCTGAGAACAAAAAACATTCAAAAGTAGTTATTCCTTCAAAATTCCAACAATAGCTGAAACTCCAAAAGCTCAGAAAAGAATGAGCCAAAATTTCCCTTTTTAGTCAGAATTTTCTATGACAATTGGAATTGTCTTTGAAGGCAGGTATAAAAAGAGAATAAAAGACAAGTATGAAAGGATGAGAATGATTTATTTTGTAGTTTCCACAGCTGAAAAAGTATGTAAGCCTGTCATGAGGTTAGTTTAGGTCGTTCCATAACATATAGAGAAAACCTGTAAATGACTGCATGTGATGTGAATAGAGGGCAACCATTTTTGCACATTATTTTACAGACAAAAATGCCGAACATTTGAGGAGCAAACATAAACTTAGACATTTATCCATGCTGTATTTACCTATTCTAAGTAATAAAATAACCTTTCAAGTCAAACACTTTTTCATGTGTTGAACTCTGCACAGTAATAATTTCATTATTTTGTTGTAGTCCTATACACAAGTCTGCAAAATCCACCATCATTCTATACATATATATTCCTAAAGACTGGGATTATTCAAACGGAAGTTCAAGAGTGAATATTAATAATTGCTCCTCCAGTCTCATATTTTTGACTCAAAAATTACTCTGGCATCTGTTCTACACTGATTTTTTTATACTACTCTTAAGATGCATCTCCTATGGCTGTTAAATACCTGAGAAATAGGCAGAGAGTCTCATTAAAATCCAAATACTGCCCAACTACATTCACTCTGCAGGTTCTGGACCCTGATTGGGTATATGGCTTCCAAAGGCTTCCTGCCTTAGCCTCTCTTAAGGAATAAAGAAATACAACTCTTAGTTGAAATCTGCAGTAATTGCATGTAATGTGCCCTGCTTTAATTATCACTCTTCAATCATGATGAATAGACCAACTGCAGATTTGGGAGGTGCACAGCTGCCTTCTACCTAGTGCTTGCCTGTCCTGGGGCAGGTACCAGTGACAAGCACCACAGGAAAGCAGCTGCAGTTCCTGTGTGTTGTGCACCGGTATCTAATGTCCAAAACCTTCCAGCAAAGGGTGACCCGTGTCACTTGGACCTGCACTCAAACCACTTTCACTGTGATTTCTGATTCCTCAATACCTGGAAACAGACATGGACTAGTGGAAGAACAGTGCTGCTCAGTTGATGAATCTGTAGAGAAACATCTTTTGTAACATGGATACCAATTATCAACTTGATATTCACATTGAGTGTAGGGCAGCAACCGGGATATGAAAGCTGCCAAATCCCAGCCAGTTCAAATCCTTCTCAGCTTAGTTTGACATGGACCTACCCACCAAGGGCATAACCTCTGAGGTGTACAGGCCCAAAAGAAAGATCATGTCCCTCCTTTCCATATATGCCACAGAGAGCTCCACATGCAGAGGTCCCCAAGGCCTCAATGATGACAGGTGAAATATGCTTACCTTTGCCTTTTCTTTAGCCTACTCAGTCAGCACAATGGAGGAGAAAGTAAGGGATGAATCAAGGAAAGTTTTTTCATAACTCTGTGAAAATAAAATCAATTTACAGGCTATTCAGAAAATTTGCATCTAGGTTCCTTTCCTAAAGAAACCGGCAGGTGGATAATTCTGTGGAAGAACAAAGAAAAATATTCTTGTTGATGTTACAAATATAGGACTATAAAGTATTTCATATACTGTAATGAGGAAAACAGTGATAAGCCCATATCTGTCAGACTAAAGGTTTGTTCCTTTTTTCCTGCTGAGATGGTTAACTTCTTGCAGCCTTTCTTATTTACATTTTAAATAATGAAACACCCACGAGTACCAGGCACTTTTCCACTACTGCTCTGTGCAAAAAGAATATTAATAACGTTATTAATAAGGCTGGGAAGACTGCAATAAATGTCTCGGTGCTTAAAACAAAGGAGCATCTTGAAGAACTCAGCAGATTTTCTGTTTTATGCAGGTTTGATAAGACAAGTACAATTAAAATGTTCTCTGTTAGTGGATTAGAAATGCCAATATATGTAACAGAAACTGCCTAAAGTGTAGGCACATTTGTTCGAAGAGATTGCATTCCCAGTTGGTTACCAAACACTTGCTTCATTTCTTAGCCCTTAAATCCCTTCTCAGTTAAGCTGCTGCAAACCAGGATGGAGCAAATGCCCCTGTGGTCTTTACCAGCACCAATCTTATGGGGCTAGAAAAGAAGAGGTCTATGCAGAATACAGGTCTCTGGTGCTAGAAGATACACCCCTAAGCTTGTGGATTGATTTGTCCTCTCAACAGCTGCAGGCCATGTCAATGCCACAGTGTCTGTGAAAACGTGCTCACATGATCCAGTTATAATTGGTGACAGGCATAATGCATATGCTACACAGTGGATTGGACATACATTGCACGGCTGAGGACTTGTGGGAACAACTGGAACAGTGCTAATGCATTCTGACAGCTTCATTTGGGGCGGGGGAGTTGTCAGAGTGTTTCAAATACTGCAGGTTGCCATCAGGAAAATAACTAAAAGGACATATCAAATTCATGCTTCACAGTCTACGCATAGCATTTTATATCTTTCCACAATGCTAGAGGACTTATTAGCTCAGGACATCAAAAGTAATTTATTTCACCTTGTATGTGCTCTGTATTTTACCTCATCTGAAAAAAACCCAGACACACAAAATTTAAAAGCCTGAATGGCAGCAAGAAATGGTTCAGAAAGTGTTTCAGATTTTAGGTTCAACTGTATGCTTAGGACGGATAAGGACATCCCTGGATGTCCCTTCATCCAGAACATCCAGAACATCCCTTCATCCAGATAATGAGCTATCCTCATTATCAACTCTTTTGTAAGAAATTCAATAAAAGAGGTAGGAAAACAGAAAAATTATAATAATGAGTGCAGTCCAGCAGTATAGTATCAAAGGAAGAAGAGGTGAAGGAGGGACAAAAGGGAGTGATGGTACTTTCCTGCCTGAAGGAGGAAACCTACTTTGTAGGATAGACATATATCTTTCTGACTCACCCTGATATCTAAAAATTGTCTTCCAACTTGCTGACTTTTCTTATTCACTGATTTTATTTTTTTTCATCCTATTCTTTGTTTTCAGGGCTTCTAAAATACAGCCACTAAGATTTTTAGTCTGAATTTGAGACTGAATTGGACACCACAAGCCTTGAATACTAGAAAATCACTGGAGTCTTTATGTTGTGCTATCTTCTTAGTAACAGCTTTTAACATTTGTCGTGCAGAGTGTATCACAGTTTTAGATAAATTACTACAAATATATAATTTAGAAGTTCTCAGGCAGACTTTTATCACATATATATCTGTATGAAGCACACAGTAGAAATATGAGGAAAAAGGAGATGATACGGCCCATGATCTATTACTACACTCTCTTACAGCTGCTCTTAATGCATGGTCTTACAGCTGCTCTGCAGATTCCAACTTCAAAGACTGAATCTGTCTTTTCTCTTTTCCTTCTCTGAACAACAGTACAGCTGCTGCACAAATCCCTAGTGTATTCAAGTCCTAGGGCTAAAAGGGTTAGTTTTGGCTGGGGTAGAGTTAATTTTCTTCACAGTAATTAGTACGATGCTGTCCTTTGGACAAGGGGCTGGAGGGAACACAGCTGAGACAGCTGACCCCAACTGACTCAAGGGGTATTCCAGACCATAGGACATCACTCTCGGCACATAAAACCAGGGAAAGAAAGAGGAAGGAAGGGATGTTTTCAGTGGTGGTGTTTGTCTTCCCAAGTCACCATTACACATGATGAAACCCTGCTTTCCTGGGAAGGACTGAACACCTGCCTGCCCAAGAAAAGTGGTGAATTAATTCCTTGTTTTGCTTTGCCTGTGCATGTGTCTTTTGCTTTCCCTGTTAAACTTTCTTTATCTCAACCCATGAGTTTTGTCATTTTTACCCTTTCAATTCTCTCCCCTATCCCACTAGGGGGGAGTGAGTGAGTGGCTGCATGAGGCTTAGTTGTTGACTGGGGTTAAACCCTGACATTCATAAAAGCAGATCAAGACTCAGAAACACACAAGAGAGAAAACACTACTGGCCCCTCTCATCACTTCTGCAGAGCAGTCTGCGAGTTGCATTTATTTGTTGAAATTCTGGCAGAGCCATCAAAGACATTCACATTACGCGCTGGCAGAATCCATATAGGAATGAAGAGCCCTTCGACACTGTCATAAAAAATGCAGTAAGAACTGACCATTTAGCGCTGTGTGTCAAAGGCCAAAATCCTTTGAATCACCATGTGGTGAAAGAGCCTGAGCCTCTATAAGTCATGAAATCTGGTTGGTGTTGCAGACTCCACCTTGTGCTGTGTGCTGACCATACTACTAACCTTTGCTGGCAGTCAGTCAAAATACAGTTCCTACCAGGACACTTCATGCCAATACCTAATAAAGATGGTGGATAATTCACTGAAGAATAGAAATCTGAATGTGGGTGCTCTAAAGTAAGCCCTATCCCAGCTTAGTGCCTTAGCCATTATTGAGTTAGAGTCAATTTCTTTGTTTTCCTCCACATACCCCTGAAGCAAAGCAGGCAGAGGATATCTCAGACCCATTGGCTCAAGACATGGCATCAAAACATCCCAGAACTCCAAAGGGCTGAATAAAACCTAAAACTCAATTTTGCCTCTTCACAGACAAGTGTCTAGTTCTGGTTCTAATGACTCTTCCCTGAAAAGCACTATTCCTATGAAATGGAACAGATTTAGCAGGACAAAATGAGTAATGAGAACAAACACAGGAGATGGAGGCATTTGAGAGTCTCTTAAGATTCAGGAGACTGCAATGAAGTTCTCGTACCAAACCAAACACAGTGGTGCCAAAGTGGGACCATGTGGTCTCAAAGCCACCTGTAATCCAAACCATTGCTACTCTACCATTCAGCCTTAGGAAAATTTCTTCCTGCATATCTTCACTGCCAGTCCAGAGTTAAAAATCAGCAACAGGAGCATCCTTACTGATCTGGCCTTGGAGCAGAGCAGGCTGTTTGCTCCAGAGAACAAAGACTATGTGACACTGTGTACTCTTCTCAGTTCCTCATGAGATAATTCAAATGAAATAAAAAATGTTTATGGGAGGTTAACGGCTTTGGATCAGAGTCAATAAATCCCAGAAGAAAAATAGCACTTTCGATAATCATCAGGTTTCCCAGTAAACTCAAAATATCATTAAATGGTACTCAAAAATTTAACAGAGGTATGTTATCAGCTTCTAAACATGAGCTGTGCCCTAAGCACTGACAGACTGAACCCCAGGGGCCAGGGACTTCAGTGTATAACACTTTCTGGGATCATTTCATGGGCAACACATGAGCATCTCCTGGGAAAAGAAAAAGAATACTCAAGAGAAACATATGGTGGTAGCACAAGTATTTGTGACATCAGTTCAGGGCCATCCAGGAGAATGACAGTGTATAAAAAGGGGGTGATTTTACTCTACAATAAAAAATGGGGTACACAGATAAATGAGTGATATTGCTAAAAACAGTAAGAAGCTCTGAGGCTTTCTCAGATCAATGTAACAAAAAACACCTGAATGGGCTGAAGATGAGCTATATATGGCTGAATGACCTACATTTATAGTTAAGGTTATCAATCAAGCTGGGTTAAAATACATGTAAAGACTGTAAACTGCTTCCTGAAATGCCTGAGAGCCCACTGCATGTTTAACAGGTCATCTGATGTAAGGACTAAAGACATACCTTTCTACCCTAAACCTCTGTGTATAATGCAATTTGATGAAATACTAAAGATGTTCAAGTCATCTGCAAATATTACATGTCCAAACTGGTACAATGTTCAACCAATTACATCTGTAAGTGACGGAATAAACATAGAGAATAACAGTGACCTAAAGGAAGACCCTGAAAATACTCTGAATGTATAGAAGAAAAAGAACAAGCTTTTAAGGATTGTTGCTTGCTATTCAATGTAAACATTGGATTGCTGAATACTTGTTACAGAAGATGTAGACTTCCTCACACTGAGCACAAATATTCATGGCCTCAGAGGAAGCATTAAAATCTATAACACGGAGAAATATCTCCAAAGTGCAAGAAAGTGTCTCGAATTCTTGCAGTTTGCCTAATGATTTCACGTGAAGCAGGGTACAGCACTTTTCCAGGGAAGTGGGCAGAGCACCAAGTCTGGCTGAGTTCAAGGCACATGATGTTATTCTTGGGGCTGTCCTGTGCAGAGCCAGCAGTTGGACCCAATGATCCTTGTGAGTCCCTTCCAAATCAGAATAATCTGTGATTCTGCAGAATTTATTTCTACCCACTCAAACAAGAAGAAGATTTTTCATGGCTAGGTTCATGGACATAAATATTATTTTTAGAAGTGTTTCATGCATGTAAATATGTTGACATGGCAACTTTATAAAATACATCTGTGTGTGTGTCTATGCACAGGAACACCAGCTGGAAGAGAATCCCTTTCCTTTCAGCATGGTGAAAATATGAGCCTGACTGGATACAGATTAAATTCTAAGTAGCACAAAAGCTTCTGGGCAGTTAGTTAAATGTCTCTTACTGTGTCATCATGACCAAACTACAAAGGTAGTAGTTTTTTGACTTCTCCAAGCAGTCAAAAATGCAGCAATAAGTGCCAGAGAAAGTCCATTAAATAGTTCAAGAACCTGTATGTATTCAGAGTTAATAGTCTACCTTATCAAAGAAGAAAAGATGTCAGATGTAATACAATGTGACAGAGAAAGAGTTTTGCAATAATACTAAGTCTTTGAGAAAAGATATGTACATTACAAAATCAAATGCATTGTTATGATCATCTAATCTGACTTCGTGTATACCGTCAAACCTGACCCAGTCAAGTCCACAACTTCCCAGCATGCAGTGTAGCTACCTGAGAGACTTCAAGCTAGATTTAAAAACATCAGGAACAAAATTCCTTAGAATTAGTATTATTTATACTTGTTCTCCTGTTTCTGATTAGCTATGGCATCCTACTATGCTTTTTTAAAATGAATCTAAGAAAATTTTTCTTTTCTGAGTCCTCTTTGTATAAGTACTTCTTGACCTTGGCAAAGATAAGATCAAATTCATCTAAGCTCTTCTTGAGAGAAGGCTTTCTCATACTGATACTGTTCTTACAGCTTTTTCCTAATTCTGTCCAAGATCTCATATTCCCTTTGAAGTGTTTCAGCATTTTGTGGGTTTCGTTAATGCCAGGAAGGTAGGAATGACATCTTCTTATATCTCTACGAGATGTTTCCCTGCTTTTTAATCAAAAGGCCATGAGCATTTTTAACAGCTGCAGCATCTGAGAATTCATTATGAGAAGAGGAAGCAGCATTTTACAGAAGGCTGTATAGGAAGATACAAGGTCAAGAGTAGGAGGAACTGGCATGTGTTGCTTTTTCTGATACAGTGTGCTAATCTCCTCCTTTTCCCCATTTCTTAGCCTTCCTTTCAAACCCTATAATCTCTAAAACATTTGGAAAACTGTCCTAAGTGCGTGCAATTTGGAAAATGGCAGGAGCTTTTCTAATGGAAGGCTGTAACTCAGTGTCATGATCAAGAGGGGTTTGTGTTCCTCCCTGATGGTCACATAATTTCTGTCTCTGGGTTACCTGGAACATTCACTTTTCCACACTTTCTTTCATTCCACACATTTAATGCTCCCACTAATAATTTTCTTTCCCTTCTACTTGTGCATAATTTCATCCAAAGAAATAATCTGTTTTTCTGAAATATCTCTAACATCAAGACACTTTTTAATGATACCAGCAACTTCCTGAGAGACACTTTCTACTTTTTGGTTCCTGTTCTTTTCTGCAATTGCTAGTATCTTTTTTTTAACGTGTTGTTTCTTTTGCTCAGTGTTACCCTCTCTTTACTTTAGCCGTTCTTTGCTTTTTCTTTAAAAACTTATGTTTTCAAATTAACTTTGATCTCTGCGTGGGGGTTGGCCTGGATAATACTGCTTTTTATCTCTGTTGTATGTCTGCACCTTTTTCTCCATTAATCTTCCAAACCTATAAATCATTGCAGAACATATTTCTATTTTCCTCTCACTGTTTCCGCCACAGAGAATTCACACTGACTTTTGACTTACTACTTTAAGTTGTCCAAGACTTTTATCATTCTCAGCTTCTTGAGAAAGGATGTTAATATTTTAGGGCTTTATTTTGAACTCAGAGAAACATCTGTAATGTCAAGCATCTTCAGTGGAAATCTGTAGGCATCTTTCAGAGATGAGTTTCACATTCAGTCCACAAATTAAGTTAAAATATATTGATGTGCATGGTATATTTCTCTCCACTGTCATATCTATATCTATATCATCTTTATCCATATCATCTATATCTATTTCTATCTATATCTATACTAAATTATGTTGTGTTTCATTTTTGGTACATGGGGAACCACATCTTTTTGCAAGTTAGTCCTATGAAACAGCAGAAGAACCATCCTATTAAAATATAAAAATGAAGGCAAATCTCTTTTGGACTGTCTAGAAATACAAATGAAATATAAATAAAATACAGAATAATGTTTCTGTCACTTGGAATTTTAAAGATATGGATGAATTTTGGACTAGTGAAAACAAAAATGTTGAAATCTTCAGCCTACTCTCCATTGGGAAGCAGAATTTCTCAACGGATCATTTTTGATACATGAAAAATCCTTCTCATCCACAAAGCCCTCCAGGGATTTAAGGTGGAAGAAATATCTTTTGGGTATGCACCGAGTGCTCTGTGTTACAGTATCAGAGGGAAGTCCCCCGCTGATGCCAGCGTGTTCTGAGCGCTGACTTGTGCACAATTTCAAACACCTACCAGACAAATGCTTACATATGTTTGATTTGCTTGTCCTCAGCTGCATGTTATGTTCTTCAAAAGAACAGGATGTCAAATGACATTTCCTAGAGGAGTGGGAGACAGCTCTTTTTCTGGGATGCAGTGCATGTGCTCAGCTGGAGAGCACAGGGAGAAGCCAGTCACCAGCCCTCGGAGGCAGTGGCCAGAGTCCTCATCAGGACCAGAAGGGACAGAGCAGAGTTTGTGGCAACACAGAAAGTTTCTGAGTCAGCTGAATGTAAGTGTGAATGAAAAGACTTGCAGAAGGCAAAGGAAATTTTTTATAAGACACTTTTATTGCTAGTCACTTTGAGATTGTGCTCCTTAAAAAGCTGCTTAAGCTTGTATTTCTAATACAACCTACCTTTGGTAGCTTAACGTCTTTTGTTTGGGAACTCACTAGAAGAAAACATCTGAGTGGATACTCTTCGAATTTCAATGCCCCTGCAAGAAAATCATTCTCTTCATCATTCTGCATGTTCTATTAGTGCGTGACTACACATGAAGGAGGAGCTCCATGCCTTTCCAGCAAGCTGAAAAAGCCAAGTTAGAGAGAATTTAGGGTCTCGATTCCCTGTGCATCAAGGCACGATTAATGTAGCATGCAGGTTTGCAGCTGCCTCACTGAACAAGCACAGGCGCAGGAACAGGGCCCATATCCATTTTGTCTCACTGATCTGAGGTCTGTCTCTCCTGGTATCTGTAAGTGTTTCTGCTTTGGGATGAGTGGCCTCCCGTGCTTGGGATTAAGGTCTATCTCTATTAACTTCTATATGTGATGACTTCTCCAGGGAAAAAACAAAGATTCACCAAAAACATTCAGCTTGGGACCTGCATGGTTCAAGAGATCTCCAAACAGCAATAGGACTGTTTTCTACAATTACTACTTTTCAGACATGTCCATAATATTAAATTGTGTTTTCCTTGGAGAGAAAAACATTGTTTTATGCTAATTGAGACCATAAAAAAAGGGAAGGAACTACAATGTGAGAATGAATTCATACACAAACATGCTTTGAAAATAAAAGTGCTAAATTACTCTTTATTGCATAAGCAAACTATGTACAATGCAGTTTTTATAACAATGATATATCAAATTAATACAAATTTTCACAGGTTTGAATGAATTCTGTGCTGAATCAAGAAGGTACTTTTTACTATTTTCTAAAAGTAAGTGAACTGCTTATCAAGAAGGCAATGACTATTCCCCTGTTGTTTCACACAATTAAGGAATATGCCATGCAGACGCAAATTCTTTTCATTGTTGTAAGGATAATTTTACCCCACGTTCTCTATATTCTGAGACAGCTTGAATATGGATGGCTTGAGATAATAACCACATTTAAAGAATAACCTCTAAACTAGTTTTTTCTAGTTTTTTAATCATCACTTAATCTCCAAATCCATTTACTTTTGGGGGGGTGATACAAATACTGTATCAATTTCTCTTCACAGTGGCCTTCAGAGCTCAGGATATCCCTTTCTCTCAATGACAGAGTGAATATGCTTAGAACAGGCTCAGTCTTCATGGTGTCAGATAAAAGCTAGATTCAATTATGATCTGGGATTAAGGAAAGATCGAGATAAATGCTAACCATGAAAAAATCCTTTAAATTGTCAGATTATGATTGTTTTGTCGACGTCTTTAATAAATCAGACAGAATATTTACATTTTTCTATTCTGAAGGGAAACTACTGAATATTTAAAAGATCTGTGTTTGCATTTTCCTAAAATTCTGTATTAGATAAGCAAAGCATAATCACTCTTTCCCTATGTCAAACCTGACCACATGAAGAGATATTGTACAGGGAAAATAATATTGTCTTGGCTATACTTCTTTCTATAGTAACATTTCCTAAAAGTAAAATTGGTAGCATTTAAATTTAAGAACAAAAGATAGATTAATCATAGTTTGAATAGGACATGAGCTGCTTTGAAATTTTTACCACAGTTGCTCAGCACTTGTAAATCAGTCCTTGATTTCTGAAATGTTTATTACTCCCTCCAGCATAGCCACAGGCTCAAAACAGTTGTTTTTAATAACAACAGTAGTAATTTCAATACAGTCCCCTTGTTTTCCTCAATGCTTTTTTTACTTTTGAACTCAAAAGAGAAATACAATTAACTTAAAATAACTTTTATTTTTTTCCTGCTTGGGATAATATTTCTATTAACATAGGAAGAAATAATCTTCAAACAATACCATTTTGGTATTTAGTCCATCAGAAAACTATTTTGGTCACTCGCTTTCCTGATTTTTGTCCATGCAGATTTCGAAAGCAATTTAAGGAAACAAATATCTATCCCTGGTCAGTTGTTAGGGACCAGCTTATATTCACATTGTACAGACTATGTACTATTCTGCTGGCATGGACCATCTATGTCCATGATGTGTGAGTGGCACACACAGTTGCACAGCATCTTTTAGCCCAGAACCTTTAACACCTCCCCAAAAGCAGCCCCTCCAACAAGGACCACATCTTCTCATCTGTTTAACACATCCCATGTGAGACAACTACCCTCTCACACAGGTCTATGGACAATTTTTATCACATATCACTGGAGCATATTGCCTGCTGCCCTTTTCAAGTATCTGATGTTCAGAAAGCCTTGGGATGATGTGGCTCATCCTTCAGAAAAGGGTTCAAGTAAAATGGAAAGGCTTTGTCGGCATATAACAAACCTCCAGGGTGCTGGCTCTAACAGTGACCACAACCAGAGAATGTGAGAAACTAAAAGCTAGTAGCACTTCCCAAAAATGCTTTTCTCCAATCTCCATGAATCTCACCTCCAACAAAGGGAACATCATAAGAAAAAGGTGATTATATCTAGCAATTTTTGAATTTTTTTTGCTAATGTTTCCAATTGCTCTTGAAAGACATTAACTTTCACAAGAGGCTGTAGCAAGAAAGCATTTCACAGACTAGTTATCGGCTATTTGAAGAATGCCTGACTTTTATTTACTTTAGGCTTACTATTTTCCAACTTCATTTCAATCCCCCAAGCCCTTGTATCAAAAGAGGCTTTGATCAGTGAGTAACCACCCTCTCTTCATCATATAACCTCCTAACTAGTCTTCCTCACTCACCTCTTTCCCATCTAGAAGTGTCTGTGTTCATTTAGCTCATTCTCATACAGAAGCTGTTAAATGCTGGAGTAATTAACTTCAGGGAGCCCCAGTGGTGTAGTGGTTAAGCATACGGCACAGTAATTGCCGGGGCCCGGGTTCGAATCCCGGCCAGGATGCTCCCCGGGCAGGCAGTGCTCGTTAGCCCTGCAAGGGGGCAATCTGCCTACGTCCTGAGGAGGAACTCACTGCCACTGTCCAGAATCGCTTTGGCCCGGCAGATTGAACCTCGGGATTAAAGGGTGGGCTCAGATCTGCGCGCCCTGTGTCTCACCTAAAAAATCCAGTGCGCAGGCTGGAAGGTCTGAAAGGAAAAAGAGGCCTTCCCCGGATCTTCGTACGCGAAGGCTGGCCAGCAAAAATTAACTTCATGTCACCAGCAGAAAATGGAGGACATGGGGATGTTTCCCAGCATCTCATCACCACAGCTCTGAGTAGTTTCCCTTTCTTTTTTCCTGAGGTCCAGAGGAGCAGTTCCCACATACATGAGTCCCACTGGGTTCAGGACTCTTCAGGAGAGCAGTACAGCATCCCTGAGTGCCACTCAGGATCCAGAGGCTGCAGTAGTGATGCATCCCACACTCAGTCATGGGGGAGGGTACCTCGGACAGAAGGGCTGTTTCTGAGCAGTGGGTGACAGCCCCAGCTCTATGTCCCTTGCACATGGGTGGTGAGGTGTAGTGGAATTGAGATAGAGTGGCTTCAGAGCTTGTCTCAACCTCTTAGTGCTGTGCTCTTGCAGTGCTCATATCCTGTTCATTAAAGGCTGTTGCCTTGCATGATCTCTGTCCCTCAGGGAAGTGTCATGAGCTCCTTTTCATGACCTCTTGAGGTGTTATTGCTGGAGGACTTTCTCAGGTAGGAAGAGTGAGACATGGTGCACCCTGTGGAAGCAGTTATTCTCTGTGTCCCAGCCACAATTTCCTCCCATCAGATCTTGGCTTGTTCAAGAATAAACAGAGATCAAAATAATAAGTCTGTAGTGCGGACATCCAGGGCCAGAGCCCTGCAGAGAAAAGAAGGAAAAACAAGATGACAGTGAGGATAAGCCAGTCTTATTTCAAAAGGCTGCAGAAAGAGAAAATCAGACAGACTGGCAGTTACATGACCTTTAAACCAAGGGCTTGTGTGTGGCAAGAAGATCTGCCTCCTAAGACCAAAAAGGCATTGACTTCTTGAGTGCCCTCACAAACTCTTTGGCTTTTCCTGGGGAAATGACCAGCTATCAGTGAGCATATCTGTGTAGTTACATTTTACATTCACACCTTGATTTTGTCTACCTTATATTCTGATTTGATTCCCCCTGCCTTTTGCCATCTTCAAGTTTTCAGAACCAGAATAGAAGACAGAAACAGTGATAAACACTGTTAATTGCCCACACAGGCTTGGGGCACACAAGAAAACATACATCTGTGAGCTGACAAAAATCCTGTAAGAGGTCATTTGATAATTTTTCTAGTGCTATTGCTCTTATTAAATGATTTTTCTGTGTGGAATTTTACCGGAAGAGTTTTCCCTACAGTCCTCAAAAATTAAATGTCAAAATGGCTGTGCAGGGAAGGAACCATACATTAGATGTTGCCAAACATTCAAGCAGGAATGTTTCACAGGCTGCTTCAAAGCCAGTTACTGCCAAGTACTTTTGATGAAGAGACCTATGCATGCAAAACAGAAATCAAGAGGCTGAATGCCCTCGACAGCCTTTTTGCACTGAAGTTGCTTGTTTAAAGCAAGTTCCAGTCAAGAATAATTGAACTCAGTTCAAATTAGATGGTTGCTCCTCAGCTCTGTGAAATGAGGTAGATGATCACAGACCATTTCCCATTAGCCTAACTGTCTGCTCTGCTAAAACCACCTGCACAATTGAAACTAATTGGTGCCCTCGACAGCAGTATCAACAGAGAGGATACAATTAAATAGTAATGGATTATGAACTGTATCCTCCCCCTAAAGACACGATACTTTTAGATACCAGCAGTGAGCAAGCTCGCCTGGTCGGAGCTTGCAGTGGGGCTGAACTTACACCAGTGGCCAGTCAAGATCCAGCCACAAGCAGAAAGGCAAGTCTATGCATGAATGAACATTAATAAGGATATATTTGTTCAGCTGGCCTGGAGCAGGGGAAAACACATCCTACTCTATTTGAATTGAAGGGATCAAAGTGATATGAGCCCCAGAGTTATCAAAAGGCCATCAGACACAAATCTCATGAGGGACTCCTAAACTCCCTGTCCTTTAGGGGCTCGTGTCAGTGCAGCAGTAAAAAGTGAATGGCATTGACTCATAGTGGAGCATATTTAGAACAGGCTGAGAGCACACTGGTACGGTGCTGCTGCTGGTAAGAGCAGCCTCTGAGCAGCAACCAGGCTGTTTTCACCCATCAGTGGGAGCCAGACCACTGACGCCTGGTGCACTTCTGACAGAAACAGCTCCTCTTCTAAGCTGGCCAGTTGGATTCATCTTGCTCTCTGCTGTGCTGCTCCTCAAAGGGCAGCATGTAAGAAAGGCATGAGCATGTCATTCAAGGGCTGGATCTTAAGGAATTTTTAGGTAGACTCATAAAAATATGCTTTTATTGGTTTTTACAGATATTATGAGCACTTGTGCTTCTCTGTTACTCTTTTTAATATGACAGTTTATGCTTTGAATTTCTATAGGGTGCTTTTTTTCTAAGGACTGTAAAATGATTAAATGGCACCAACAAAGAAAGCTTCATACTGCAGCTGGAAGAGAAGCAAAACTTTTCTGCTCACATAGCTATTTTTCCCTTTTTACAGGCCAGTTTGGAGTTCAGATCATCAACTGCAGAGCCAGGACTGAATGCCAGGCATCCTTCCCTACACTGTAACAAATATTAAACATTTGCTCT
Source organism: Vireo altiloquus (assembly GCA_013396875.1). Lineage (NCBI taxonomy): Eukaryota > Metazoa > Chordata > Aves > Passeriformes > Vireonidae > Vireo > Vireo altiloquus. The sequence continues at coordinate 201,120 of VZRF01002283.1, forward strand.
AGCCATATTTGATGCCTCAGAGGGGTTGATGCTCTGACACAGCTGAGAGAATCATTTACTGTATTGTTCTGCCTACAGATATGACAGTTCAAAGCACAATACTTTGTGCTTCTTCAGATTTTCCAGCGTTTGTTCAACAGAGAATTGGTACTCACTGACAACCTCTGTTCAAAAACATAAAATATCTGTAACACAGCTAGAGTGATATCTGTCAATGCATCGACATGCACAAGGCATAAAGTTCTTCAAAATAAATTGTAAAAAACATTTTCTGGTTTCAGATAACGACCACGCAACACAACGTTTGCTCTCAGAGCATTGGATTAAGATGCATCAGATGTGTGGTGTTCTGTAGGATGCACACAAAAGCCAGATTTCTCAGAAGTGATTAGAGGGCACAGCTGCTCCTGGTGTGACTCCAACAGTCAAAGTTTCAGATGACTTATTTAGCAAACTGATCTGCTTTGAACGTCCAGCCCTGGATGTGAATGATAAATTGATTTTAAGCCCCTATTCTTTTTTACAAAAAGGAAGAGTCAAAGATCAACAGCAAATTGCTTTTCCTTACAAAAAAAAAAAGAAAAACAACAAAAAAACCTGCACTTCCAAAGAGGTAGTGCATTAAGCACCTATAAACTCTTCCTCAAATGCACTCTCTGATTATAGTAGGATAGAGAGATTCTTAAATTTGTGAGTATTCTAAAGCATAAGTCTTCTTCTAATTTTCATGCGTTTAAAAAATTTTATGTAGGAAAAAAAATCTCCAAAATAAGAAAAAAGTCATTATGCCTAAGTCTGCATATGAAAAATCCCCCACATGAATTAAAAGTGATTGTCTAAAAAAATTTCAAAGTGAATGTCTAAAACTCATTCAGTCTAGAACTGAATGCTCATGCATCTTTATTTTTTAGACCTTAACACGATTTTCTTTCCAGCAGACAGTTTCTTTCATCTACCCTGGAGTAAATGTAAATGGTATCCTCTGGTGATTGTTTAGGCACTGGCAAAGAGCTGAACAATGGCATCAGCAGTGCAAGTGTGAGTCAGCTGTGGCAATGCTCCTGCTATTTGGAGTCTTGCATAAAGAACTACTACTGATTTATTTCTCAAGGGTCATTAGAGTCTGCAAGCAGTAACAACTTTCTTACAGCTCTCTGGTAATTCCTGAAGCAGCACAGAAAAAGAAAGAAAAAATATTATAGATCCATCATTCACTTCTTTCTTTAACTGCTTTACAGTGTAAAATCTCCTTTCTACCATGGTTACCAAACTATTTCTCCCCAATCAACTGATCTGTGTTTGCAGTCTGATCAGATCAGAATGGATATCAGGATAGGTTCTGTTTACTGATATTTTCATTTTAAAAATAAAAATACTTCTGGACAGGCACAATTATACTAGCAATGCAAAAAATTATTTTTACAAGATTCCTAAATTCTTATTTGCATCTGGCAATAGAACATGAGCAAAAAGAAAATGTTATCTAGTACTAAGACAGAGAAAACTGTTGAAAGCTAATACATTCAATTGAAACGTAGCTTTATTTGGGATCTTGCTAGATCATACATCACTTTGCAAATATATTTGCAGACTTTTTGAACATCTTAACCAAAGAACAAAATCTAATGATGCAGTCCTGAGCATCCTGATATTCATGTTTAATGAATATATACAGCATTATTCAAATCCATCCTTCACTTTGATTAAATTCCTTTTTTAAGAAAAATGCATTGGAACACAATTGTTCTTTTAAAAAATTCAAGAGAGAATGCAGCAAAAAAAAACCCTGATCAACTGTTTCAATTTAAAGAGCACACAGTAAAACCATTAGAAGATAGAGCTACATGTCTTTAGAATACATAGCAATAAATAAATTAAATCACCCAGAACAAATAGCACCAGCTGCTCCACAGATAAATATAGAAAGTTAGAAATATAAAGGATAAAGTACTTCAACCTAAAATAAAATAAACAGTAAGAGGCAGTGAAATGTTGTCTTAGTCTCAAAAGCCTTATGTTACCCATTTATTTTGTACTAAGTCCATTTATTTTTCTCTCATGCTCTTCCCTCTGTTCACTCAGTGCATACTAAACAGTATAACATGAACTGCACCATGCTGCATTTAAGCTTGATGGTGCCTAAGCTTACCTGTGACTTTTGGAGACAAGGGTTATTTTCAGGTTTGGAAAATTCTCTCTCCTTTCCCTCTCCTCCCATCAGCATCTAAAATGTCATTTGTGAGTTGGCTTTGCATCCACTTTATTGACCATTCTCATGGTAAAAGGAAGAAAGCTGTAAGATAATTAGATTTTGAGTCTGGGTGAGTAATTCTAAGAGCTTTGCAAGTCTGACTCCAGGATATATTTTGTGTCAACCTCAGCTTTGTTCATTCAGTATAAAAGGCTGCATGTTACAAGACAGGATGGTTCAGCTCCACAGGGTTATGGAAGGGCAAGGGAGTGACATCCTCAGAGTTTAATTATGTCAGCCTTAATTTGAGTTCCATCATCATAAGTATGAGTCAACGTGTTTAAAGTTGACAAAACTGATATTTCAGTGAGCAAAAGCAATGAATTGCTTAAAAAGATGCTAGCTAAATGAAATTGATAGGAATAAAATAATTTACACTTCAAGAAAAAAACAAAACAAAACTAAGTACCTCATCCTGTCATAACTACCATAAAAAGAATAGATTTCCAATTTTATCACAAATAAAGTAACAATTTACACAAAAAACACACAGATTTTTCTATGAAATGTTAGTTATCATGAAACCCTGAGGGTTCAAGTGTCTTCTTAGCATCTGCAATAAATAGAAGGCAAAAGAGAAGGAAATCAAAAATTTTGGCATAGGAAATGATTGCCCACAAAAGTAGTGTTTTCCTGAGAATGTTGGTGTTGTGTGCAAAATGTTGCACATCTGGATTTGACCATGGCACCCAGATGCCACGTACTCAGAGAGTTGGTTTAAGGAAGGCACCTATTAAATGTCTTTCTGAGTTATAACTACTTGGATATCCTTCAATTTCGCAGTTAAACTATTGGAAATGCATTGACAGTGCTGCAATACTGTCACAGCTGTGAGAAGGTGGAGAAAAGGAAGCATCTTACTGAAGCATCAAACTTTCTCACTGCAGCTTCTTCATTTCCTTCACCTGAACTGGACTCTGTGTTTCGTGTAGAGGCTGCAAGCTACTAAATCCCCCTCAATCCCCTTTTACTGGTTATGTACATTTATACCTCAAATGTTTTTTCGCATTCCTCAAAGCTTTCTTTTTTTTTCTATACTTACTAACTGCTGTGAGATCTTCAGTCTTATCTCAGTAGTTTTTCCAACCTTGCAAGCCTCTCTAGACACTCTAGACCTTTCATGTAATTCTCATCCCAGTTCTCTCAAGTCTTTTAGAAACAAAATACGTGATTCACCTCTTTAAAACTTAGCTATGGAAAGCTGTCTAAATTGGTCACCCTTGAGTCACTCTGGAGAAACAGACAGATCCAAAGGGTGATGTGTCTCCTCCTAAGACAGGCAGCTCTTTTGATGTTAATTAACTTCTAGATATGTAAAATCAGGCAAGATGGATGTCACTCACATGGCCTGTATTTTACCAGATCCAGCCCATCACCCTTTTTGCACTCTATATTTGCAATTTTAGTTATAAAATGGGATTATAAACCCACTATAGGGAAAGCTAGTTGCAAAATGTTTACTTCATTTACTTGGAGTATTTTTATGATGCACTTCTTTTGTATAAATAGCTCAAATTTCATTGCCTTGTTTTGCTTCAATATCAGATTACAAATTCATATCTAATTTGCTGTCCTCTCTCTTCCCTAAGGTCTCTTTTAGCTTTACTGCTCTTTCCATCCCACTTAATATATGTTTTCCAGTTTATTTTCTCCTGCATGCTTTAATTCTCATTTCTGCCATCTGAAACTCTTTTTACTATATTGGAGCCCTTAGGCCTTTTTTTACTTTTCTCTCTTATATCCCTTAAAAAACAGTTCATGTCCTTGAAAACAAATTAAAAGAACTACATATCTCAATTCTCTGTCCAAACTAGATTTTTTTTGTAATCAGGAAGCTCTATAGGTCTGGCAAACTACTTAAATGTTGTTGTTGGAAAGTGAAGTTTTGATGGAAATTGTGATCAAAACCTCTTTTACTGAAATTCATCACATATATCACAGCAAGCTGAGCAGGGCAAAGCATTTCTGACCACTTCTAATTCTAATTTATTTTTCAGCAGCAGACTGGTTTATTTGCTGTAATATGCTAAAATTTTCAGTGACAGCTGGAATGTGGGTTTAGACAGCCTTTGCACTGTAAAGTTCATTTCTGCAACAGGGAATAGAAGGAGTTGTTTTCCCTCACCCTGAAGAAGAAAGTGGTAAGCCAGAACAGTGAAGAAGATCAGATTTAAGAAAATCTAGAGGGGGAAAAGAAGAGGTCATCATAGCAAATTCTCTTACTCAAGACTATACATAAGTTAGTAGTCTTTGCCTGTCATTTTGCCTGAAGACAAAAAGGTTATTCATATTGCATTCACAATTTCATGGTATTTAATGGGTAAACATTATGAAAAAGAACAGGAACACTACAAATCATAATTTCATCAGGATATAACCACACTCAATGCATAAGACACAGAGATGAGAACTGGAAATTATGGCATTGGTATCAGCAGTGTTGCTGGTTAGCTGTGGGCCTCAGATGAACAGACAGTGGATGGTATTTAAGACACTGCCTGAAGTATTTCACAAAAGGGTGAGAACTGACTTTAGACAGGAGGGTATTTTGCTGGGTTTTTAGATTTGAAGCACAAAACACTGCTAAAGGCAGGTGTCATAAGCAAGTACTGTGCAATTTTATCTTTCCAGCTTTGTCGTTAGACTTCACAAGCTTCCTTGGGATCCTTGTTGTCAGGAGCAGAGGCTTAACCACTGATAAATACTGATTACATTGTATCCTCTTTTCTTCCCTCTTGCATCAGAGTCAAAGCAAAGCTTCCATTTTAGATGTCTCCTTTCACCCACACAATCATATAGTGAAGTAGGGAGGGCCAATATGAAGAAAGATGAACAAGAAGCAAAAATTCTGTAAAAAAAAAGGCTACAGAATTAGAAAATTAAGGAATGTGTATTACTTGTTAAGAATGGAATTTAAACTTTCTGTTTAAAATAAGTAAGATGATTGCTTTATTTGAGAACAAAGGAGGGGGAAAATAGCCATTTCACAGAGTCCAGTTTTCCAAATTTCAGGCAGCCATGCCACAGCTGTCTGGATTGAAAAGAGTCTGAAAACATCTATACCACACAGTAAAGGATAAAAAATTCTTCCCAGCACTCCTTCAGAAAGCCAATCCTGAACTATGCCCTAGGTAAAAGCAGAGAGAATCTTGATAGTACCTCAGGTCGCTGTACTTTAGTTGCTAAATAAAACTCAGAGAGAGCCCTAAGATAGACACAGACTGCAGGGCTGCTGCTAATTTAAATTCAGGAAAGAATTTTCTCTTAAGCTCATACCTGGCAACTGCCAGTTTTACACTGACTGTGTGATCAGGGACAGCAACCAGACACCTAAGGATCTAAAGCCATTAAAGGTACAATTTCACCCCATCTATGTCCACTTGCTCACCTTCAAGGCTTCAGAGGACAGTGAATGCAGACCCAAAGAAAGCCAAATATAGATCAAGATAGGAAACTGATATTTCTAACCAGTGCTGAATAGAGACTCAGAAACATGGACATGATTATACGGATTTCTGGGAATAGCATTTCTAAGGGACCTCTTTGGGAATACTGACACACCACATACCTGAAAACTGTCACTGCAAACTTGTGCCCTGGGACAAAATGACTTCCCAGGATCCTCTGACAAATCTCACTCCATGAGATCTCCTATTTAGTTATGTGATCCCTTTCCAAAGCATATCAAAATACTTATAAAACAGTTTAGATTACTCAGTCCCCTCCCTCTTTGTCAGACAGTTCCAGAACATACTTCTTGGACAGATTAGGAGCCTTCTTCCAATTTCCCCTCTAAATTTATTCATGGCCAATTTACAGTCATTTGATCTTTTGCCAATATCATTCTTTAACTTAAATAATAATTCTCCTTCCTTAATATTTACCTCTCTAGTATGTAATTCATTCATTTAATTCATTCAGTTTAAAATAATTTTAATAAATGGGGAAATGTTGTAGCTATAAAATGAAAATGCACTATGATGACCTTTACTAAAATCTGGCACTAACCTGATTTTATTAAGTATCAGAAACATTATAATAGATATTAAAATGTAGTGATATTCCCACATTATGCAAATATATCTGGACTCATTTAAATTCTTTTTGTCTTTTTGCTTCTTTCTACACAGTCCAGTCTCACAAATGAAGAAGTTTTAATATTAAGCCTAGATTTTTAGAGAAAAATTTACATATTTTTGCAAATGAAAGATAGGAAAATATATGTTCAGAAAGTTCAGTGGCTTATGTAACTAATCAGGTATTTCTGCAATCTCTCTTTCAGGTAATAATTATCACAGTTGTCTGTACAAATTAATTACTTAAAGGTACCCACGCTTTGCACCCAGTCAGAAGAGAATGGAAATCTGGACTGTGCAATTAATAAGTTCACCCAAACGCTATTATGTTCAGTAGACTAAATAATCAGCAGCAAACTACTGATCCTCTCCTTTTTGTTTTCCTGTGGTTACTTCACCAGCACTGAAATATTTCACATTACTTGTACAGAGAATGTCTGACCTGTGCTTTTTTATATATGATTACTGTCAAGTTTGACTATAGTAGTGTATATGAATAAAACCAGTAACACAGTCAAGTGAAAAGATCTGTTCTTCTGACTCAGAAGATTAGAAAACCTGAATTTTCTGAGTATGAACTGATTAAAAAGATTTTCTTACAAATATCAAGTCCTTAAGACATATGTTTGGTCTGGAGTCAAAACAGAAATATGCATTGCCAAAAATTCTGACCACATCACAGCTTTTGACTGTAATGCTGCTTCTTGTACTGAGAGCAGAAGGTACAAGGAACCTTCTTGTACCTTCTTGAATTTCATCAGCAGAGATGACCTCTAGGACGTCTTTGCAGAGTCACAGTGTGGTCAAGGCTGGAGAGGACCTCTGTCAGTTATCTGGACCAATCCCTTGCTCAAGCAGGGCCACCAAACGCAGGTTGTCCAGGGCAAAATCCAGACAGCTATTTAACATCTCTGAGGATGGACATTCCACAGTGTCCTTAGTCATCCTCACATTAAAAAATATTTCCTGTCTTTCAGTTTGTGCCCATTTTTTCTTGCCCTGACATCAACTCAGCCCAAAGCATCCTCTTTACAGCCTTGTGATCTGCAGCATGTGTGAGGAAGAGACACTTGTGGCACTTTTGACTGCTGGTGAAAGGTATGCTCTTCTGCATAAGCAAGTTTTCGACTTTCTCCACCGGCACGTTTCCCCAAGGTACATGTGTGAGGCTGGATATGACACTACACTACCCCTCAGTGCTGCTGACAACATATTCTTGGGGCTCTACTGAGTTATTTTCATTGTGTCGAGCGGGCAATTTCTTCCTATGCAGAACTATCACCAGATCATAAACCCTATACAGAACTGGCCCAAAATTGGGACTTGACACCTTTCAGTGCCACAAATAGTCATGGAGCAAAAAAAAAATAACATTATGTTCTCAAATAGAAGAGTTTAATATAAAGAATGAAATATTATCCCTTTAACCCATGTGATCCTCTAGAGAAGAAAATATCAATATCCTACTCCAAGTGGTGAAATGGTTAGTGAATAACTTCATAATGGTGAAATGGAAATTGTTCCAGCATCACCTGAGTGTTCAGCTTATACATCCCATAGTTTCTCTCCAATAATAGAGGAGTCCCTAACATGCATTTCAGCACAGGGATTGCCCATGTAGTACTGTACTTCCAAAAAAACTTTTAATAGACAGTTTTAGCCATTATTACTACTCTACTGCAACATGATATTTTCAGTTATTAAGCATCAAACTGCAGTTTCACAAATGCATGGTTTTAATAATCAGGTTTTGTTCGTAAATGGAACTATTTATAAAGAGACTACTCATTTATTAAAAAACTGCATTCATTTAGATAGAAATGAATATGAATTAATAAATTATGTGATTAATTATTGATTAATTAAATACAATAAATTAATAAAATAAATGATGAGGATTAATAAAAATTAATTAATTTCTACAAAAGTCTTGTCATTAGACTCTTAAGTCCCTAACTCCCGTAACAGTAAGCATTCTGAACTTCAGAAATGCTTCATAGTGGCATAGTTATTCATGGCTTTTTTTGTTACAAACAAACAATCAGCTCACAGCCCTGAGATTTGTGCAATATATTACAGTTGCTGTGCACAGACATTCATTCATCCACATTCAGTAATGTGCAAAGCACTTTACAGTATGTTAAAAATTATCTATATTGACTTCCCCTCATTGCTCAAGACATGAGGCATTCAAGATTTCCAAGATTTCTTGTGAAACATTGTTGTACTTGAAGCTTTACCATCCTACAGGGATTTTACCGTCATTTGTCTGCACTTACAGCATTATCACTTCTGGCCATAAAAGTATTCTCCTTAGTTGTCCTCAGAAATAAATATTTAACTGATGAGATATGCAGTATAGCTCTTTATACTGAGGAATCCTTAAGTGCTTAATACATTTCTGTGAGTTCTGTGTAGCATAATGGATCAGCTTTGTTTGAACAAAAAATGGCATTGTGGCTTCCTGTGTTTTACTTGAAGCACAGTAATTCTCAACCTTTTTCAATAACCATTATGTCTTTTCTGAAAGTCCTCCTTCTTACTTCTCAGGCTCAGGTTCTTACTTGCTCGATGAGAGATGGGAGGCACTTGTCAACCCACAACACCAGCCTTGGAGGAACACTGGCCCCATTCTGAGAGCTGCTCTCTGTGGATATCTCAGGGCACATTCCCAATAATCATTTGTGTAATTGCTCCAGGAGAATATACTGTTTATTATTTTTCAAAGAAAATGTCAGCTATAATCATCAAGAATATTATCAAGCTGTCATGTTTGCAACATGTTGTGAAAATAAATATTTTTATATTACCATCACTTGGTATTTGAATCGAGTAATAATACTAACATTTTCTTCGAAATCTCCAAGGTATTTATTCTGTTTTGTTATGATTCAGATCAATTATGTTGCATATAAATTAAACTCTTAAGTATGTTGTTGAAGAGACCAATATTACTTTTGTTTTATCCAACAAAAAAAATCTTTTTTGTTGTAGCTTGGTAATTCCTTTCTTCATGTGATGCTCTCACATGGGAAGAATGCTTTTAAAACTCATCAAGTTCTGAAAATGCACAGTGGAAATACTCCTATTGCTTTTGAGGTGAAAAGAGAAAAGGCATCATAAAACAAACTGTCTACACTCTAGATGCACATATTCACTCTACACTACACATATTCAAATCACAGTAAGGCACCCAGGACAAAAAAAAATATCCTGATTATAGATCCTTTCCTTGCCATCAAATTTTTAAGGAGCAAAATCTAACCAAACAAAAGAGCCTCCAGTCCATCCTCTGTGTTTATTTTTTTTTTTGCTTCCTTTTGTCTTGCTAATTGCAAGATGTTTCTGTTCAATGCAACTATTCTTTGCACTCTCTATCATACTGTTCTAGGTGCCCAGAAGCACACCTCCTTTGGCAGATACTGGCTCTGCCTTTATAGCTAGCACTTCTGCCTTCACATCGTATAGAAAAACTGAAATAACACTGCAGTTGGAGATTTGCAGTTTGGTCTTTAAATGGTAGATTTTCATCAACCAAATCTCTCTATACGATGAGCTACCTAGGATGTGCTTGCTTTTACCAGTTCATAACTTCAATTTCCTACTGGATATCCTCGTTGGCATATGCCATTGGCAGTGTATACTAATTAATTCAGCTCTTACAATCTTTTGCATTGCAGTAGAATGCTTGAGCAGGGATATGATGGATTCTCATCAGATTGCTTTTCATAATAGATGTTATCTTGCTTGAGATGCTAGACAGCCTTTTGGTTTCCAACAGCGTGTCAACAAAATGTGAAATGTCTGGTGCATTGTTGTAGCGTCTTTAGTTGCCCAAGTTTTCCCATAACAAAGTTAGTGGCAAATCCAAACAAGAAAATTATGCCTCCCCCACTTCTTCTTCACAGTCTCAATTACAATGGCTGCAGTTAATGCATTTCCAGCTGTTTAGCCCTCAAAAAATGCCTAAGAGCAGCTCCATCTCTGCTTCCAAATATCTCAGAAGTGGCTCTAGGACTATTTCACTGATTCCTTTGCATTTCTTCAGCTGAACCTGAAAGACAATGTCTAATACTGAAAACAGAGCAACATACACCATGCTATTTGAACAATTCTTAAAAAAACCCCAAACCTACAACAAAATCCCCACATAAAAGTAAGAGATAAACTGGCTATAGTATACAGTCATCCATGTCTTTTTTCTCATTAGAAGTTTCAACTGTTTATCACAATCCTTCTATATTTCTACATATTTTAATTCCAAGCTTCCTTATGGTAAAGGTAAGGCTACACATTATGCTGCTTTGGTGTTCTCAGTAGTGTTTTACCATACTGCTGGAGCTCAGCTACTCTTCTGACCCTTTTAAGGAGGGGAAAAAAAAAAAGAAAAGCAGAAATTTTTTTTAAGAGAAAGGCTGAAATAATTGCTTTTAGCTTTTTTAAAAAATTAATTTAATTTTAAGTATAAAAATAACTCAATGCACCAGCATGGTGCCAACTGGATGGAAAGCAACTTGCCATAAAAGGGCTGTCGGGTCCTCGTGGACACCAGGTTAACACAGACCAGCAACATGCCCTTGCAGTGAATCAGCCTCCCAGGCTGCACTAGGAATGCTGCCAGCAGGTTGGGGAAGGTGATCCTTCCCCTCTGCTCAGCCCTGGTGAGACACAGCCAGGTATTGCATCCACTGCTGGGCTCCCAGTACAAGACAGGCATGGATGCACTGAAGTGCATTCAGCAAAGAGACACAAAGGTGATTAAGGGGTTGGACCATCTTTCACACAAGACAAGGTTCAAGGAAGGGGGACTGTTCAGCCTGGAGAAGAGGAGCATCAAAGGAATCTTATCAATGACACCCCTGACAGGAGGGTGTAAAGAAGACAAAGCCACATTGTTCTTAGTTGTTTCTCTGTTGTTTCAGAGGAAATGGCCACAAAAAATATAGAAAATTCCATCTAAACATAAGTAAGAGACTTTTTGTTATGAGGTTGGTCAAACATCAGAACAGGTTGCCCAGAGATGTTTTGGATTGGTCATGGCTCTGAGAAACCTTCTGTACTAATCTTGCTGTAAGCACAGGGGAGTGCCACAAAGATGAGCAGAGAGCTGGAGCACCTCTCCTATGAGGACAGGCTGAGAGACATGGGACACGTAGTGGCAGGACAAGGGGGAATGGTTTTAAGCTAAAAGAGGGTAGGTTTAAACTATTAGGAAGAAATTCTTCACTGTGAGGGTGGTGAGGCTCTGGAACAGTTGCCCAGAGAAGCTGTGGATGCCCCTGGAAGTGTTCAAGGACAGGTTGGATGGGGCTCTGAGGGACCTGGTCCCTGGGAAGGTGTCCCTGCCCATGACAAGAGGTTGGAACTAGGTGATCTTTAAAGCCCCTTCCAACCAAAGCCATTCTGTGATTCTGTATCCAGAGATCCATGCTGTGAATTCCTATTTTATAGCATGCTAATACCAAGTAATTTAGTGACTTCTAAAAAATACTGATTTGTTATTTGAAACCTGAAGGCGAGGTGGAGGATTTGAGGGTAGCAAGACAGGGAAACTAGTTTGCCTTTTTTTTTCTTGAAAATCCTGAAATTATTACTTCAAACAAAATTCTTACACGTTTTTTATAACACTACATTTTTCTACTTGACAAAGAGTATATATGTGGTAAGTTTGAATAACTTAAAAGATTAATAAATCTGAATTAAAATCATCTGTCTTACTACCCAACATAAAGATGTTCACGGCATATAAAAGACTCCAACAAACACTGTGGGTTTTTGCCTTGCAGACCTATCTGTTGTTTTCTCATGGACATCTTCACCTGGGTTTTTCACTTCTTTCAAGTGACTCCAGAATTGCCATTATGTACGAAATACCCCAAGTGCAAATTTATCAAGGACTTGCAAATAAGCACAAATAAGCTCCATAAAAATATCATATGTCTTATTAAACCCTCTCTAATTTGCTCCATTCAATCTAGTTTAACAAACACACTACTTTATTAGCACATTATTCATCATGGAAATATCTGCCTATGTTATTCCTTGCAGTGAAATAAGTCATGACATGGCTTTACCTCAGGGATTTTCATTCTCATTTCTCCTATATATACCCAGTTTTCACACCTCGAATGCCATCATGTTCTGAAAGGCTGTCAGTGTCAATGGGATAAAACATAAGAGCACCAGAGGCTGGATGGGCTGTAAGCAAGACCTCTACCACGACTTCAATGAAATTATTTATTTTGAAATTTCACCCCTTTTTTTTGTGTAAGGTTTCAGCAGCAAGCACTGTATCCTTTTCATCTCATCTTCTCATTCACTAAGAGACACCATGGTGATATCTTCTTATCTCTATATTACAATGTTTTTGCACTGCAAAGGACTATTAACTAAATTTCATAATAATCTTTTCCTAAGCACCATTAACATAATTAACAGCCTGTTAGCTAAGACATTAGACCTTCAGCATCACATAATAAATTGTAAGTCCACAGCTGGTAGAAAACTCTTTCATGAGAAACACTGCTCAGGAACACAACAGCTAGAACTGTGAAAATCTGTTTGTTCAGTGGTGGAGAACTTCCAGTGTCCATTAGAGAAAAACAAATGTCTGACTTAAATTGCTCCTAAAATGTGCTTAAATAAATGTTATGCTAAGGAGCTGCACTTCCACCAGCTAGAGTTCCATGAAAATTGGTTAAGCATTCTTTTAAAGACTGCTTCCTTAATGGACATGATTTTGCTACAATAGCTATATATTGGGTCATTAAGTACCCTTCAGCAACAATTATTTGATATTATGGTGAAGTATTCAGAGAAATTTTAAATAAGAAAACAAAGATCTTGCTGGTCATTAGAAAGTAGCTAAGGCAAAAGCTATCATGACCACTCATCTTGAGATACTTTGAGTAAATAATGTGCTAATAGCTAGTATCATATAAGTTTCCTTAGTAATTTTAAAACAAATGCAATAATCAACTGCTATAATTCTAGTCAAGTTTGCCATGCAAGTCCTAAGTTTATGAATTTTAATTTCTTTACCCCTTTTAAAACACTACCACACTGTTATAACAACATTAAAGGAACATAGCTCAAGACTCTTTTTCACATACACCAGTGCCTTTTCTTATTTGTCTGGGGAATGAACTGCTGTTAGACCAAATTAACTCACATGGTGTGACACACTTCACTCAGCTCTTGCCACAAGAGTTACCACCACAAAGTTGCTGTGTCCTACTTAGGAAATCAGCACAGAAACAAGCTGCATAATGGCACCATTATGGGAACATTAATAATCTGTCGACCACTTAGCCCAGTTTTGGGTCTATGTGGCTGCCAAAATGATTGCTACTATGTTGTCATAATGTACTAGAGCAAAACAGTCAATATAGCTTTGAAAATCTGAGATGAACTTCACTGCCCATCCTGAGTTTTCCCATAGAATCAGATCCTAACACTTCTACAAGACATGAGTTGAAGAAATTAAATGTCTCAAAAAATATATAATTTGCCTTTAAGCATCTTTTACTTTCCCAGTCATTAAAACAATCAATTCTTGTGTCAATCCAAAATGAGCTGTTTTACATGAAAATCTTTTCTCTTCCTCCCCTGACCTGTCATATTCCCCTGCTCTATGCCTTTCATTTTTTTATCCTGGTTAAGCAGGATAAAAAAAAAGCAAGTAAGCAATAAAATGACTAGATCTGCTAGGGCTTGTTTGGTTGGTTTTTTTGCAGTCACTCAGTGTATGAGCAACCGAAAGATGAATGCAGAGAGCAGCAACAAAACGAAGGTGAAAGTGTAGAAAATGCTGCTTTGCTCTTTTGGCTGCTGAATTTTCTAAAGCCATCATTTTTCTAGAAGTGTAGAAAGGAACAAGAGTATCCTATTTTTCTAACCTCAGCTCAAGTCCCCTTACCCATGTCCTGCACTATGACTGCTGCTGCCACAGGCTACTTAATGCTCCACTTGACCTCCAGAGAGTTTTCACTGTTTCTTTGCTTGGAAAGGAACAAAGCTTTAGCTTCAAACCTGCAAGTCTCTCCTCAAGTCTCACTTCTACAACTATTACAAACTCTGCAAGTGTGACAGCATTTCAGGCAGCTGAGCAGATCCTGATCACAGCCCCCAAACACCATTATAACAGCAAACATAACACATCCGTGGACTAGGAACTGCATCCCAGCCAAGACAATACTGTAATTTATCTCACATTTGTACTCCAGTATTAAAAAAATATAACAAGAGAGTTATAGATAAAGAGAAAACATAGTACTGTCAGCCATCCCATCTCAGAGGGAGTCAGAGCACAGCACAGCTCACAAACAGGTTGCAGAGCAAGGAGCATTACACATTACTGGGTCTGTGGATTTGCTAACATCTTTAACAAAATCATTCAGATCCTACTTATACAGCCTCAACATCATTTAAACCTGCATCTTTATAAGTCAAGTTTCTTTGTTCTTAAAAAATAAGGAAAAATTTTAATACTTAAAGAGAGCAAAAGGAGCAGAATTTTCTTCCCCGGTTTCTGAATTCCTTGGTCTGAAAATACCAAATGCTTATTATACTTTCAAAAATCTTTCTTCAGGGTAGAAATTAAGGATGTGAAGGAATAAAGTTTGTAAGAACAGATGATCTTTCTCCTCAAACAACCTGACACCGGATACTGAAACTCCAAGGGGCTGGTCCTACTCTCATTTGCTCCCATGAACACTGCTCAGTTCAACACATGATACTACAATGAAGTGATCTAAGACATGTCTCCAGAGTCACAAGACTATGGTGCAGAGAATCCATATGAAGAAGGGAAATCTTAAAAAGAAACCTATGTTTTGAGGAGTTTTTTGAGAATTTCATCTTCCATCTATCTTCCTGATATGCAATTGTTTGTGTTGGAATTAACACATGCTCCATTCCACCTCTATGGATAAAAGCCAGATTTTTTGAGCCTATATTTTTAAGACAACATAATGAACACACAGTTCTCCAATATCTGCCTTGTAAATTATCACAAAAGCACTCGTTTTTCAGATTTCCATCACAAGTATTACGGTGTCACTTCAGTCCACCCATCTTCCCTGAAGACAAATAATTTGATCTAACAGGGAAAAGAATTTCAACATGAACCAGAGTTCATGAACACAGGGGAAATCACTAAGGAAACCAAATTTATGATCACTGTACTGTGAATAAATAGCTCTTTAATACATGCTATAGAATGAAATAAATATATCTGCTAGTTTGTTAGCACTTACTGCACAAGTAAATACAATGCACATTAAAAAGGCAAATCCTTACCAAGAACAAAATATGATTTGCCATTAACATTCAGCAAATCTGTCTTTTAAAGTCACATTAAAATATTCTTACATATCTTCACATATACTGATGTGTCAAAGAGTTCTATAAATTATTATTTCATGGGCCCTCTTCACTGATGTTATCTGTGGCTGAGATTGGGATCAGCTCCAGAGCAGATGACTCTCACTGAAAACAATTCCCAGCTGAACGGAGCAATGCACAAAGACAGTGAGAGGCTCTAATGATCAAAACCAACACACTGAGCTGCAACGCCGAAGAGGCAGCAAGTCATGTAGGGTCTGATATATGAAGAGTAGACGCTGACTGTGCTAAAGAACAGAATTTCCAGGCAGGCTAGTCCTTTGAGATTACAGTGGCTGCCACTCTGCTTCCATAGGACTGGGCTAACGTGGGGCAGGATGATGAGCTCCCTCACCACCAGAGACCACACAGTTGCCTGACAGCAACGTCCCTCTGCCACAGCCTTATGCTGCTGTTCTTTGCCTTCTCTTTCCTGCAGGAAAGAAATTATCACACCTCTGCTCCAGAGGGCAATCACAGACCCTTAATCTACTGATAAAACCCTCTCCTTGTCGCCTCTGCAGAACCTGGCGGTGGCACCGAGGTGGGACCACAGCTTGAATATGCCTTGGGGCACCCCACAGCCTTGGGCCACCCCAGCGTTTCAGAGAAGTCCTGGAAGAAGGAGTTCACTGTGTCCCTAAGAATTCATGCAGATATGTGAAAATTCAGCTTTATCATAACAAAAAAATCCCCAACCAAATTTACAGAAAAAATTTAGTTTGCTATCTTTTATTCTTGTACAGTTTGAATATTATAAGGCAAAACTGCAGAATTCAATTTTCAAATGCTTTATCATAGCATGGCTTGAGGAGTCCAGCTAGGGTTTTTGAACATTTGGGTGTGCACATGGTAGCCAACAGGACAGTGGCTTGGAGTTTGCCACAGGGAAATTTGTACTGATATTACTGAAACAGAAAATTTGTAAGTGTGCAGGCAGTGCTGAGATGCTGTTAGAGGAAGCCAGGGGCTCTGAGAGACCAGTAAGTGTGGCTGAGGGCATTATCACCCCATCTGTCCATCCCCCTTTTTCTCTCCAGAGCCAGCCTTGCCGTAGCAGAGGCATCAGAGGCGAACGTAGCCGGTGCTCAGCACGGACCCGCTCTCGGCTCCCCAGCGCTCCCCGGTGCGGCTGCCGCGGGCGGAGCACGGCGGCTCCTGGCACCCTGCTCCGGAGCTCCCAGCAGCACGGGGCTCCGCGGGGCCGGGAGCCGCAACACCTCGGATCGCGGCGGCTCCGTCTGACACAGCCCATCTGCCAGAACACAAAGTGAGAACGGGAGCGAGATTACACACGAACCGCGGTTGTATTAAGGGGATGTGTAAAGTCACGCTTTCCAAGGGAAAAAAAAATGTGTAGTTAAGTCAGTTACTGTGCTTCATATTTGTGCACAGTGTCTGCAGCAGCACACTGAATTAAAATTAAAGGAAATAAATCTCAGCTGCAGCTCTGCCTGGATAAGTGCCCAAGCAGGAAGTAGAGTTGTATTGTCTGAAAGATTTATGTTTGTGAGCAATTAATAAAACATATTTTTCTGTTGATTCTGCACTTTTAGATGATAATTATGGAACATTTTGGGGGTGAGGAGCTGCCACTGTAATTGAAATAAATTTTTCACTCTAAACAAACAGGAAGCAAAAATAACACTGTATCTTATCAATTTTTTAAGGGGAGAAGTGTGTTTAAAAATTCATTTTTTCCCGTCTATTCTGAAGGTTTTTTTGGTTTTATAAATGTGATTTAGAATACTTTAAAGTACACATACTTTGAAGTCCCTACCAGTTGCCACAATGGACAAAAGAAATCCTTGCATAAAACAAGGGTTAATGTGCACTGTTAGTGAACTGTTACTGCACATTTTTAAACAATGGTAGTCTGGTATGACATAGAGCCTGGAATAGGCATTCCAGTTTTCCTACAAGATTTCTGCATCAACCTGGGCAAGCCACACCACCTCTTAGAATGTTATCTGTGAGGGTAGGGAGGTATGGAAAGTCAATATAGCCCTTCCTTACCGTAGCAAAATGCTGAGAGGAGAAAATAGAGTGGGTACAGCTTCACATATGGTTACAGCTACAGAAATCAGCTAAGTTCCTTCTGGCTACAGGCCAAATGCTGGTCTGCAAGTCTCCATTCAACAGTAACATTCTCCTACTGATACCACAGTCCCTAACGCTGATTTTCACTTTGTGGTCTCAAACATTGCCTAGGAAGGGCTCAGGGGTAGCAAGGGCAGAGGCCTCTCTGCACTAGTAACCTGGACATGGCAGTCCTGATTTATGGGAGAAAGGGAGCAAAGTTCCTTCTGGCTGGACACAGACCATGCAGCACCAACTGGCCTCAAGACTGGAGACCTGCCCCTGCTTGTTTTATTTACTATTGTAGACATAGCCTGTAAAACCCTCTGATAAAGGGACATGGCTTCTGGTTACAGACAATATAAAACTAGATTAATGGTGAGAGTCAGGCACATACTGTTGTTTGTCAATTTGACCTGCAATTAGATCCACACAGACAGTTTCTTGGCTGAAGTTTTCAGGACACAAACAACATACAGATATAGCCTTTCCAGGGTTAGATTCTGTCAAGGACCTGAAACCTGACAGCATGACCTCCCTCTCTCTTGCAATGTATATGCTGCTGCAAGGACCTTTCCCCTCAGTGTGCTGCACTCTGGTGCGGGTCAGACAAGCCAGACTGACAAGAGGTCCTGCAGAGCTGGAATCCAAACACACTGGACTGGGAAACACATGAACTGTGAAACCACTTCTCTAGCAAACACCCAAAGAACAGGCTGTTGGAAGAACTTCTGGTGAAAGTTACACTTGTGTAACAAAGCACTCCCCAAAGAGACGAAGAGGAAAACTGGTTAAAAAAATTCCTGATGGAAGATTGTGTCCTGCTTAAATCAAAGCACTTTTGCAGGAATGTTTCTATCTGTAGATTTTACAAAAAGAGTCTACACATTCCTTTTTGATATAGCTGAAACATTTCATCTTGAGAAATTCAGAGCATTTTCTTTCACTGCTAGTGATAATGTGTTTTATTGCAGAGTATCTCAGAACTGACAGGCTGGGAGTTGCCTGAAGACAGCAACTGACTGTCCATTCCTTTGCTTTTTAGGTACCATCAAGTTAAAGAGAGCCTCCCTGGCAGAGTTTTGTCTAATCTAGCCTCACAAGGCTTTTTTTTTTTTGTGAGTTTCATCCTGCTTACCAGTCAAGAATTTATTCATAGTATCTAATATAAATTTACCTTATAATTTTGAAACTATTCTAGAAAAAGTGTCATCAAAGCATTTGGTCTTATTGAAACAAAACATTTATATATGTATCAAAAAAAAAAAAATCACATTTTTCTATTCCCCAAACAATTTTTCAGGCTGTTTTTCACAAGCTGGATCACAGTCAGATGACAATTTCAGTTTGACACTAAGAGATAATGAGAATTTTTTGTAATATAGTCATCCTCATTTCCAGCTCTCTGTTTTCTCTTCATGATTAATTGTGCAGACCTACATCAGTGCACATCTGCAAACATAAGCAGAGGCAATAGGGTGCTGCTTAACCTTTGTTTCAGCTGAAGAAACCCTTGGGTAAGCTCTTAAGTATGACATAGGCTGAGCATGGAACTGAGATCAGGAGGGACCACAAGAAAAGAGTGTTACAGAGAATTATTGAAGTATTCTTAAATCATGAAAATCTTATTACCATACCAAAAGTAGGGGCAGTGAGAACAGCAGGGAACTCTCTGCAAATAGACCTGAATCTTGGCATGGGGAGATTTGCTATTTATGTGCTTGCAATAGAGGACAAAGCTGCCTTTTCCTTTTTGAGTATCTGCTGGAAGTGCAACGTTTCTCAAATTAATGAAAATCAAGAGTTAAGTTAAATGACATAATAAAATCCAGACAATGATTTTTATGTTAGGAGTCATCTTTATGCAAAGCATAATGTATCATCTTAAATGTCACTCATTCAGTAATACCATTATAATGCTATTCCTTGGTGATGGCCAGGAAGAAGTTGTTCAGGGCATTCATCAACACTGTCACTATGTCATTTTTTTGTCTACTACGAAACCTGACTGTAAGAAATCTCAGACACTGGCTGAGAGAAAAACAGGGAGAGAGTTGCTACCAGAGCTGGATGAGCTGTGTGTGCCCCATTCCTGTGCTGTTTTGTGTGTTCAGATACAAGTCACCTCTAAAAATCAAGGAAATGCAAGCAGGGAGCTGTGGGGCCAGAATGCCAGGAAAAAGGGGTTTACAACTGGCACCTCTAAACAATGCTGATGGAGCACTAGGCCTATAACCAGCAGCTCCCAGAGGTGTGAAAATAGTTTCCAAACTGTTTGCAATAATGTGGAGCTCATGTCACTGAGCTCATGTCCCTTTCCCAGCTCCACACCAGATCAACCTAGGCAGGGATGAAGCAGACTCTGAGGGAAGAGTGCCATCTACTGAACCCCAGCCTTTCTCTGGGCTGCCCACCCAAATACACTCAGCCTAGAAGCCCCACACGTGCCCATCTGCAGCCTTCCCAGCCCATGGGAGATGGCCTTTCCCCTCTCTGATCCTCCTTAAACACAATGTGAGCAGTAGAAGCCTATAGAAATACCACCAAGGTATAGAAACAGAAATCAAACTTCTCTCGTGTTTCCTGTTCTACAAATTAATTGCTTATTTATATAGCAGGAAAAATAACAGCAAAGAATACCTGTAGTTGTTGGATTTTTCTGGGGGTGATTAACTCAGTGTAAATGTCCACATCTCTCAGCAGCACTGCAAAGGAATCATTCTTCATAAAGAAGAAATTGATCTCTTCTCTTCTAAGACTAGAAAGCCCTACATCTGCTGATCAACATCCCTGTTCATCAGAGCAGTAACCTGCTGCTACATTATCTGGCCCACAAGGGTGCTATGGTATTTTTCCATTTCATCATAATAAATTAGCTGTTTTGCTATTAACATGCTTCATATTTCAGAGACAGAGTCACCATCTCCTAAAGAATCAGAGCCAGTCCTTTACATTAACTGTTCCAGGGTTCAATTAATTACTGCAGTGACCAAGTGTTTAAATGAACTTCGTATTTCAGATATGCCCCATCAACATGGAGTGGAATCAATAAGGCTCATTTCAAGCCATTTAGCTACCATCTCTGTATTCCAGGCAGCTCTTGCATTCATCTGGATAATATTAGTTTATCATGTATCTCTGACGTATTTTCCTGTCAAACCTTCCTGTTCCACGCTCATACAGATGAATGAACAGTGTCAAAACAATTTCATTCTGTTTTATCTTTGCGAGAATTTCAGAGCTGTGGATGGGAGATGGGGGCGATTATCTAGGTCTATAAGGGCCATGGAACAAGGACAGCATCCTTTCTGATTGTCACAGACGTACTTTAGTTGATACTCAGCCTTCAGCCAGATCACTCTGAATAAGAGAAAATGATAATTTACTGTATCATCCCAACAGCTTTTATGGTCCTTTGCTCAGCCAAGGCAATTGTTTCCTCAGAGTCTTTGTGCCACCGGAATGATATAGAAAAAACATGTTTGCTTTTGCCTCACTACCTCACATAACAGTGAGGAAGTTGGGAAAAGCAGTTTTAACTTGCCTTGATATCAATCTGTTATTGTTTAATTACTTCAGCGCATTCCTTTATTCAGCAATTTAAAAATATGCAGGAGATGAGGCAGCTGAAATCATCTTTATCAGTAATTTTAATCTGAAGCAAAAGGGCATCAGGCAATGAAAGAGACAAACTGAAGTTTCTTAGCAGTCTGCTTGACTCACAGAGATCAGACTGAAGGAGATGTCTGTTCCCAAGTGACTATTTAAGAATTAACCTTTAAGGAGGGCATTTGCTAGATTGAAAAGAAATGAGAATTCATTACTTCTAAGGATGTGGCCCAGAATTGCTCCCATTCTCCTGGCAAGGCATGGCTCCCTTAGAGAGCCTTCCTTTCAGATGATTAGGTATCACTCAGTAGTACCAATACACTCAAACACACATTTCCTAACAAGAGTTGTCTCCTGCCTCCAATCCAGGCATCACAGGCTGTCCTGCAGACTTAATACAATTGCAGCTGAGCAAAAAGCTCGTTTGAATTTCAACAGCCTGTGGCCACAACAAGGAACAAGCTATTTCAAATTTCCAGGAATTTCTGCATGAGAAGCATGATACAGCTGCATAATTACAGTATAGCAATATGTAAAATATGCAACTAACAGTATTTTAAATGATGCTTGCAGCTTAAACTGATGCATCCACTTCATGTACAGCTTGATTGTCCAGGCTGGTATCAATAAGATGGAGTGGAGCAGACAGGAAGAGAGCTGCTCCTGGCTGTAATATTGTTTCAGTGCCGCAGAGACACTGCCAAGAGGGTCTCCTTCCATTGCATTAATGTATGCATCCAATTACAGAGAGGCTTTTTGTTTGCTTGTTCCAGCTGTAGAATGCAATGCTATACTTGTGCTCACACTGTTGTGTTCGTGTCTACTGCAGAGGATAAAGGCTTTTTGGAAAGAGATTCCAAATTCAGCTAGAAGAAAATATTGCCTTCATATCTCAAGTAAGCATCTACATTGTGCAGTTAAAGTTACAGTAATAGTTTTTTTTTTTTTTTCTGTTAAAATTCAAATGAGAGACTCTACAATCTTATTTTGGACTTTTTTCATGCTTTCTATTCTCTTTACTACGAAAATATATTTTTATTTCTTGAAGTCCTTCACAAACCCTGGTGTGGAAAGGTTTAATATTAATTTTGATCAGAATGCACTCAGTAGCAGACCCTGGACTTGCAAAAAGATCAGTGCAAAAACTTCCTTGTGTTTGTAGCAAAAACAAAAACCTCATTCAGAGGGAGATTAGCTAAATCTTCTGCTCCTTTATTTTACAGAACTGGCTCTTTTGCACTAGGGAACAAAAGTAAATAAATGCATTTTCAGGACATTGACTTCCTTGTAATTTTTTATAGGAGGAAGCAATGCCCCAAGTCTGTTTGATTTTTCTTGGCCTGTAATGAGATGCTTTCTAGACAAAATATTTCACCCCACGAAAGGCGTGCTTAATTGAGAGATTTAGTGTTAAGAACCCTTTATGTTCCCATATTGGAGATGTGAAGCACAGAAATTCCCACGAATCCAACAATTATGGCCAAGAGAGTCAAGGAAACCTCATCACTTTCTTATCTAGAACTTGATCCGATGGCAAAAAGCTAAAAGTTAATTAAAAGGAAACAAAGAGAAAACCCATCCTGTGGAATGCTGAATGCCCTTCTCTCCACTCAGTTCCCAGAAGAAAAAGATGCTCAGCAGCTCATACTTTTCTTGATTTTCCTACAGTTCATGTGTGGAACATTTTAAAAAAGAACATACCTTTTGCATGCTGGTTGTATCAGGCCAGGACCTTTTCTGAGAATGGGATTCACTCTGGAAAAACAATCACAAAACACCCGCTGTTCAGCAGTTCCTAGACACAGTGGGGTGGATGGAGAATAGCTTGTCAGATTTAATTTTGAATGTGTCTGATATTCTTTTCTCATATCATATTTTCTTGGCTATTTTTATAGGATCCTTTTGACTTTTCCTGTGTTACTGCCCAGATTTCTAATTTCTTTACTTCTCATTAGGCTACATGAGAACTGATATAGTCACATGTCTTAGGTTACACTGTAACCAAAAGTATGTATCTATCACCATCTGTTAATATCAGGTGGGACAGTGTTCTTTATCTCTTCCATGACACATCCCTGATAACTCCCCCCAGAGGGATATCTTCTGTTAATGGGCTATCAAGCCTCACGGCATGACTCATAAAATTACATCATCCCATTGTGAGATTCTCTGCCCAGGGGGAGGAAACAAGTATTCTTACCTGGATATAATCTGAAGTTTGGAACACCACAGTGAGCCCTTACCTACTGGGTTCCCAGAGGACAAGAGCTACATGACCACCACTGGACGTTCAGAGGAAGACCAGACCCTTCTACAGGATCACCCTTCAACAGAACCACATCCATCACTTCAGGAGGACTGCAGCCACCATTTAATCAGACTGCTACCACCACCCTGCCCAACAGGGTGTCAGGTTGCATTCTGACTCTATCAGTGTTTCTGTACTGCTGCATATATTTTTAATTTTCCTATTAAATTGTAGTACTGATTTCAAGTCTCTCACTGGTTTGCTTTCAAACTAGTACATCTTATCATAATGTCAAGCATTTGCAAATAAATATTTATGGACTTAAAAAAATTGAATTATGCAAATGAAGTTCAATAAATTGTGAAAAGATATATTATTCTCCACACAGTGTAGTGTACATCTTAAAAAAATTCTTTTCAACTGATATTATGAGCTTGATAGAGCACAGCACTTCCACTGGAATCATCATGGTTTAATTACATGGCAACATATGTACTCTAAATAGGTCTAAAATGGGTAGAATTTGCAATGTAAAAGCATATCAAAATAGCTACATGACCTGTGCAGTAGCCAGTTTTCAGAGCTATATAATAATCCCATCCAGAAAACATCAAAATGGTCTAAAGGGAAAAAACCCAAAAAACCCAAACTAGAGCCAAACAAAAAACCCACTAGAAATCTCTATCATTTGTACACATTATGCTGACAGACCAGGACTCAGCACATTCAGGGCCAAATACCATCAGCCCACAGTTCTCATTACTCTGAAGGGACTGGGCTGCCTGCAGTCCGCATTGCATCGAGTCCCATAAGATCATTTGCTATTTTACAAGGCAAAAGAAATTTCCACCATCAGGACTATGGATTTTAAAAATAGCGGACATTTCAGAAAGAAGTATGTACTGATTTTAACAGCAATGTTGAGATGTAATGAATTTGGGAAACATTCTGAGTAGAACATATTTTTTAAATTAGAAAAAACAGTAAAATCAAGACTACAAAAGGTGAGGATTTTGATATAAATACATGCATACTTCTCATACCCTCCAGAAGAACAGCCAGCATTCTTCAAACCAAGGCATGTGTCTGACTTCATCCTTAAGTGGGTCTTTGTTTAGAAGGGATCTGAACACTCAATTTTACCAACTTCAGCAAAGAAACTGAGACTAGGCAAAGTAACCTATTACTTTGGAAAACTCAGGCCATTATACATCTTCTCTAAAAATTTAATTACATAAAAAAATATCTTAGCTAATCAAACTCATACAGGAAGCGTGTGCAGTGTGACTCATGCCTTCCTCTGCATTGTGCTGGCAGAAAATGGAGCTGGTGGAGGCAATGCCTTCCCTGTCTCAGTGCAATGCACTCATCTGGCAGCTGTGGTGGACTCCAGCCACCCCAAATTCTGGCAGGGGAAAAGGCAGGATGTGCCAGGACCATGCTTTATACAAGCCAGAGGAAGCACTGCAGCAAGAAGAGGTTATGATTTTCCACAGGGCGCAGATCCTGTTACCAACATCACTTATCTTAGTACCCCACTAGTTTGTTTTTTCTGGCAGAAGTTGAATGCCTCATATAGCCATGCTCATTTTGACACAGGTTCTAAAAGGCATACATTTAGACTTGTATCTATAATAGATAAAAAAGTACCTCCATAATCAGATTATGTTTGCTGTGATAATCACAGTCCTCAATTACACAACTGTATATAAAATACCTAATGTTTGAAGAAGTAACATTTTTCAACATTAAATTAAACTTGCTAAAAATACAGTATACTTCCTGCAATTTCTCTCTATATGTCAGAAGACTAATGCTGTATTTATAGCAAAGATGATACTTCCATTAAATCTTTCAATCAGCTAGGGACTGAGATAATTGGCAAAATTCTCTTCACTGCAATTTAGTCAGTTGGCTTTAAACCACAGTTAAACTTTACAACAGTGTTTCTCACCCACTCTAGTTTTATTTGATGTTATTATATCTGTCAATCTTGAACAGGAAGATGCAGAGAGAATTGAGAAAGTTTTTGTTTGCCTGATCATTCTGAAACTCATCAAGGAGGTAAGTATAAGGAATGGGATAGGGAATCTAAGAAAGACAATATTATTTACAACTGATAGAAAGGTCTTCAGTTGCCCCCACTGCACTGTTTCCTATCTACCATTCCACATAATAAAATACATCCCCATGGCACAGGCACTCAACATAATGTCAGCTGTCTGTGGAGAAGGGTGTACCTGGAGATGCAGGACTATGCAAGGACATTGCCTAGAGAAGAAGCATTTTCAATCCCAATCAGCTGTGCTCAGGAGCAATGGCTGACAAAGGGATGATGCAGGAATTTTAAACTTGTGGTATAAGGTTTTACTAGGATTTTTTGTCTCTCGTGCCACATTTGCCGTGGAACCCATAGCAGTGTCAACACCTGTTTCTTGGTAAATACCTTGCAAGGTAAAGGGTTTGGATAGATTTTTCCAGTTGTAAATCACAAAAGGTACAAAAATGGGTGCATGATTTTCCGCTGATTATTTTTATGGGCTATTGGACCTCCTGAAATGCAGCTGCTTGATCAGACATTTTTAGTCTAAACACTTCTGTAAATTATGTGAGAAAGCGTTCTATATTTTCACATAGCAGTGATTGTAGGAAAAAATGTTGACCTTTTCCCTCCAAAATGATATATTTAATGGGAACCCTCTTACCTGGTTTTAGCCATCTCAAATTTAGGCATTTACTTTACTTGAGTTATAGATTCATCCTATAAACAACAGAAAGACTGGAGCACCTCCAGACAGAGATTCTCCATCCTAAAATAATTGGCAAAGATGACTAGTGCAGAGTGAGTTGATTTTTCCTATTAGGAGCACAAGTGGGAGGTAGGAGGATTTATATGCTGTTTAAGTATTTTCATAAGGTACAAATCTTCACCACAAAAACTATTAAGAGAGGCCAGCTGGAAACATTCCCGCTTAATATTTTAATATGGATTTCCCCAAGAGGAAATGTTTCATCGTCACTTAAGTAATTTGGAAACCGCTTGTTTGAAAAGGAACAGGAGGAGAAAAAAAAGTGATTTTGTGATGCATTCCAATAATACAATTGTTAAGTAATGGGATAAAAAGCTTGACTGCACACACACAGAGGAGCATAGAGGCACAAAGGTAGGAGGAGGAGTTCAAATTATGCCCTGCCCCACCTCATGCCAGCCCCATCTTAGCCATCAGGCCATTGAAGGCCCATCTCCACATCCATGAAGAAGCACAGGGACTTAAAGCAAGTGGAGAAACCCCAATAACGCAGTCAGAGAAATAGGCCCCACCCAACTCCTCCAAGACTGCCACAGGAGTGCCTCAGCATCATGGACTGGGGACTCCCATCCCCAGGAGGCAGTGGGAGCTGCTCCCCAGGTCCCTCACCGCACTGAGGGGTCCCTCACCCACTGCCAGGGCAGGGCATACACCGTGAGATGCAGAGGAAGAGCATTGCAGGACTGTACAGGACTGATTACAGGACGTTTAGGGCAGGAACCAGAGGTGGAGAAAGGGAAGGATGAAGGTGATTTGGGAAGGAACACGCATAGAAAGATAGAAGAGTAAGGGGATAAAAGGAATCAGCTATGTATGAACAGGGGCTGGTCAGCGCACTCATCTGGCTGTGTCCTGTACCCCATCAGTGAAATCTGTCTTGTCCTCTTGCTAAACTTCTCTCTAACTCTTTTCCTGGGACTCTCTGGGGTGGGTGGGCATTGGTGTGTGTGACTCTGGGAATGAGGTGGGAGGAAGGGGAGAGTGGTAACCCAGGGCAGCTTCTGTGTGAGCTGTGTGGCTATGCCCAGTTCCAGGAGCGAGACCCAGTGTATGTGTGTGTGTGTGTGTGCGTGTGTGTGTGTGTCACTGCAGGTGTGTCAGAGCATCTCTCCCAGCAGCTGGAATGGAGCCACAGCCTTGGGGGCTCATACATCCAAGTGCCTGAAACAGGGGAGACTGGGACCCAGGGACAGGTACTGGCTGTAAGAGCCCAGCTTCTGGAGACCCACAGTGTACATATGGAGACATCCATCTGCACCAGCAGACCTCCACCCTGCTCAGACTGAGAGGGAAGCAGGATGAGGAAATAGAATTACCATTTTCAATTTTATTCAGGGAAGATATTTCCACTGACTCAAACAAACTCTGGATTTTTGCTTTAAAGAATATCTTCACACTGTTTTAAATGGGTTTTTCCTCCTGTTTTGAATCACAGTATTCCCTAGGATACTAAAGATATGCTTCTATTTATCGCCTTTAGAAAAGCTTACTGGTACAG
The DNA here is from genome assembly GCA_013396875.1 of Vireo altiloquus. Taxonomy (NCBI): domain Eukaryota; kingdom Metazoa; phylum Chordata; class Aves; order Passeriformes; family Vireonidae; genus Vireo; species Vireo altiloquus. The sequence continues at coordinate 229,075 of VZRF01002283.1, forward strand.
ATTCTAAAAGTATTCTCATCAAGAGTAGAAAATGTCTGAATGCCTTTCTGAAACTACAAGTTTCAGAAGTAATTCAAACATCATACAGAGGAAATTTTATGGCCTCAGTAACACAGTAGGACAGGTTAAACGATCATGATGTTCCCTTCTGGCCTTAAAATTTATTGGGTACCTTCCATTTTTTCTGTTGATAGGTTCAGTTATACCTTCCAACTGCACAGCTCTCTGTGGATATTATATGGTAGCTGCATATAATTACTTCCATCTTAATACAGGAAAAACTCGGATTCAGAGGAGTTAAGTGACACAATCATCATGCAAGAATGCACTAGAACCTACATCACACCTGAGATTTATTGAGTGACTATTCTATGTGCAGTCCATCACCCTCCCAGTTTCTCCCTAGCTAGTTAATTCCAGTGTTCCTTTTTCTTCCCTTCAGTAAAATAACAACAATATCACCTTCTTATTTCTATTAATCTATAAACTGCTGTCAACAGTGATTTCAGCTCATGTGGAAATTCTTCAGCTATTTCTAAGCAAACCACCATAGGCTACATTAGCTGTGTAGCAGCAGTAACAAGGAGCTAATGCAAAATAATTGCCTTAGCATTTAAAAGACACAACTCTGCTGCCATACCTGGTATAGAGGCATGAGACCTGTACCAAGCACCTGCACTAAAGCCAGAAGAGGCTTTCAGACTGCATTCAAGCTGTAACTACACACATTACAGTGTACAGGTACCCCAAGTGCAGCTGTGAACATCCACGGCAGGTTTTTATATTTCATGTGCTCCTGACACATGTAATGGGAAGTTCATAGATTCTTCTGGAGATAGGATCGTAACTTGCATATGCACCAATCTTATCTTTGATTGTTATTCTGGGTAAAAGTATTTACATTTTAAATGATACATACTCATTCAACATAACAAAATAATTATGACAATACTCTTCAAAATAAATTGTAGTGAGCAAAAACTTAGAATTTGAAGTCTGAGATATAAAGTAAATTGGATATTAACACTTAATTAAGCTAATAAAAAATTGATGAACAATTTTTACAGCACATTTAATAAATATATTTCATGTGTGAACTCTCAGGAGCAACTTAAAAACACATTGAATGGATATGCCCTGAGGTGGCTCGAGTTTCTCCTCTCTAGCTGAATTCAAGAGCTGATTATCATGACCTGTTTTTCCCATCGGCTCTGCCCCTTTCTCCATTTTACTCCATACCTACAGAAGTTTTAGAGAGAGATGATAGGATAATGTACACAGAACTGATAGCACTACACAGGCGTGAGAAGCATGAGCAGTTCTTTCAGTGAGCTCTCCTGGCAGCAGCCTGCAAGCAGTGCTTGAGTAAAGATGCACTTTCAAAAGAACTGAGAAAATACACTAAGGAAGTTGCCTCCTCCGTAGCAACACCAAATGTGAAGGGCATCCCTCCTAGAAAATGTATTCATCACACACAGGGCCATGGACTGCGTGACATGTAACAGCTGTAAAAATGTCTTTCCTTCCTGCAGGTAGGAGATCTTTGTTTTGTACATAAACCTGGGGTGCTCTGCTGCCTGCCTCAGTCCTACCAGGCATCTTATATCTTGCTGAGTGCCAGACAGCAAACCTACTTACCAACGTTCCTAGCCCCACCCAGTCCTTCAATCTTGTTAGGTCCTTCTCTATTTCATATAAGTTGTGCATGCTCAGAAGTGTCATTTTTAGCAGAAATGAGCGTCTGTTACCTAACTGGGGACTTGTATGTAGATGAACAGGCACTTGGCTTCTGTCTCAATCCTCTAGAGAAACAAAATTATTAGAGCTGGTCAGAGATGCGACTAACTTTACACAAATTTGTAATGACCACTGCAGGCCTAATAATCTATACATAACATCATTTACTATATCCCTTCTCAGGTGTCTCTTTGCCAAGGTCAAAAGTGTTAGATTACTTGTCTCTTCTTACATAGAAATCAATCCCTGCCTCTGTTTTGTTGGGTTTTTTTCTGAAGGGTTTTGGGGATTTTTTTTTTTAAATATGCTTCATATTATATACCCTGCTAATGTTATTCTGAGATCTTTTCCATAAATACCTATACATTTTCCATGGATGGAAAAAGGAGCACATATTGATTGCAATAATCACAGCAAATCACTTATCCTTTGCTTTTAGCTTTGCTCTTTTACTTTGATTTCTCTTATGTATTTTTTTCCTCATTTGTGCTATTGTTTTTCGTTTTAGTCCAGGATCATTAGCTTCCACTGGCACTTACTGATCTGTAAGAGGAACCTGTTTAGCCATTCTCAGGTTCAGAACTCATGCCAGAAGAGGCAAGGAGCAGTCTTCTTTCACCCAGAAGAGACAAAGTACAAAATACAACTGCTTGACTTCAGTTTTTTTTTATTTTAAGAAATATGGCTTATTCTTATATCCTATATCTTATAGGAAGATGCACATCTTCCTACATTAATTGGTCCTAGTTATTGGTCTTAAAAACTGAGGAAAGGAAAAGCATGAGTTTTGATATTATTTCCATTTTTAAGTATATGATGTGCTTAATTTATGGGGGTGTGGCACTCAGATATATGAGAGAAGAAGAAAAATCCCAGCTAGAAGAGGAGGAAAGAGGATTCTATGATTTTTATTCAGTATTTAAATCTTTTACACATATTGCAATTTTTTCCTTTTCTTGAAGCAAGCTTTGACTTTATAAAGTAATGATTCTGTGAAGGATTAATGTGGAAGAATTTTGCATTTAAACTCAATTTTCTTACTTGCATCAATATATGAGTTGATCGCAAATCAGACCAAAGAATTGCACAGAAGTGATTCTGAGGAAGCAGGGAGAGGAATGGCCAAAAAGGATTTTGGCAAGCCCTAAATGCTTGGGAAGACAGATAGCATACCTGACAGAATTAGCACGTGTACCTCAGCATAGAAACTTCAGTTGTCTTTGGTGGCCAGGATTTTTGCCAGTTGTCTCCTCCTTTACCCTCAAGGGGAAAAAAATCTTCAGTATTAACATCTTTGTTGAATGAGGCACATAATTCTGTCTTTCACTGTGCTCCATTTCTCATAAGGCACATAATCTATTCTCAGATTTCCCAGCTGAATGCAGCTCTGAGCTTGTGGAAAGGATTACAGAATTTTATTTTAATACAAGCTAGTAGCTGTGTTTTGTGCCTGGTACGATTACTGAAATCACAATGTGTTCCTTTCTATGTATGGAGCAGATTTATTCCAGCATATACAGAAAAGGCTTTCTTTGCCATTGGCAGTGAAGAATATAGTCTGGAGCATCTCCTCAGGCCACGCAGTTGAGGTTCACCTGTTATTACATGTTATAGTCTTTCTCCATTGCTATAGAACACTAGGTCTGTATTTTCACATGTGCTTAAACGAAGGATAGATGAGTCATATTCCAAATTACTGTTGTGGAAAGCCAACCCCCAGGCACCAACCCATTTTCATGCAAGCATGCCAAAATGAGATTATATCCTCGAGCCAAACTGCAATTAAAAAGGCCCTTAAAAACACTAATAATTCTGACTTAATCAGTGATTATTGCTCTTTTTAAACGGAGTTTAAAATTTGTGCAACGGCTTTGATTTTCACTTTTTGTTAAATCAAGCACTGTTTTTGCCAGAATGGAAAATCTGTCTCATTGCAATAACACTTCAAGTGCATAAGTACAGCCTAAAAATTGAGCATGTGTAGCTTTAACATGAGGATGGGAATTAATTGTTCTTTTGCTGCAATATCTGGGGAAGCTGAAGGCAATTCACATTTCTGTGTGCCACCACAATAGCGCCACCACAATTAGTTTCAACCAAACTAATCATGCTGGCCTCATTTCCAAGGCTATACAAAACCCCTGAGCATGACACAAGTCATGCAGCAGAATTCAAATGAAGATGGTACTGAAATATGAGATTCATGGAAGAATAATTTCTTTCAAAAATTATAGTTTGGTAGGGTGGATTTAACAGGACATTCCAGGAGAAGATATTTCTATAGAAATCTTGCTCTCTCTCTCTTGTCATGCCTTTTAATTAAGTTTAAAGTCTTGCATGGCTCAAAGTAATGTACACAAAATAAGTAAGCAGGCAGCTGAGGTAAAGAAAGGATGTCAGGTTGCCAAACAAAGATGTGACATTTTCTGGACAGAGAAGAAAATAGAAAAAGCATAAATATTACAACCCAACAGGGTTCCTGATTTTACATTCTTCTTCTCTTCTACTTTCATTCAGCCAGCACATGGGATGGATGCCAGAGATGCATCAAACTCTCCAAGTATAATTTAAGTAGTCAGGGAACAGATGTTCACAACAGTTTCTGGTCAGTGCAGGGATTTTACTACCTGCTCACAAGGTTCTACCCACTGTGAAAACTGTATTTCTGGAAGAGGAACTATATCAGTTTATATCAAAATATATGTATTCTGCAAGGCTGAATGACCCTAATTGACTACCAACGTAACACAATATCTCCTCCCTTCCTCTCATTCTCCCTGTCTCCAAGACTGGATAGAAGTTACTTAGCCAGGCCAATATTATAATGCAGAATTCAAATGCTCAAATACTTTAGGAGTTTGACTTTGAATGTTGGTGACTTCCTACAGTGTGAACAGGTGGGAGAATGCTGGAAACTGAAGGTGAGCAACAGTTCTCCTTCCCTTCTCCCTCGTACATGCAGCAAAGGTCACTACTTTAATCCACACTTTCAAAGGAAGAAGACTCTGCCAGGTCCAGAAATCTACCAAAATTTTTTCCTTTTTATCATTTTTTCCACAAAAAGTAAGAAAAATGGTAATTTCTTTAAGTTGATCATCAAGGTGTATTGATTCTTTTCATTTAAGAGGGAAAGGTAACCAAGCACATTGATGAGATTGAATATATCAGAATTTATAGACAGAAAGCAGTATATTGACATGACTGGAACTGGTAACAGAAAGAAAAAACCTTCAAACCTAGAAAAGGGTGACTGGAAGAATGAAAGTAAATTAATCAAATTTATGACTTCAGCAACATAAAAAAATTATTGTTCATTAGGGTTAAACTTAAACAGCAACATCTATAGCCCACATATACATACTTTTGCTAGTTTTATGTAGGTCAGCACCAGTGGAATAACTGCATTAGTGGATCTTTTTATCTGAAGTTTTTCCCAGCTTCCCTGAAGCCCAAAACAAGAATGCGTTATCATGACAGCACTGCCAGCAGAATCCAAGAAAGGCAATTTTAAGCTAGCTGTGGCTTCTTTAAACATGCTACAGTACAGTTGTGGCCTTGGTCTTCACTGTAGAAGGCAAAAATTCAAACCTCCATCGTCATAATATCCGTGGTGTGTTTGGGGGTATGTTTGACTTGTTTTAAACATTTTCTTTAAGAAGAAAAATAGTTTTGGACTAATACTGGCAGAACTTCTGGAAGAAGACAAGATTTCACATTTCCTTAAGTAACAAAAGGATCAAGACATTGTATGCTATGATGAGTGTAAGAGTCACAGCACAGAGAGACCTCAGAGGCAATGGAAAGGAATTTACCAAGACCAAAGAGGGGGACATAGCAGTTTTTTTCTAAGCTACCAATGAAATGTTAACTGGAGTAAAGCTCAGAAGCAAAAAACTCGTTGCTGGGACACAGTGGGAAATGTACAAGCTGTATGTAAAATTATTGTTTTCTTATTTTAACTTGCAGTCTGTGATCCCTATTTGCTTAGAGCTTTATTTTTAAAAGTGGAGTTCCATTCAAATAAAACAAGACATTACTGATTTTCAAAACTTCCTGGTCTCTTTGAAGAGCTAATTTGGAGCCAGTCTGAGTATATTGCCCTCACATCCATGGCCTGCTTTGTGCCACCGTCTCAGCCAAGAAAATACAAACAAGCTAAGACTAATAACCTACTGTCTTAGTTTAGGAATAGTATGCTTATCAAATTGCATACAAGTGGAAGATCTCTTTTTTAAGTCTGCTGTTTTGACCAGAAGGACAATATAATGTTGCCTTATGTCATTAGGTCTATGTGGTACATATTTTCTTTCATGTCTATGAGATCCCTTAAAATAGTCCTGAAACAAGTGGTCTGGTTGGATCTCCAAGCACTGTCTTATCATCCTAGACCTCTGTGAAGAAACAAAATCATCATAGTAAATAGAGCTTTCATTATTTTTCCACTGTCATAAAAGCAACAATGAGAAACTGTCCTTTCTCTGCTTACACCAAACTTCCTGAAGTGATTTGGAAATAAAAAATTAGTTAACACTACATAGGCTTTATTTTGTCTGGCACAGATAAAATTTCAAATACACTGGCTAGGTAGTTATGAATAAAAAAAACCAACCAAACAAACAAAAAAAACATAAAGAGAAAAGCAAAACACTGAGTGAGATCCTTCTTTCCCTGGTTAAAATGCACTAACGCCCAGATGTTGTGTAAATGGTTCCACACCATCTGGCAACTATAAAGGGAAAAACAAACCATCATTTGCAGGTTACTGTACTTCTCACATTTTTAATAATGTACCACAGTGTACTAATTGTCATAACACACAGCACAATGTACAAAATATTTAAAGTGCAGTATATTACCTCTCATTCATATTTATGCAACATAGCACAGGAATGCACTTACATGGTGTGCCATTGCTGTTCTGTGTGTTGCCTGGTTGTGTAGATTACATGGGATATTTGAGAGTGCATTATACAGAAATTACACACTTTCCACAACGCAGCCTTGCACTGCACCATGGATGATAATCACAGCAACTCCTTCTTCCACCATGGCAGTACAGGTGGAAGGTACTCTCACCATCTCACAGCCTGCTCCAGCACTGCCACAGACTGCAGCCTACCCTGCAACTGTTCCCACTGGATCCCTGCAGAACTGCTCAGACATCAACAGAGCCAGCTCTCTCAGCACTTGGCCAGTCCTACATCTAATAAGAATCTACAGATTAGTTTAGGATGTGCCATTCTCTCTCTAAGACAATCCTGCATCCATTCACCTTCTTCAGTGATGCTGAACGCAGCCCCAGCATACCTGCACCCATATTTTTCCCCATCCAGACATGGGGAGACATGTTTCCCTGTCTCCCTTACTTGATGATGGCAGTCCCTGGAAGAACCAGCATCTGAGGGAAGGAGCCAGGAAGGAAGAAACCACAGATTTTGCAGGGTCTCATGTTTGCAGCTTGCTGGGTTATTTTTGAAGCCAGACAGAATTTTGAAGCACAGCCCTCTATTTCTTTGCAAATACATTTCTGTCCCTATAGAGTTCCACTGAGAGAAATTTAGAGAGGGCAAGTAAGGAGCTTTGCTGATGACCTAGAAACAGTGACAAGGAAGACCTTTCCAGGACTTGGTGCGTCCATAGTCTTAGAAATGAGATGGTTGCAAATCATTCCTCACATGCTCTTCCAGCACCTCTCACATTTTTATAAATCACAGTCTCTATCAGATGTAGCAAAACTGGAGGAAAACTCATAAAGATTTCTGTCTTCCTGGTTGACATCCAGTAGACCTCTTTTTTTCCTAAGGAAGGCATCATTAAACTTACACAGCCAGACAAGTTAGCATGTGTCATCCAGTCTGGGATAGCTTTCCATACATATCTTCTCAGCCCACACCAAGGCAATTAGCTATTTTAACCTTCTTTCTCTGAAAGTTTACATTATGGAAATGTCTTGCTCTATCAGTTGGAGAAATGCACTCAGTATCGTCTTCCCCAGCAGACTCTTATGCCTTCTGTTATCACAGTTTTTCTCTCATCTTTCACTCCTCTACCAAATGCAAACTTCAAGCCTACTCCAGCTCTTTCCTCATCCGCTATCCATCCTACGCCCCCTCCTTCAGTTCAGTAGGGTTTTTCCTTCATTATATGTGCATGCTACCCAGCAGGCTCAGCCACAGAGTGAAGCTGGCATCTCACAAGGTCCTGCCTCTGCCTTCTGTACATCTTCATTATATTGAGAAATAAATTATCTTGTTAGTTACATTATTACATTATAAGTTGACAAGTAAATCTTATTATAAAAGTGTAATGATACAATAAGATATTTTATTCATGCATTTAGCTCTCACTCTCTGACAATTATATCTACTGCTGCATGGTGACTGAAACATTAATTTGAAAAATCAGCTAAAATCCTCCATAACAGACTGATTTCTTGCCATGCTGTTAGGGTTCTTTTTTAACATATACTGAAATTGCTTTAAAGATGTCCAGTGAACCTTAGAAGAGCTTGATGGGAATGGAAAAAAAAAAAAAAGAAAGACTGTACACGGGGTATTTTGTTAAGAACTGCAGAGAGAATCAATTCTGAACTTGTGTATAGGATGAAGTTTTGCAAGGACAGAATGGGACCTTCCCTAACAAGAGCAACATAACACCCATGCATCTGCTCCACCACAGTACAGTGAGCACATAACCCAGGAGTGTTATGCTCTGCACAGTGCAGCTGAGGCTGCTTCCCAGCTTTTCATGGTGCTTTGGCCCAGGGACCTTGGCTCCCGTGAAGACATGCACACACACACGAGCATGCCGAGGAAGCCGTAGTGGGAGCTGGATACTGCACACCATGGAGCCCTGAGCTCTCCTGGGATACAGCAGATCCTCCAAACCTTTCCTTTAAGGCAACCAGCATTCAACCTGCGTTTAGATTCCCTAAAACTCCCCACCACCACAGTGTGGATAGCCCCAGAGCTGTCTTGAGTCTTGAAATGAAAAGTAGTAGGTTATTCTCCCTGCTGTGCGAGTGTACACCCCTTATCTGATGGTAGGAGCTGATGGGGCAGCCAGTGACTGCAAGGATAGCCACAGCCAGATATCTTGTAAGTAAATCAGGCCTAGAGTCCACTTGGGAAGTAGAAGACCCATTTGATGCTCCCCAAGAGCTCTAGGAGGTTGACTCCACCACAGCCCCAAAGATACTCCAGGATACAGAGTCTGACATTTTAATTGGAGCATATTTTAGGGATAGTTTTTTAGAAGTACTATTTAGATGCACTAAGGCCCTCATCTTCCAGTAGGAACGTGTAAAACATGCAAAGCCCTATCCTGCATCACTGAATCATCCGAGTCTGCATACTTAAAGAGCCCAGAAGTACTTGCAGGTGTGATGGCTACAGAGACACACCTGCATGGAGTTAGAGCTTGAAGGGGGAGGCAAGTCAATTGGATCTGAAAATCTTGATGTAAAAATATTCTGAAATTGAGGGGAAAAAAAATTATAGTTCCCAAATTGCCTATCAGTTTTGTTCATGACACCGAGATGATCTCCAAGCAAATAATCTTCTCTCATGCTGAAAACTAGCCTGACCCTGCACATTTACTGTAAGGAGCTCAGAGACAATAGAACAGGGACATTTTCATTTTCTTAATGTGAACAAAACAAAGCATCTTATAAATCTGAACAACACCCACCTTCTTTAACTAAGCAAGCTGAAAAATTTTCCCATCTAGTGTAAAGGAAATTGGAAGAAAAAAGCCTGAACTTCTTCTTGTGGTGATAAAAAAGGCTAAGAAAATTCCAGTAGAGTTGCTGCACTAAATGTAAAGGAGAGCTTAAGGAACTTTGGCACTCAGTTTTTACTGAACATCAGCTGGAGGTAAATGGCCAACTTTTCTGCACTCCTTCAAAAATCCTTCTGAAAACTACATTCACTTCATCACCTCAGTAAAATTTTGTCTTCTGCTTGCATATCACATATCCCATCAAACTTGGGACTTACCACTTTAAACAGACTTACTATCAGTAAACACGTCTTTTCAAGCCTCAATCTGGCATGATTCTATTCATCAGTAATAAACTCTGAGTATAAATCTTTTTTACTACTGTACTTCTCTCTATGTCAAAAATTCACATAGAGATTAGGTACAAGCAAGTCCAACTTCCTCTGAAAGTTTAGGAGGCAAACTCTGTAATGACAGAACATTGCAAGTTATAGGCAACTATAAAAACATTTGAGTGACAAAATATACCTGTTTGCAATTCAGGGAGAGTATCAAGACAGCAATTCATGCTAAAGTTTTCAGAATAAGTAACTTCAATAGCAGGGACAAAAGATTAAAAAATTCAGGTCTCACTAAGACACCAAAGGAAGTGACCAGGTTTTAACATAAAGTGAGTCCACAAGTTGTCTATTAGGAGCTCAGCATTTTCTCCAAGTCCTACTCTAATTGTGATAAACTCTACTGAAAATTTAAAAATTAGCATATGAATTATTTTCAAGGTCTGTTCCCTAAGGACATTTAAACAAAATTCTTGAAAAGATGGTATGAAGAGTAGAGCACTTCAAAGTCATGACTTGACCCATATGTCCATACTGCTTAACCATAAGTTTGGGTGCAAATTTACCATATGGCACTTAAGTCATCTGCAGAAGACATACTCTAAGTCAAAACTGTTTTTTTCAATTAGTAATATTTAGGCAGAAAGCATAAAAGTGGTGCTGCAATGTTATGAATGGCTTAGGGTCACTATAATGGTCTAGCTCAGACTCTTTCCGAAAATCAGCTATCTTTTGGCTGGGAATAGGTGTAAATTAATCTTTTCATCTAGGAATAAATAATTCCTTCTTAATACAGACTTCCTCTGATTTTCCAGTGATTCTTTCTTCTTTAATGCTGTTTTAAGAAGTATTTTCAATTAAGGAGTAAACAACCCATTCTGAACTTGTTATTTCAGCTCAAGAAAAATGACTGGTTCTGTTCCTTGTAGTCAAACTATTAACTTAGACAATTATTAAGGACCAATTAGTTACAATGCAGTTCTGAAAGAAGTCCTTAAAAAAACATATATGAATAAAACATAAATTCTACCAATAATAAGGAGAAAGGATGTTTTATAGTAATTGTGATTCCATTTTTAGAGAACTATATAAAACACATTTGGTTTTTAAATTGACAGGTCTGAAGAACATATGTATAAAAACCATTTTTGTTTAGTAACCAAGAAACAAGTTTCGAAAATAATGAAACCACTCAGAAATATATGATATTATCCTCAGTAACTGGCAAAATCAATACCTTACTTCATGACCTACAGTATCTGTTCCTGGGGGAACAGTAAATTGAATCTACTTGGGAACTGTGGTAAATAGAACCCTAAACTTTTCTAGAACTTCATTTGTCATGTATGATTTATCACTATTTTTTCGTTTCACAATGCAAGTGTCACTTGTTGATTTCATCTTCCTGTAGAAAGCAAATTATTTTGATGAAGGTCAACTGTATGAGTTGGGCAAAAAAGGCAGACTGGTCATGATAGTTCACTTAAATGGAAAATCATCCTACATGAATGCCATTAACAGTATCCTTCATGATGGCAGAGTATCTTAATGCAGTGACCCAAGAAGGGAAATGCTCCATCTCTGAGTTTTACCTTAGGCATATTGAAATATAAGTCAGAGTGTAGAAAACTAAATACAAGGCATTTTTCAGCCCTCCTTGCACAGAACAATAGACTTTAAAGAAGACAGATTTTGATTTGCATTGCCAATTATATTGTAACACCTAGAATTTTCTCTTCCCCTTAACCATGTCTTACCCTATTGAGCACTCATTGTGTTGATACTCTAGTGTTGATAGATAGAGGCCTCCATGGACTGCAGCTCAGCTGGAACAAAACAGATGAGAAGGAATGGAGTAAGAAGGTTGGAAAAAATCCCACGGTTATTATGTTAGATTATTAACATTAAAGAATTTGTTACATGAGATGAGGAAAGGACCATGGATAAATGACCTATCTTTGGGAACTTCTTCCATCTAGGATTAATGATATGGAGCAAAGAGCACGTTGCCTGTAGAGGTGATTGGACTAGTGGAAATCAGTGCTGTTGTCAAAAATGCAGTGCATGCACAAGAAAAAATATGAAGGAGAAGCTATGAAACCCCTTCAGGACAAGAACCTGTGTAGTACCTTGACTGCAGTTTAAGGTTCAGTCTGATACTGGCATGACCGTCTTCTGTAAAACAAAACCACAAAATTTCTAGTTTTTGTAGGAAAAAAATGTAAATATGTCCTAAGAAATTAGTGTCATGGAATCTGTTTGCTTTTGCAGAGTGCTCAGAGAGATTCACATTCCACCACAATTACCATACTCCCTTAAAATTCCATTGGCCAACACCAGTTTTAGTATAGACCATGTTCTGAGGGGAGCTAGCACAGATCTGCATTATTCAAATATGTCTGATATGTAGAGCAGCCATATGTGATGCAAATCACATTTAATAAGAAATTTAAAAAATTCTGCTCCCTCTCAGCCCCAAAATTCTCTTGAATTAGGAAAAATTAGAGGATCTCCTGTTTTCATGTGGTATTAAATCAACCTCTCTCTAATGTCTTATGCTAATCAATTTGTTTTCAGTTATGTAGTTTCCCCTCTTTTCCTACATAAGTAAAAGTTTTATTAAATGATTTAATCATTACATAGAAATCTCTGTCTGAGGTTGAACTGCTAGTAATTCAACCACACATCTTTAGACCTTTCACGTCTCCTTTAAAAGTGAGCTGTCTCCTCTGAACAACAGAACTTGCAAGATGAATTTAAGAATCCACGTCAAAAAGAGGTAGCAGTAAAATGGAAGACTGATGCATATAAAATAGACTGAAGCGGCTACGGTTTTATATTTTAGTTCAATACTTAAATCTCTTCTGCACTAAAAGTTGTTAAATCTCTTCCCTTGATCATGATTTGTGAACATTTCACTTATCAGTTGCACAGATATTTTTAATAATTCCAGAGGAAACAGAACTCTCCATACACTGTGGTCATGCTGCAGTGGTCTGAAATGCAATTAATTTATATATATATATATTTAGATATCCTTCTGGGTAACTGTAGGAAGGAGCATGGGCCAGGGGTTCAGTCCTGAGGTGAGCTGAGATCCTGGATCCCTGGGTAGGGCATTCAGGTAGGGTCGGAGGTGAGGGGGATCAGGGGTTCCTTGACGATCCAATACTACTAATTTCAACGGTTTTTCTCTGCTCAGGAGCAGCATGTTATCTACCACAAACGTACATGTGAAACTTCTTCTCTGTTGAGTCATCCTTCACCCTAAAGGGTCACTGCCTGGGAAAACTGAAATTAATGTAGCTATCTAGGGCATTATGTAAACAGTTAGGTCCTTCTCTTTTCCTTTCTCATGTCCTTCCTCTTGTTTTCCTCCCAACACACAACTCCCAAACATGGAGTATTCTGCCAAGTGTGGTAGAAGCTGAAATATTAAACTCACTTTGAATTATTAAAAGAAAAAGGAAAGATTAAACCCACTTCCACTTCCAGGTCAATTGCTCAACTGCTTAACCTGCATTTGCAAAAGGGAAGAGGAGACAGTGCTGAGACACAAAATGGAGCCACAGTGATCCATTTCAGCTTTCAGGAAACCTCTTGGGCCCTGGGTTCAGTGCTGGCAGCAGTGGGAACAAGAGAAGAGGAAGAGCAAAGTATAAAATTGCTGAAGTGATGTGACAAGCCTGGTTGGCAGCAGTTAGTGACTGTCTGGCAGAATTAGCAAGAATCAATCATGCAATAAGTTCACTGGAAAAAGAAAATGAGAGTAACAAGGGATGAGCTAAACAGTAGGTAAATAAGGTGGAAAGGCATATTCTCAACAGCCTGGTGAGAAGCAGTTGATGGAGGATTTACAGCCACAGAGGCAGAATTATGGCAAGTAATTAAGCATAGGGGCATTGTCAGGAGGTGGGTTTGAGCTGGAAAAACATTGTTGTTCAAGTGTCAGAAAGACTCTGGTCAATGCTCATTCCAGCAGAGCTCAGCAAGGGGACAATCAGAGATGCAAGAAGAAATCTGATTAACCCCTTGGTGGACAGACTTATTTTTTTTCACTACTGTGGCGCATATGGACCTGCTGCCTTGCAATAGAATAAGCTCAATAGCGCTTATAACTTTTAAGAGCAGAAGAACCTTCATACTCATATTTCTGTGTCTTGGCATGAAAACTTATTTTTACCTGCTCCATACAACATAATTACCTGATCTTATGTCAATGTTTAATCCCATTTCATCCACAATAGTCTTACTTGCTTTAAGAAGGTAATCATAAAATTCTTAAAGGTATATATCCAAAGGATAACTTTGCCCATACATTAGTAAGGAAACAAAAGGAAGGTAGCATATAACCTAATAGCAAAATAGCGATTACAACTTCTGTTTACTTGCATTTAAAATGTTTAATTGTTTTAATAACAGGCTCACTGGCAAACTTCTAATTTGGATCTATTATCTTCCTCATTAGAATTCCAGCAGCAGGGTAAGCACGTGGGCTGCTTATTATACAGGAGTTCATTATCAAAATCTACCACAGATTGATTATCAATAAAGTGTTTTTCATTTCCTTAGAACTCTCATCACAGCACTCTTTTTATTTATTATCCTTCCACTCTCTTTTCTTTATCTAATCAGCCTTTGTTGAATCAGCTGCTAAGCATTCAAGAGCAAATGGTTTCTTCAGCCTCATAACCATTAGAAGTCAGTAGGAGCTATCCTTCAGACCAAATGTGTTATTGTTCTGCTTAATATCCAGCTCTCCTTTCATTTTTAAATCCTTATACATCAAGAGTGTAATGATTCCAAATGATGACCAAACACTTTTCAGTTAGATATAGAAAACATGCTTCAAACAAAGAATTTACCCCTCTGATCTAGGAAGTCGGAGCGTGGACACGCACACACTGCACCCTCCTCCTCACTAAATGGGGAGAAGAAGCACTGCCCTTCCTGAATTTCTGCTGGGAGAGAGAGGGGCCTGAGAAGGAACACAGGCAAGCTGGAGCACAGCAGCTACACCTCGGCTAGATGGCTGAGGTTCAGTTGCACACAGCTGATCTCTCTGGGTGCCTCTCTGATTAACAAGGGTGTGCTAGAAAACAACACATGGCAGCTGAAGTTCCTGTTCATATGCAATCAGCACAACTGAAATACTCAAACCTCCTCCGGGGCTGTGATTGGTAGGAAAAAAGAGGAAATTGCGGGCAATGCTTAGACATCATCTTCTGTGCATAAAAGTTGTCAAAGGCCACATCAATAAATTATTGAAAGAGGAAGTGCTGTGCACTCTTTTCAGTGGAAAAGAGGGAAAATAATAAAGGAGGCTTAAAGGAAGGCCACAGATCACCCTGTGTGCCTAAACCAGGGAAATACTTCACTCATCACCTATTTGGGCTGAAAATACCAGAGGGAACTGAGATGACTGGAAAATTTTACTAGCTCTGGTAAAGTTCATTTATATGACAAGCTGGTTATATTATTTGAGTCTTAATACTCAAATATATATATTTGAGTATTATAATATATATATAATAGGTGGAGATAAAAGAGCTATCTACCTCTACCTACAAGCTAAAGAGGGAAAAATCTAATTTCTGCTCTATGGTTTCTATGCCAGTTGTTCTTATTTACCTAAAGTGTAGTACAGCATGCATACATTACTCTAAGCTTTCCTATTTTGGTCTTACAACTAATCAGACTGAACTTACAACTAATAATGACTCAACTGATGAACTGATAACGTTACATGAAGTGCTCACCTTTGTAAACAGTCATGAACTGACCATGGTCCCTCAGCCATTTGGGAAGAAGTGTTTCAAGGGGGTCTGAGATGAACTCTCCAAGCGGCTCATGCTGGCTCACAACATGTTGTTGGCTGGTTTTGTGGGACACTACTGTGCCAGCTGGGCCAACTGGGAAAACAATGGTTCTGCTGGCATTGGGGAGCCTTCTCTCTGCAGCTGAGGCAGATAATGCTCAGTTTCAACTCGTGAGTGAATGTTCAAAGTGGAAAGGAGGACAGTAAGCGCCTCCCAACTGGAGCAGCACTGCAGCACACGGCTCATTTCCTGCTGGAGGAAAAGAACACTTCACATGTTTTACCCACAAAAGACACCAACATATCCCACTTTCAAGCATTTTTTCATAACTGAGATAAATAAAAAGTTGTAAAGACTGTAAAGTACCTAAAAAACCATAAGTGACACTGTATCCATGGTATTCATTTAAGAGAAGTTCCTTAGCAAGTGGCATCTTTGTGATTCTCTCATCCCAATGGCAGAGATTTTAAGGAAACAAAACTATTGTCTAGCTAAAGGCTATCCAAAATTTTCTATCTCAATGTGTCTTCTCAAATCTACCTTTCTAAAGTGACTGTCTCGTCTCCCTGCCTCACCACTGAACTTTACCAGAAATAACCCTGAACCCTGTCCTGTGTTTTCTCCTGCTGAAGATCTACACAAGTAATTTTCTTTTCCATTTGGGACGATGTTCTGTTTCTTCTTATATGTTGGACCACAAGTCCAGACAGAGTGGGTGCAAGATTCAAATCATTTAATGTTCTTAAGAAAAATTTAGGAGTCATAAATAAACATGAAAACCAAGAGAAGAAGGATACTGTTTCAGAGAAGGTGCTTAAAGTGAAATACCTTTTTTCCAATTCTTTTGTTTATATGTAGGCAGACTAGGAAGGGTTTTTGTAAGCAAATGTTTTCTTAGCATTTAAAAAGGCTTCTCATTTAATATGTAAATAATCAACACAGTATTTTTTAGCCAAAATGTAAAAATGGTAAAAATTTACCAGCAAAAAATACATCTGCACAAAAAAAGGCCATATATAGTTCATACTAATTGAAATAAGAACAGTAAACTATATAAACTAAAGCCTGAGGGCTCAAACTGATCAATGCTGGAAGCCAAAGAGGATTTATATCCTCTTATATAATATTTTATTCCTGTCTAGTTATCCTGTGAGCCTTTTCTGCCCTCTTTGACAAGCTAGTAGGCTTGATGAATCATTGTTTGTTTCCTGATTTGGCAATTCCCATGTTCTTATAAAGAAAATAACGTATGACAAGGTCAAGAATATGAACACAATTATAAAGGAAGCTTGACAGATCAGATAAAATTTCTGGGGTATAAAAGGAAAAAAGTAAATAAAGAGTTTGAGAATAGACATTAGTGAGCATAGTAGCAACACAAGAAAAAAAAAGCCATCTTCACTCCTGAAAAGGCACAGCAGTCAGTTATTTGTCAGCAACAGGAAGAGAGGGGAGAAGTAGGCATTGTTACCTGGTTGCACACTAAACCAGGAATGGTAAGGTATACAATCATTGTTGGGATTTGTTTTAACTAGACCAAATTTAAATGAAAGAGATAAAAAAAAAAGAGAGGAATCAAATTCTGAGCTAGAGTAATTGCAAATAAATCAAAATTGATGTCAGCCCATCTACAGAACATGCTTCCTGAGAGGATCTGGTCTGGATACACTGCAATTGGTGTTCAAAAATGTGTGCAAGCCAAGGGCACAGAGTTTGTCAGGAAATGAAAGACTGAGATGAGTAGATTCGGAATGAAGAAAAATAATCAGAAACAGCATATCAGGTTTCAGGTAAGCAAAGAAAAGAAAGTCTTCTTGAATGAAAAGTAATTTACAAGTGAGCAGAAGAAAAAAAAATGATCTGAGGAACATTAAGTCTTTGGAACAAGATGGGAGAAGTTCAATAAAAATTAAATTCTTTTGATATAGATTACAGAAAATATGAAAGGATTTGGGGTGACAGTGAGAGATGGGCATACAGGAAAAAGGTGTAGAGGAGAGAGAAGAGCTGAGGTAGAAAGAAGATGCTGTTGCAGTCCAGATGCTGGGGGTGGGACTGTGATAAATAGCATCTGTTTAATTTTGTGGTTTGCAGTTAGTGTTTTTTATGTTCCTTTTAACAATCAGGGGCTGGAAGAAGGTAAGAAGACTGCTTGTCTGCCTTGCCTTGACCACTTTGCCACTGGGCTTTGGCAGTAGAAGAACGTTTTACAGACGGGGCAGTTGAGTCTTTTCTGACAGCAACTGAACTTGCTCAGTGGGGAAAAGGCAAAGGAGAGCAGAGCTGGGAATCTGGGAGGGGACAGACTTGGCAGGCAGGGATCTGCTAAGGTGGAGAAACAGGTGGAGGGGAGCAGAAAATACACATGAGCTAAAGAAAAGGGAATTTTCTGAGGTACCTGGTGGGATGGTGAAAGTTGATCCAAAGCAGAAGGCTATTTAAGTGAACTAGACTGAAAACAGGGCTGGAAAGAAAATCCCGCCCAGCCTAGCACAGGAGATGGAGGTTTGTAGTCTTTTGTCTTTTGAAAACACTGTCAGCAGTGAAAGCAAGGGGAAAACAGGATCTGTTATGAGCTTACCCTGACCTTGTGTCCTTCCATTCTGAAAATCCAAAGGAAGACCTGCTGCCTTCTTCAAGCACTTGTGTAAGACCACTGAGCTTGGCTCTGAGCTGTAAATTACCTGAGGATTCCATTCTCTTCAGCAAAAAGTGAGAAAAAAGAGTTAATTTCTTATCCTAATGAGAGCTACTGGCAGCATGATATCCTGGCTTATGGACCTGCAGCAATGGAAGACACCTTGTCAATGAGAATACCTCTGGTCAAATGCAAAGGGTACATGAATCATGATGCGGTTGCATTATTATAGACTGAACTATGAAACCTGAACTGCATTTGTGGGACTAAAACAAAGTCCTATTGCTATTTTCAATAGTCCTAAGCTATTTTCAAAAGCCAAGATATATACTCATGAGCTCATGATCACAGCAGTGATGCCCATGGTTAAGCTGATAACTGGTACTGAGGCGAGCAAAAACACAGGATGATGAAATGTTGCAGTGTGACTTAGCCAAGCATATAGGTGAAACAACTAGAGGATTTTTGTGCACTGAAACACAGTGCAGGCACTTCTTAACCTATATCCTTGTAGTAGAGTTCAACCTGCTCTGTAAAAAAACCAAGGAAGGAAAGCTGATATTTATTTCATGAGATCATAATTCAATACCATTGCTTCAATGCCTCTGGGTCTGTTTTGGTGTGGATGTTGCTTAAGGAATAATTCTGATAAGCAGGCTGAAGAAATGCAGCATATTAGTATGTTAAGAAAAGTGACATATTAAACTATGTGCACATTGCATTAGCAGACACTATCTCCATATCACCAGGCAGTGTGTCACGTCTGCTTTGTGATACTTTTTTTTAGTTGACCAGTTATAAACAAAGGGAGTAAAATTTTTTAAAGGTACACCTGTATTGCACCAATAAAACAGGCAATTTTGTGCGTAACAGGCCATATAAATGCACTCTCATGCTCTTGAGGATTTTCTGAGTATAAACATTATTATGGACCTAACTGAGATTGAAGTGACAAATGGTGCAGCCTGAAGCCATGTTATCTATTCATAATAATAATCTTTCCCTCTTGAAAGCTGTTTCCAACCCATGATATGATTTCAAGGCAAAATTAAAGAAATGTGTTTCCTGAAAGGGAGTTTGGGTCAATCCAGGAAGAGTTTGCTGGATGAAGGATAGTTTCAATCCTTTATTTCAGTCTGAATTTGCAGGGAAACACCATACTTTGAACCCAAGACCTGTGCAACTGGAGAATGAAATAAAGAAGCTAAAGTAAATTGTGTTACTCTATTAAGAGCTAAGAATCTTGCAAGTAGCTGCACCTAGTGCTTTACTTTTTAATTACGTAAGATACCATCTTTAAACATAGAGAAAAGCTTTGTTCATCTGCCATAAAAATGTGTATTATTGCTGAATTCCAAGGCATTCCTTTTCATGAGCCATTTCAGGCCAGAAGTTCACCAGTGCTTTAAGCTGTCATTTGCCATCATTGACCCTAAGAAAATTGCCCTGCTGACTTCCTCCACTTCTGCTGACTTCCTCCACTTCTCCTGCCTGCTGTTGCATTTCTCCACCCTGGCAAAAGGCTACCTGCTGCTGAGTGGCAGACTGGGACAGGGAGCTGGTCCAAGCACAATCTGAAGTGGGAGAGGGCACAAAATGCTCACTCCACTATTGCATGAGAAATTTAAGCACAAGGATGAAGGCAGTGAACTAACAAGATCAGGCAGAAGCTGCTGGGGAAGGGTGATCAGCAAGGTTGGTGCTTTGAGCGCCAGTGCCAGCTCCTGGAATTATGGTGTGTGATTATCCTGCTCTCTCCAGTGACACTCAGCACCCTTCTCCTTCCCTTCACTGAGAAATCTTCAAATGCCAAGAGGAGCAGGCTAGACATAGCCCTAACCATGTAAAGGTGTGCCTCAAGCATTTCCTAAATCTGTTATAGATACTTCTAAAACTACAGGAAAACTGTAATTTACATCCTACAGAGTTTTCATTTACACACTGATAATTAGTCTATTTGTTTTAGAGCTGTCAAAGCAAAATGTCAGTTATTTGCTATTAGATTCATGTCAGTTATTTGGTATTAGACTCATGTTAACTCTGTCCTACGACTTTCTTTTTTGTTCTTCTGCAAGAGTAATTTTGAAATTAACATACAACTTTGGTCCAATCTAAGAGATATGTGCAGTGTAAGCTTGGGGTACGTTGTATTCTGTGCTTCCAAACTGGAAGTAATTAAAACATCCTGAATTACAATTTGTTCAGAAAAGGCATCATGTGAATTCTCTGTGGGCAAGATTCCACATTTTTTCTCTCATTCCAGCACACCAGAGCAACAGCTCTGCTAGGGAATTGTATGTCTAAGGAGGCAAAGCAGGATTTCTAATAACGATTTTAATAAGTGTTCTATTTTACATGATTTTCTTTTTCAATGGATATGAGTTTCCCAAAGAGCATCTCATTCTTCTATGAGATGAAATAGGAGTGGGAGGAAATACCCATCAAAAGCTGATAGGTCATGATATGCCTGGCCCGGAGTGGGTATTACCTAAGGAAAAAAGCTTTTGTTTCTCTAGGAGGGAAAGGGAAAAATATTCAGTGAAATAGAAAACCTGCATGATGATTTCATTATGTCAGGTCAGTGATCCAGTTTGATGAACTAGGACAGTTAGTACCAGCAAATCTTCTGGCTAAACATGCAAAGGAGGAGGTTACCCACCCTTCCAGGCTTATTAAAAAAGGCTGCAGGCATCATGGATCCTTTTAAGGACAGTTAAAGATGGCAGTTGTCTTTGCTGGTCTCATATAATTAGGTAACTTGTTGCCTGGAAACACAATCCCAGTGGTTTATGCACTATAAAGAGTCAATTAAAAAGCCGTCTTTCTTCCAAATTTTTAGTATTCTCTTATTTTCAGCTTTTGCCTCCTATAAGACAACTGTTCTGTGTTCTGTACATTAGCCATAATAGATATTACACTGATTAAATCCCTTCATAAAAGTAACCCTTAATAAAAATAACTCATGGTGAGAGTGAGTACTTGAAAAAGCACTCTTAACTTAGAAGGGTGTAAAGGACTGAGCATCCTTTTGTCCATCTTTTCTTGATTGACTGAGTAACAGAAAGATGTGGGATAAAGCAAAGATCACTTTAAAATGCCCAAGAGGTAAAAGTGAGGAAAATAAAATAGCAGTGGAAAGCTATTAAGGGATCTGGCTGCAGGCAGCACACTTGTGTTTGCATAAGGGCTGTCCTTCAGACGGACTCGTCAGCGTGCTTGGCCCTTTATAGAACATCAGAGACTCTGAGGCTCAATTTAAAATAAAACCTGATCAAACACTGTATGTAATCTATGCCTACCCTGAAGTGAAGGGAAATACTCCTGAGGAATGAGCTATGTGCTGCTTCTGAATTACAAACACCTCGGCCCAGATTACAAAGAGACAAGGTGCTCAGTCTCACAGCCCCATTTTAGGAACTTGGCTCCCTATCTGAAGAGATGACTCAAGAAAGGATCACAAAATAAACCTGCTGAAGGGGAAGCTGCTTATGTAGCCCAGAGGAGACAGAACAGGTTTTTCCTTTTATTTCCCCTGTTCTCCTTCCTTTCCATCTCCTCCCATCTGGAGGAATCTGTCTGAGATACTGCCCAAGGGTAAATCTTTCCTCCCTGAAAGTAGCAGGCTTCATCCAGTCCTTTCATGCAGTTGCATGGTATTTAACTCACCTAAGATGCAGGCTGTTTCATTCCCTTCATGTCTGCATATTTTGAAACTGCAATTTCAGAACTACCTCCCTGGAGGAGGCTGAACTGTTGGCCAGGCTGGGGACAGGCTGTAAGGACTTAAAGAGCAAAGTAGCCTGTCTCAGAACACTGTCAGGGCCACAGAAGGATCTTGCCATAAGATAAGCCAGCACGGCAGGTACTTGAAATAAGCACAGAAGGGAGGAATTCGCAATAGGAAGATGATAATTCCTGACCTGGAGAGGTGAGATCTGGTTCACACACCCTGGTTAATGTATCCAGACAAAAATTCCCACTGTGGCAAACTGTGAGAAAGGAGGCAACTGCTCACACAAATATAGCCAAAGTTATTGGAATAGTATCTGCAACCACCCCGTGGATACCCAGAAGCTGGGCTGTATAAAGGTGGTACCCCCAGAGGAACGACTCTGGAGACCTCAGCACCAAGAAGCTCGGGGTGAAGAAGGACCAACAGGACATCACTGGATCCATGGGTGGTGCCTACCTTCTGTTTGAACTCTCTCTCTCCCCCTTGCCCCACCCCATGCTTTTCTATTTCTTTCTATCTCTCTGCCTCACTATTAAATAAAATCCATATTACTGATTTTGGCACATGGTCTCATTTACACCTTACTTTGGGCAGAGGCATCTCTCACTAACTGAATCACAGCACTGGCTGCTGCCCTTGCCAAAGACAGGTCACGGTGCAGTTCTGGCTGCAAAACCAACCAAGGCACAAAGAAAGCTCCCAGCAATGAAACTGGATTGCTACCTACACCACAAGGGAACGTGTTGGGAAGGGGATCTCTGGCATTTCAGATCCCAGTGTAAGCATTTTACAACCTAACTAGCATTTTACTCAGATGCTGCATAATATATCAACAGTCCTCAGAAAAGGACTGCAACTCAGGATTTTCCTTTCCCTTCTTTCAAGTGAGGATCCCAGTTTCTGATCCGAGAGCTAGGCTGAGAGCATGTCTAATACACCAAACATCCATGCTGAGACAGATGGCACAGCATCCACTTTGTGAAACGTGAAAGCACTCAGGTGTAACGCAGATGCCAAAATGCTCGATATTGTCAAATACAAGGCATCTGTGAGCATGCACAGAGGCGAAGTTCCATGTTTCTACAGTACATAGGGTTATGCAGCAGCTGGGAAAAATGCTTTGGGATTTAGTCATCAAACTGTACTTACGTCTTTCAGAGCGATATAGGATTTGATCTTCAAACCCGTCAGTGGGATTATTGTTTGATACTTTGTCACTGGCCCATCTGGAGCCTGCCATTATAGCTTCCTCCGGGACCAACCATTTTTAACATGTGGAATCTGCCACCGGAAAAGAATTAAACTCATTTAATTTACAGGATTAGAAATCAGTCTACAGGACTGTGTTTTGTTTGGAATGGGTAGGTGTGGTACAGCTTCCAAAGTAGCAGATAAGTCTGCAAACTAATTGCAATATAGGGAAATGAATTAGTAGCTATTATCTTATTATCTGGCTTATTATGCACTCCAGACCAAAGTCCCAAAAGCATTTGTATACTCTCTCACACAGTACTGCCACATTTTTTGTCCCAGACATGGATTCCCTTTTCTGCACATAGGAGGAAATGGTTACCTTGGTCTGGAACTGTTGCAGCAGCACTGGGAGTGTGGAGAGAGGTCAACAAAAAAGAAATGCTGAAGTGAAACCTGTATTTGAAATATTTTGTACAAAGGGGGTCTGAAAACATTTATTGGTTTCATATCAGTTTTCATATACAGACCTTTCATCTATGGGGGGGGTTTTTTGTGTGCATGTTTGTATTTAATGGAATAAATTCAGGTGAGAAGGGACCTCAGGATGTCTTAAGACCAACCTCCTCCTCAGAGTAGTGTCAGCTCTTAGATTAGACCAGGTTACTCAGGGCTTTGTCTAGCTGAGCCTTGAAAAACTAAATGGACAAAGACTGCACATATTCTAGGTCTGACCCAGCCCACAGCTTCACTGTCCCCATGGAGAAAAAGGTTTCCTTTCCTTTCCTTTCCTTTCCTTTCCTTTCCTTTCCTTTCCTTTCCTTTCCTTTCCCTTTCCTTTCCTTTCCTTTCCCATCTGACCCTCCCTGGTTCAGCTCAAGCCTGCTGTCTCTCACCCTCCTTCCATATCCCGCTGGGCAGGGCCTGGCTCCACCTCCTCAGTGACTTCCTGCAGGCTCCTGGAGTGGCTCTTTAGCCCACCAGAAGCTGTCCAGGTCAGACATCCCCAGCTCCCTCTCTCTGCCTCTCCTCACAGGGCAAGTGCTCTAGTTCCCCTCCATGGTGGTGGCCCTCAGCTGAACTCATTTGTGATTATCACCTGGGACAGAGGAACAAAAACCTTTTCCTCTATTTTCTACAATATTTCTGCCAGATGATACAAATACTCAGGAAACAGAAAACTCCTCTTCAGTGCTGTCTTCCTTTTGTAGAGTCAGCTTCCAAGTCTGTGCTCCTTACAGACTTCTAGATACCTGATGCACTAGGAAGGGAACGTGTGTGTGCTCTGCAGATACACCTGGCCTGTACAGCTGGGGGTGGAAGGTTGATTGAGCCACTGCCAAATTTTTATCTCCAAGTTGTTTGGGAACGGGGGAAGGAAGGTGAGTTTCTTCCTTTTGCACTTCTTTGTTTTAGCTTAGCAGCTGCTTCATTCAATTTAACTTTATCATTTCTAATCCAGTGTGATTTTGAAAGTCACAGCTTCTCCAGCTCTTTTGCATGGCTCTAAGCCTTAAGTTTCTTTGTTAAGATGAATTTCATTTTCCAGCTATTGAGTTTACCTTTTAAATTTTTCATTCCCTTTTTGAAGCTGTAGCCAAATAGAAATGTTCCTGCCACTGACTGTGATTTTCTCACACTAAAATAAAGTTCAGTGTATACAGGTATGTAATGATAATGAAATCACATCATCATCTAAGAAAAATCAAAGCCTTTACCAAGTAGCTTTTATGAAATTATTCTCTCCTTTCCTGTACAATGGAGGGCCATAGTCTCTCTTGGCCTACATGGAGCACTACTCAGATGATAAAGATATTCTGATTCCATGTAACATTCTTAATGATTCTGTTTACTCTCATAGATTCACTTTCAGCAGATTAATGATTGTTTTCTTTCTAGAGAAGATGATTCAGTAATAATACTTTTGGGTAAGAAAGAAAAACTTACCAGATAGAATTGCAAATGTTTCGGTGAAATATTGTACAGGACACAATTGTAAATTAATGCCACATACACATACCTGAAATGCCTAAAATTCAGCTGAATTGTTTGCACATTTACTATTCTGTGACTGTGGGGAAATTAGTTAGAGTAAGGTGGTGATCATTAGTCAACTATCAGATTAAGAGGTAGGAAATGTTGACTTCATGAACTGGCAAGACTATGTAATTAAATTTTCTCCTATTTTTAATCAGTGTAACCCTAATTATAAATTCATGAACCAGCCTACTGACTAAACTACTCCATGTTAATTGTTTCTGTGCACAGCACCTCAGTTGCAGGAAGAGTATTTGTCATAGAAATGGAGGGACAAGCAAGAATTGGAAAAAAATTACAGAAAGTATTTTTTCAGAATTCTATTTTACTGTAGTTAGGAGAGCTCTTACTTATTGTAGGAAAGCCATAGTGAGACAGGCTTTTTAGGCATCTAGTCTAAGCTCTGAAGCCTGAGCCTGTCCCTCCTGGAGGCAGATGTTTCAGTGTCCCCATAGTCACCAAGTAGGCCCTGAGATCTCAGTATTCTCCTCCAAGTGCAGCTCAAACCAGCAGAAGCAGAGCAGTGGCAAACAGCTCAGGCACAATGATGGGATGCTCCTGAAACCTGCCAGTATCAGAGCATGGACATTATGGTGTCTGAAGAGTATTGGGCTGCAGGACACATTCAGCACTTGTAAAGCTGGGTCCATTGTTGTGGATGGCTGCAGTGGCACCTCGTGTTTCCAGAGCTTGGCAAGGAGGAGCAGTGGCTGCCAGCCCAGACAGGTGTCAGAAGGGTGACATTGCTGCTCCGGCTGGGTGTGCCCACCTGGGCCACTGTGGGGCATGGGAGGGCCTGGCTCTGCCCTGCAGCTGCAGAGGGACAGAGTGTAACTGGGGCTGAGCCACCCAGGGACATGGGGACATAGTAGGGTGTAAATCAGGCTCTGGTCCCCAAAGCCAGATGGGTGCAAGAGCCATAAGGATGGCACCAGATATAAAATTTCTCTGAGTACTCTCACACTACCAGGACTTCTTGTCAGGATGGCTGGCTACCCTCTACCACCTTCTGGATTTCAGTTTTCAGCTATCAGTTTTACATGGCAGCCACTCGGATACCCAGGGATGGAGAATAATATAAAGCAAAGAAATAATTATACTTCATCCACCCCTAAACATGGTAAGCACTGCGAATGTAAATACAGCTGTTAATCCCCCATTTAATAAGGAAAATGCCTGTCTCAATACCTGTCTGACCTTCATCTGTAAGCAATGATACTACAATGCTCTGGCCATCCTTTGATCTTAGATACAATGAGACTTTGAAAAGCAGTGGACTGTCCATTCCAGCCTCAGAAGTCTGATCACAATGTTTCTGTGATCAGAAACAACCCTACTTTTATGCTGCACTTGCAAACAAAGGTCCTGCTTTATTTCTTCATCTCTTCACATCTTTTGTGACCTATTTCCCAACAAAACCTTCTTCTTTTCAGAATGGTAGCTAAGAAATATTTGCATTTTTCCTTCATTTCTGTATTTTTTTCTTTTCTTTTTGATGCCATTGGTGACATGCTGAACTCAGGACTCTGCTCTCAGCACTCCTTCCTCCCTCTGGCTCAGTTTGTGCCACCCCTCCCCACCTTCCTGTGCTCCTTCCTCTTTACGCCATTTGGTTTACGAACTCAATGAATATAACTGTTCTGTTTAGGAAAAAAAGATCACTTTTTCTTTTGATCCACTTCCAGTGCTCATTGTATTACCTCTTTTTCCATTTCTTCTACAAAGTCATTGTTAAGCCCCTTTTTTCGAAAAGGGCCTTTTTTGATCCGAAAATCACTACTTCAGTGCCTTTTGAGAACTCTTTTATCAGTGCTGGTATCTTTTGTCAACTCCCACCACATTTTCAATCTCCATTTCCCTCAGTATGATCCCTGAAGAGTTATGTTGTATTTTTCTTACCTCTCTTCTCCTCAGTGCTCATTTCACACAGGTTCCCATGTTACAAACACCACAGTTACTGTTATCCTTCATATTTTTGGACAAACTACATATTTTACCTTCTGACCATTAGTACACTGAAATTTTTTTCATGTCTGCCATTCCAATTCATAAAAGTCATAATATTTTGCTCTGCAGAAACAAGTGATCCTGGAAGTAGTTACATTCACCCTCCACTAATCTTTGAACACAGTTTACAGTTTTCCTTGTCTAAAAAATGCCCATGTTGTGATTTTCCTCGTATTTGTGATGTATTTACTCTCTAGACTGAAGAATCAGCATCCTTCTGACCCAAAACTTATTTTTGTACTATTGTGCCGAGCCGCTTAGAGCTCTGCTTTTGAGTATACTAAGCCTAACAGTGCATTTGAGCACTTAAACATTGGCTTAGTGTTCAGCACACGTGCAATCTGCCCCAGCTGTAAGCACCTGCTCACATCTTTAAATTTAAGTATGGAATTTAGTCCTCAGGTGGATCAGGGTTCATGGCTTCAGTCACAGAGCTGAGCCTTATGTTTTCCTCTGACATCCTGGGGTGCTGCTCGGTGCAGAACCACATCCATGCAGCACTGGGGTCTCCAGAGTCAGACCTAAAACACAACATTTCTTGTAATACTAGTGTGGGGGAACTCCGTGCCTTCAGTGTCCTCCAGTGCTGATATTTAATTTCAGTAAAACCAAATACAATGCTGGCAGACACACCCACCTGCCGGTCAAGCGCATTAGCAACCAGCTGTCTGTAGATGTATCAAGCCATTTTACCACTTCCCTTCCCCCCTGCTCTTCAACTGCCACCCCAGACACTCCCCAAATTAAACTGTATTTCCTATGCTACTGTTGCAATAACTTTAACATACATCTTAGATTGCTTTTCAGTACAATCGTCTCTTCCTTGTAGCATGGGAGGAAATACAGCCTGAAATATAAATCTGGAAATTAATAGAGTCCAAGCAATTATAAAATCTGGTATTGGAATATATTATAGTTATGAAAAGCATACCAGAGAAATTGGAATAAATCGAAAACTTGTAGGAGAGAGGATATTAAAAGGACAGTACAGTGAAGGGATCAAATTTACTCTTGTGAATATCTGAGCAAGCTCAAAAGTGGTAGTGCTGCACATGCTAAATGGTTAAGAGAATCTTAACATGAAATAATTGTGTCTCCTACAAAGCTCTTTCATTTTCTGCTTACAAAAGTGGATGATTAGTGTCCCTTGAATATCAACTTTTCCCATGCAAACTTGACAAGGAGTGATTGCATTTCAGTAAGAAAGCCATAACCCAGGCTTTGTTGCACATTTATCTTATGTAGTTGCTTTTCCGATAAAGATAATTTCTGCAAATTTCATGAGGAATTCATATTTTTACTCTGGAGCAAGATATTAATTTATTTTCTAAAGTATGTTCCCCTACTGAAAATGCAAAATATAAAAGCAAACCATACAAATTTTAAAGCCACTTATTCTCTCTCTGTTTTAAAAAACCCACTATCTGGAAGAGAATAAGTACCAAATACTGAACCTGATCTTCAGAAATATATATGTGTTCAGTTTTATAGCACCTCCAAAACAACTGGAAATTGAATAAGACATTTAGGTTAAAAGAAATATTCTGGAAACTGATTGCTTAAGAGCAAGTTTTCACTGGCATTATTTTTAATCCTTTATACATTTCTAGAAGTAATGGAAGGTGAGATATGTTTTGTGGCTTTAAATAATTAAGACACAGATTGGCTGAGGGGGCTGGATTACTACCAAGGGTGCCTGAAAGTCCCAAGTGATGTGACTGCTACAGCCATGCACAGCTGCCCTGCATTACCCTGGAGTTACTGAAGTTACTCAGGTTCCCACCAGTGAAATATCCCAACGTCTGGAGATTTTGTACATCAGGAAGTTAGAAGCTTGACTTGAGCATCTGGCTCCAGAAAAATAAGGAGCAACTTCAGTATTGCAAGAGGGGGGCGGTCCTAAGCAGCAGCAAGAGTGACTGTAAGCTGCTTTAAAAGTTTCTTAAAATGCAACTGAGAGCTTGGGCACGAGTTCATAACTGAGTTAGGAGAGACAAGGACCTGAAAAATCTCTTTTGTGGGCTTTTTGGACATGCTCCAAACACGTGGTGTGAGCAGGCTCACAAAGTTTAAAGCCAAACAGATGCTGAGACATCCATGGGTCTGGGGAGTGCAACAATCCTGTGGAAAGAGCTGTGGATGTTCAATGAAAGAGCCATGGTGGCCCAGCACCTGCCTGGCTGCAGAGATTGCAAGGCAAGCTGAAGAAGCTTGTTAAGAAATG
The DNA here is from genome assembly GCA_013396875.1 of Vireo altiloquus. Taxonomy (NCBI): domain Eukaryota; kingdom Metazoa; phylum Chordata; class Aves; order Passeriformes; family Vireonidae; genus Vireo; species Vireo altiloquus. Next base: position 258,518 of record VZRF01002283.1, read on the forward strand.
CTTCCAGCAAAACTAAACAGAAAATATCATTGTAAGGGAAAAAAGGGAACACTTCAAACACAGCCTAAAATGATTATTCTGCAAATAAGTGCTGCCTTCAATCTCAGTAAAAATACCTGTTAGCATGAAGCCAGCTGTGGAGCAGAACAGTACATGCTTTAACTTGTAAAGCAAGGGGAGAGAATCTTTGGGGTCACACACCAGAGCAGCACAGCACAGCGTGTGAGAAACCTGCTCCCCTGTCTGTTTTCCCTGTGACATCCCCACAAAGCTTTCCTCTGTGCCTCAGGGGACAGCTCAGCCTCACAGGGACCAGCTGTGGAGAGAGGGGCACTCAGTCTCCCCCAAGCATTCCCTTGCCCTCATCCCCAGGTTTTCCAGGGCTGGCAGCACCCACAGCACAGCAAGGCACACTGTGTGGGCACCTGCCTGGCACATCTCCCAGACCCCAGGTACCTTTCTCAGCACCCAACTTCAGCAACAAAAATGAGAACTCAGTTGTCCACAGTAGAGACCCATTTAGGGAATATTTTGCCAAATTTCTTTGAAAACAAAACAATTATGTAAAGGCAGACCAGCCATCCCATACAACAAATTCCTTTTTCCCCTACAGCCACTTTCATTACCCAGTTCAGGGAGCCAGAGGACTTCAAAACAGACGAGGTCCTCTGAAGGGAGCCAGGCTTTGGAGTTTGCAGTGTCTTTAAACACTGTGTTAGCTCCAGCTCCTCCTTGCTGTCCTCACTGCAAACTCCGGAGAGGAGGATGTGATGGGCCTTCCCCGCGTGCAGGTGATGCTGCTGCAGGGCTGGGACACCCCAGACCTGGCTCTGTCAGCCTCTGGTCGTGTCCAGAGGGATGGTTCTCAGGCTTGGCAGCCTTCTCCAGTGGCTGTATGGTGCTTCTTCCCTGCCACCACAAAGCAGCTCTGTCTTCTGCTGAGTATTGCCCACCACAGGAGGAGTTTTAGCACTACTCAGGATGCTAATGGGTTGGGATTGTACTGATGTTATACTTCCTCTCCTTAGATGGTTTCCTTTGTGAAACTGCCAGGAAAGAAGGTTGAACTTTGTTAGGTGTCTTGGGGTGACTTTATGATGTGTATCGCATGTTGCCCACTCTATGCCCAGAAATGAATTTTGTGCCTTTCTGGGTCTTTAAACTGAGTGCAAGAGGGGAGATGAAAAAAAAAAGAGAGCCAGACGAACTTTTTCAAAGCAGTTTTGAGCTCCAAAGTCACTCTGGCTACTCCTCTCTGTGGTCTTCTGCTGCAGGAAGATAGCTGCTGCTGCTGCTGCTGCTGCTGCTGCAGAGAGGGGAAGAAGCTCCCTTCCTGCTTTCCAGCCAGCTTTAGGCTCTTCTTTTCTCTGGAGAGAGACAGAGAGTTAAGTCTTTTTTTCTGAGACTTTGGCTTTTCCCTTCTTCTCTTCTGGACTGTTTCAACAACATCAGAACACATCAGAAGAACTTTCTGCTGGGGCCCGGAGGGGGCCCAGGCCGACCCAAATCCAAAGAGGAGAGAGGCCACACCCACAAAAGGATTCTAAAATCTTCCAGGTCTCTCTCCACAGCGAGCGATTTCATTATTTAGCATTATTATTCTTTTCCTGTGTGTTTGTTAAATAAATAGAGTTTTTTTTCTCTTTCACATTCCTCCAAGGAAATATTTCTTTCCCAAACCTGGTGGGGGAGGGGTGGCTGTGATCTACCTTCTTTTGAGGAAACATTCCTTTCAGAGCATTTCCTGAATTTGCCTCAAACCAGCACATTAGGTGTGGCCAACTCCAGTAGCCTGGCAGGGGAGAGGCTGCCACTGCTCCCTGCTGCCAGGGCCATCCCCAAGGGACCTGAAGGTCCGTGCTGCCTACTGGGAATCCATGGGACTCCAGGCGTCATTTACACCAGATTTCCAGTCCCTCAAGTAGCCAAATCTCAGAATTTCTGGACTCTCTAGTACCCATCCCAGAGTGGGGAGTGTTTGTCTGTCTGGGCTACTGGAGCTTACCCTTTGCCTTCCCTTGTTCCCCCATGTCCTTCACATGTGTGTGGGGATGGTCTTTTAATCCCATCATTTAAAAATTTGTGTTAGTGTCTCCACTTCATGCTGAAATGAGAAGTTTGACTATGGAAACTATCATTTGGTGAGTATTTAAATTTTACTGTGAAATTTAAATTCATGTGATCAGTAAAAATATGTACTCTTTAAGAATATCTTCCACACCATAATCATATCTTGCTTCAGATGGGCTGAGATTTATCACAAAGGACTAAGGAAAAGATCATGCTGTTTCTACAGCTGCTGCCTTATGTCTCTGTTTTCCTCTAATGCCTGGCCATGTACCCCCCAAACCAGAAAAACTCCTCTTGTTAAGCAACTGAAAATCTTGGGAGTGAGATATAGAAAGACACTGTGAACCTAGTTTTATACTTGAGACATTTCCAGATGATTCTTATATTTCCATTTAGTAGGTCACTTACAAAGAAAAGAATATAAATTATTAATGGAAGAATGGATCTCTTTTTCTTCTTTTTTATCACTCCCACTGGGCTCTCATCAGCAGAGTTACACCAGAGATGAACTGTACCACAAGCACATTTTTTTACAGTCTACTTTGTACTAATCAAAATGCATAAGCAACTTGTTAATCAAATTATTTCAGAAGTTGCATCCTAGTGTTCATTGATTGTTCTAGCTTGCCACTGCCAGGGCAGAATCAACTTTCAGGTTATTTTCTTTTTTGCCATTGTGAAAATGTATGCACTTCTACAACAGAGGAAAAGAATAATGTTCATGTATTCACAGTGGAGATTTTGTGTCATCAAATGTTACCTTTTCATGCTGGCATATGTTACTGCTCTTAAATAATCAGACCTTCTATTTGTGCCAGTAAAGGTATTACCATGATTATTGGGGAAACATTTTTTGGAGAAAAAAACCCACTCTGAAAGGCCAAATTGTAGCTCTCAACTTACTGAACTCAGTGGGATTTAACTTAGGTCCACTAACAAAATTTCTGGAAAATTCAGGTGAAAAAAAGTATCTGTCTTTTTTATATCACAAATCTCCTTTTCTTTTCCATCTCTATAGTTAAAAATATGGAGTTTGTTTCCAATTATCTTTTATTAAGCTTGTATAATAAATTGGGCTTTTTAATTACAGAAATAGAAATATGAAAAGCAATTTGAAACACAGAATGATTCTTTCTGCCATTAGAGGTGGTAGATAATTACCACCAGAGTAAAGTATTATTTGTAAAAGACATCAGGAGAGGAACAGCTTTTCACAGTCACAAGTGGCAATTATACACTAACCTCTCCAGGAATCTCCATGGCCACTGAATGCTTCTATGAAAAATCCCTTGTTAATGTATTTCAGCATCTCTCGTTAGCACTAAAATAGGTTATAACCTATTTTCAAAATAAAACACTAGAAAAGCACTGGCAAATCTACATATGCCACAGTTGACATCCAGAGGTTTGTGAAAGTCTAATGACTGAAAAGCTCACTACTGCTGTTGCCAGGTGAGCAGCGAAGGAAGCATGTCCATAGACAACTTTTATTTGACAATTATGTGGTCTCTTCTATGGAGGTTTTTTATGTGCAGAAGCAGGTAGCAATGCCTAAAATACTAGGTCATGTTTACACTACTGCCTTAGGTGGAAGAAGATGACACTGGCAAAAGGAACTGTCGGTAAGAGCCACTCTGGAGTAAACACGAATTTTAGATGCCACTCAGTGGGAAGATGCGTGGTTCAGAAAGTGCAGGGAAATATTATATTGTAAGAGTTAGTGCAGGCTAAGTAATGAAAAACATGCAGAAGCACATTCTGCAGTTATGAATCATTTTTCTATCACAACTATCATTTTTATTAGCTGCAATACTAATTGAGTTTCTTTGCAGCTACTTCACTTCCCCTCACTATTAGCAGAAGAGATATTAAATTGCGAATCAGAGCCTGTGGTGATCTTATGGAGATAGGTTCATAATGAAGGAATAAAAGTGCCCATTTCTGCAGCTATGCTTCATGAAGCTGCAGAGAGAATTTACTGGGATGTCACTCAATTTTCAGCTTCTGAAGCTGACAGGTAAATGTTTACATGCCACAGGAAAATTGGGAAGAGTGGGGAGAAGTTTGATATATAGGAACCAGTTATGGTTCTCAGCCTGCCCTGAGCTTATTAGAGCCTTCTTAGGAGCAAGCTAGTGGAACCCAGGCAGGAGCAGTGCCTGAGCCCACTAAGCTGCCTTTTGTCCCTGAAAGCTGTGCTGGCTGGCTGCATCCTCTGCTCACAGGGCTTACAAGCAGAGTTCCCTGCAAACCTGATATAACCCCACAGAGATGTCAGATCCTGAGCTTAGTCAGAATAACAGGGCAGCATCAGTTATTCTTTTCCACATAGCACTAGGGGATAGCTGCACATGAATTCTGAGCAAAACTGTTTCCCAATTATGTTTTTTCCACATGAAAACCAGCCTGGTAAATATCCCCTGTGCCATGTCAGAATTATCAGTTATTAGTTGGCAAATTGATCAATTTTCAAATAAAAAGTCAGCTGCATTGAAGTTCTGCAATAATGATCTGATCTCTTTTTTTTTATTGTAAAATATTTTGTATGCATTTGTGTATATTTGGTTGCTACATTTCTGAAGTTAAAAAGTTATCAGGAAATGCTGTTAGTAATTGACTTTGGGGCTAGAAAGTGGGAGGAGAAATGAGATGTAAACACTGGAATATCCCCTGCTATCTGGAAGGATTGTGCTTGCAGTGAGCTGTAAAGTTTGGCATGTCTGATATCCAAGATCAAATTCACCTGCCTGCAGGTCTGTCCATTGTGGACACAGCCAGGTTAATCACAAGGCTGCTTTATGCAGGTGAGGAGGAAAAGGGATTATGAACTCCAGTAGCACAAAGTGGTGAAGGAACCAAAGGTGACTAAAGCTGTAAAATGGCATTTGTGCCACCAGGTGGACTGAACCAGATGGCTGCCAGGGAGAGGCTGGGCATGAACATTTCTGTAAGCAGCAGAGAAGCAAGACACTGACTTTGTTCTGAACAGGAGAGTCTCTGTAAGTGAAGCAATGAATCAAACTTATTCAGAAAGCGAGGAAAATGTCTATGTGTTTGCTCATTCGTCTTTGGGGTTTTAGCAGAGTTTTATTTCCTGCAGAGCTATATGTTCTGTGTTCTGTTGTAGGATATGTAGGATATGTAGGAAGACCTCAAGGTCACAACAGGCCTTACCTCTTTCAGTCTGTGAAACTTCATCTAACACACATTTGAATGGAGCAATAACTGCTCTTGACTAAAATTGTGTCTTCTAGATGAGTACTAGGAGCTGAAGCATTCAGCACTCTCTCATGGTTTCCTGTAACAGATAATCCTCATGTGGAGTACCAGAGCTCTGTTTCCTCTCTGAAACAGGGAAAGAGCTTTGTTAACGCCAGTGATTGCTCAGCATCTTCCTGTTCTGTGTGAGAGAGCTCTCTCACAACAATCCCGTGCAGTGCTACAGGCTGGGGGCAGAGTGGCTGGAAAGCTGCTCAGCAGAAAAGGATCTAAGTTTGCTGGACTTGGGGGTGCTGGGCCTGTGTGTGCCCAGGTGGCCAGGAAGGCCAGTGGAATCCTGGCTTGTGTTAGAACCAGTGTGACCAGCAGGAAGTGATTGTCCCTTGGTACTTGGCATTGGTGAGACCACACGTCAAACCCTGTGTTCAGCTTCCCTCACGACAAAAGAAAGACATTGAGGTGCTGGATTGAGATTGGAGAAAGGCAGCAAAGCTGATGAAGGGTCTGGAGCATAAGTCTTATGAGGAGCTGCCGAGTTAGTCTGGAGAAGAGGAGACTGGGGGACCTTATCACTCTACAACTGACTGAAAGGAGGTCGGGTCTCTTCTCCAAGGCAGCTGGTGACAGGAAGAGAGGACACAGGCTCAAATTGCACCTGACGAGGTTTAGGTTGGAGAATTTTTCACAATCAAGGAGAATTTTTCACAGAAAGGTGATTAAGCATTGGAATGGGCTGCCCATGGAGGTGATGAGGTCCCTGTTCCTGAAGGTGTTCATGAAATGGCTGAACGTGGCATTTAGTGCTGGGGTCCGATTGAGAAGGTTGTGATTGTTTAAAGGTTTGACACAATGATGCCAGAGGTCTTTTCCAACCTTAATGATTCTATGATTCCTAGACATTAAATGTATTTTTCCTGGGAGGTACTTACACATTCGGAGTAAATCATCTCTCTTTCCTTTTTGATAAACATAACCATAGCAATCTCTTTAAACTTGATAATATTAGGTTTATTTTCCAGCCTCTAATCATATTTGAATGGTTTTTTGACAACCATTTGCATTTTTTCAGTGTTTGTTTTTTGTTCAGTGTTTGCCCTAGGACTATTCATACATATTTGATGAATTTGTATAGAGAAAGCCCCTTCTCAGCTTCCCTTCTCCTGAATTGAAGAAGCTGAACTCCCACCTTCTAAAGCAGACTTGCCATCCCTCCATTCTGCCAGCCTTTTCCTGCAGCCAGTCAACACATAAATCCTCTTTCTTGACCAGGAGCAATCAGAAATACACACATACATCTATTCATCATCTTTCCCCCATGTCAGTGCTTTTTCTTACAGAAGTCTCTGTAGTTTTTTGGGTTTGGTTTTGTTTGTTTTGTTTTTTCAGGAGCTGCTAAATACTAATATTTGTGCCTCTGTGCCACATAATTACTTCCCAGGCTGAACTTTACAGTATTCCCTCTGTCTTTGGCAGTCAATAAGTTCTGGAATATTCAAGGAATGTCTTTCTCAGTCTTTCCGTTGTTGTCCATATCTGTTATCTGGTATACAGTGATAACCAACAATCCAAGCGGGCTGCCTGGGCCAGCAAGCCCTGCTGGCACTTCAGATGGATGTGCTTGAGAAGGACTGGGACAGAACAGGGTTCTGCAGGGACCTGAGAAACCCCTATTCAGTTGTCTTTTGTAGCTAAAGAGAGACACATCCATACCTCCAAAAGAATACCTCATAGTCATATTTATTCTCTCTCAGAAACCATAAACTAATTCTTGCTGTTTAACTCTGGTTATTCAGTGAAAGAGGGATCATTTATTCAAGGGCTGAAAACCTCAAGTCACCTCAGAAGTCTAAAGATCCGAGCCCAGTGCTCCTCTCAGACAAAAAGAATCCTCTCTCTTAGGGATCAGTGTCTAATAGCCAAAACCACCAAAAAATCCATGGGAAGTTTATTCCTTGCAATAGCTTTTTTCCATCCCTCTGCATTTGAAGGCAGTCAACTTGTTTTTCAGGGAATTAGTGCCGAGGGATGTGGCTGTTGGATAGCCAAGGTCATCTTGAAATGTATGTTTCCAATTGAGGCACACTAAGGCACCTGTGGTGCAAAGCTGAGATCATTTAGTGTGTCTTCACAGAGTGCACACATAAAGGAATCAGTTTATCTTTTGGGTTCCCTGTATTTAACTCACTGGTAGCTACTTCCCCAAACAATAGGAGCATCAGCCATCAAATGATTGCTGCATTCAGCTGTATTTCATTGAAGTGAAATTGAAAGTCCCCACAAAGCAAGGGCAGAGACAAGATCTTGTTTTATCACTTTGTTGACTTTCCTCTTCTAAAGAAAAAAGAATAAATTGTAATTAATAAAATAAAACAGTTCTTCAAGTGAACACCTCTCTAGGTATTAACAGTAGACAAAATGTTCTAAAGGCTGTCAGAATAATAGAAATTTTATTAAAGAAATAGAAAAATGGCATCTTATGTGACTCAGTCTCAGACTTCTGTTACAAATTGATGCCTAAAGAGTCATGCTCAGCAAGCAAAAGGGCACAGTTCTGCACCTGTGTTTTCAAATATCCTGCAGTACAACTTCGAAAGAAGCCCTGCTGTGTAACATCTAGGCTCGGTGCAAGACCAGCCACTGAGATCAATACAGACACTCAGAACCCTGCAATACTTATAGGCCATTACAGCAATTCTAAAATCAATGGAGTATTTAACAAGGTGCTAATGTAACTCCATTGAGACTTAGAGAGCGAGCCAGCCACAACATGCTTGTGACAGCTTTTTGCAGAAGCATTTTCAATTACTGTGTATTTTTGAAGAAAGGATAAATAGCAGTCGTCTTTGTGCCTGGCATCCTAAACAAGATGCTGTCCCCAGCCTGCCTGGCTCTGCAGCTGGCACAGCAGGGACATAAGGCCACAGTGCTTGAAACTGCCCCACTGCTAAGCCAGTCCTATCCAGCTGTGTTCCTCAAGGCAGCTCACTGCCTACACCCAGCATCCATGTCACTGTCCTAGTACACTGCCAGGAGATCTACCAGAGATAAAAAAAGCAATGCTCACAGCAACCTCTTCAGCTGCAGCCAATTAAACTCCCCTAGAGCGACCTATATAGAATATTCCTCAAAGGTCACTTCTAACTTAATGTAGGCCAGTAAACTACCCCTTCTTAACACCTAGTGCTCATAGCAGATGCCATGGCAGCAATATTGATGGAAAATTCTCTCTCTGCATGGAAACGTGTGACCTGGAAGTGCAACTTTTTGATCCCAAAGTGAGAAAAGGCGTAAGAGAACTGGAATGATACTGCTATAATCAGTAACCTTGTTCATCCAGTCTTAGGCAGTGGCTAGATGCCACTCCTCTGCAACAAAGTTGGTATAAGAAGTTCCCATTCTATCTATTCTCCCTCACTGCAATTTTCTGCACCCAGTTGTGCAAGCATCTGTTGGAAAAATATTCTAAACAGGACCAGTCACATGACTGTGTTTTTCAAAATGAAAACAAATGTTAAAAAAAACCAACTACCACACAAAAATAATTTACCTTGATCCTATTGAACAAGTGGTTTGATCACAGGCAACAGGCAGTTGCATTTGTGAGACCAGCTGCAGGCAGGGTGTGGAAAGCTTTGTATCACAAGAGAAAACTGGCATGGAACCATGGAACCTGAAAAACCACTTTATGATCATTGTCTTAGTCTCAGAGACCTCGCTTCTGGAGAGCTCATAAATCTGTCCTCTCTTCCATCCTGTTCAGCTGCTATAACAAACTGTTGGAGAAAGCCCCTATGCTACAAATTAAGATGCCAGCACTATACTGATGGACTTGGGAAACCTTTGGTTCACATACAGCAATCTTTATTACGTTTCCTATAGAAATTGTTGCTCCAAAGTTTTTTCTGTGATGTAGCATTTGCACACAGGAATTTCAGACTGCAGAAAAGAGAGGTTAATCTTTTAAAAAATAAAATTAGGGAGTCAGTCAAAAAGGTAGATGCAGCTTGCAATGATTACTTCATGCTTCATATCTCAGAAACCATAAAATTATAGAATGGTTTGGCTTGAAAGGAACATAAAGATCATCTAGGTTCAACCCCCCTGCCATGGGCAGGGACACCTTCCACTAAACTAACTTACTCAGGGCCCCATCCAATCTGGTCTTGAAGGCCCACAGGGATAGGGCATCCTCAGCCTCTCTGAGCAATCTCTTCCAGGGCTTCACCACCCTCACAGTAAAGAATTTCTTCCAAATATCTAATCTAAACCTGCTGTCTTTTAGTTTAAGGCCATTCCCCCTTCTATCACTGCCTGCCCTTGAGACAAGAACTGAGAGTAAAGCAGACAGGTAAAAGGCTAAAGCACTTGGGCTGCATATCCCCTTTCCAGTCAATATCTGAAGCTGTGAGATTGAACACAGCATTCCTAGAAGGAGATTTTCTTCTTTTTCACTCAGCCATCTTGCTTCCCTCCTCTTCTTTCTCCCTCATCCTTGTCACTTTTTATCTGTTCCCTGAATTCTGCTTTTATTTGAGATGTTTTAAATTCACTAATCTAGTAATTTCTGTGGTTCATTCTTCTACTGGAAACATTAATTGCATCAGAGCTTTGTCTCTGAATGCTAGATCCCACACAAAGTAAACAGTGCATTGCTAGGAGCCACAGAAGAGATGGTGGATGCCATCACATTTAAACCATGATGCTGCATGAAGCCATTCAGTGGGTACCTAAACTCAGGTTATTTTCAGGTGATGTTCCCAAGCTGTTTCCAATGGGATATGATGCTGAAGTCAGTAGTCATTCAAGACAATACTAAATTGTGGTCAAATTCTTTGAGTCTTGATTTCAAGAACCTGGAATTATCTACTGCCTGGCAATAATTAGACATGCTTCTGAAAAACAAGCTCTTTTTGCTTGACTGCTAGTACTAAGTATTAGGATAGTCTTAGTTCCTGGTATAAAGTATTTCTCTAAGACTGTTTCTATAACACGTATCAAGCTACAATTATAAATCAAATAGCTTTACAATTAAAAGAGATACTTGGCCTTTTTAATCTTGTGAACATTTGCCTGAAATGGAGCCTTGCTTTGGGTTTTTTTACATAATTGAACCTTTTCACAAATCCCTCAATTAAAATGTATAACAGCTTTTTATAAAAAAGAGCTCAAAGTTATCAAAAAAAGTAACAGCCCAAATTGTCACTGAATTGTTGCATCTGTGTTTCCTTGTCACCTAGTTATAGATCTAGAAAGTAATGGAGATGTGCAGATTCTCATTCTTCTTCACTGATGTCACTTCTTCACTACAGAGTCCCAGCACTCTTCCACCTATTCTCCTTCAGGACAACAGAATCAGAAGTTCCTTTGGAGCATAAGTGTTATTTGCAGGTCATTGATAATGTCTTTCTGCTCAACTATTGTTTTACCTGGTCTTTACCGTTAAAGGTGTTTATGTCTGCATTAATACAGCCCTTCTCTTCTCCACAGCCCTATAGATCATCTGTCAAAGGGATTTCTACTTGAATGGAAGAATACACAATCCACTTTGTAGGACAACAAGTCATCTTTATCCCTCCTATCATAGTACTACGTAATTTCAGCAAAAATTAATTTTTATTCTGTCATAGGCTCCAGCCTTCTCATATTTGTCTGCATCATAGCATGGTGCAGTAAGCCTATGACAAAACATGAATTAATTTTTTGTGGCTGCAGGAAAAATCGTGTGTGCTGTAGGCTGCAGTAATTGGGTGATCCTACTGGGACACTCTGATTGTCACTGCAGGATTTGAAGTGGCAGGTGTTTAGTTGTGATGCAGATTCATCCTCTCATGCCTGCACTGCCTAACAGCATGAAGGCAAATCCAAAGCTTCCAAAAGCCTGTAAAATTCTGATAATCCTGCTAAGATTTATTGCAATGGTTCAAGAAAGAGATACAAGAGATTCTTACAATAAGACAAAAAAAAACCAACAACTTTTTTTTTTAAAGATTAGCAAGTCCACTCTAAAGGAAGAAAGCCTGTAATTCACCTTAAGTTCTATCCAAGGAGAAACTAATTCCTTTCAGATGCAGGGTCAAGTTTTATGTGGAGTCATCTTGACCTGTAATCAGTTTGGCTATGAATAAACATCTGTCCTCTAAGGAACCATGGAGCGAAGATAGAATATGATCACTAACCCATCTAGTCCAGCTCTCTTGGAGCTCTGTGGAAAGGCTGCCACTGATTTTGATGGGATTTGGATGTAATTCTGTCAATTCAACACAGGTGCTTTTATTCAGGACATTTTGGTTCTCTCAGTGTCAGAAAAAAAATGCTGCCCACATTATCATCAGGAGAAACCAGAAAAGCATGAGACTTTCGAAATTAAGCTAGAAATTTTTTTAGAAATAGTTGTGTTACCTCCAAATGAGTCCTTCTCTGCTGGTGGCGAACACTAGTTCAAATGCTGGCTTAAATTGGAAAAGGGTTTTCAGCACAGTTGGAAAAAGCAGGAAGCTATTTTGTGAAGCTGGAGGTTTCCACTTTTGTCCTTCCATGAGTGGCACTTTGTTTAACATATGAATTCTGGGGCACTCATTGATGACAGCCATCCCTCACCAGTGGTTCCACTTCCTAAAGTGGGGGGAATAAAAATACATAATTACATTTTGCAATGGTCAGTGCATTAACAAAAGAGTTCCCTATTTCAGTGATTTCTATAACTACCAACAAAATGTCCCAAATTGCTCTTTCTCAGACACATCAGCTATAAAACTGAATTCATTTCACAGCACAGAGATCCATGGGCTAAGTTCTTCTTGGTACATGACAAACAGGACCATAAAAAAATTGAAATCATATTTCCGATTGTTGGAGCCTTGGAAAAGATGTAAAGAAAGAAAAAATATCACTTTCCATGACTTGAAGTATTTGAATTTCAACTTCTGACTGGAAGAGAAGTTAGAAGGAAGATGTAGGGCCTTTGAGGCAAGTCTAGAAGCAGCTCTTTAAAACAGATCGAATAAGAGAGTCATACCAATCCACTCTGACCATAACAACATTGGACAGTAGATCAATGGCTGAGCATAACTGTGGCACTCTATATAGCCTGTTGATAATTTTTTGTTTCACAAAGTTTGTGTCACAGAACAGTCTGAAAAGGAAAGAAAAATTCCTTATGGAAAAAAGTCAATATCAATGATTCTTTCCACAAAGCAGAAAGAAGGACCCCACAGACTCTTTTCAGACTGGATTCAACTGGAATATTTGTGGTTTTCAGATGGCTAATCCTCAGCCCCCAGCAGAACAGACTCCTTGAGGCTGTACCCCAGCTATCAGCCCCTACATTCCATTTGAGCCATGCAGCCTGGGGAAGTGGGAATGATGGAAACCCCTGGCTGAGCAGCCCTGGTGTCAGGTCCCACCTGGGCCACCCAGGGCAGTCTGTCATCTCAGTGCAATGCCACTTACTGACACCACCTCTTCCTTCATCCTTCCCACTTCCCAACTGCATGCCAGATGCCTCCTGACTAGTGTTGGCCCTGTTGGCTAAGTGGAAGCCCATTCTCCTGTCCTGAGGATAACCATCCAAAAATGGTAGGAGCCTTGCACTTTTGCCAATTAGTCTGAAACTGCCCTTAGGAAAGGGTAGGAAAAGCCAAAAGCAAGTCAATATACCAAATTCAAGGAGAGCATCCCCTCTGTCTGTGGAAACAGTTGGACAGAAACAAAGGGAAATGAAGCCTGCCTGGCACGTGACTGCTTCACTGGCATGGGGCTGAGAAGTCGCCAGCCACTCTCAGCCCTTCTGCTGAGGACACTTTTATCCAACCTTGTGTCCTCCATTTGTACTCTTAGAAGAGGATGGGGCTGGAGGGCATCACAGTTTCTTTCACAACCCAGCTCCACCCCTGGGTATAAGTCAAATTTTGAACTCTCCCTGATTTTTGTTTATTACCTCAAGCAGAAACATCTCTACCTCCCTCACACAAAGTCATTGCCTGTTACAGCTACTTTGCACAGGCAAAAGTGTGTCCCTCTCAATTGTCCATTGCTGACCAGAAGGAACTGTGCTCAGAATAAACCTTAGTAGAGTATTACCTTGTCATAATGACTTGTCTAGGGATGCTATGCAAAGGCAGGAATAAACTTCTTTACATGTAAACCTTAAGTTCTGCACATACATCCACCTTGTTAATCATATTTAATAGGATGTCACAACCAGACTGATACATGCAGTGTATTATCAACAGTCAGTTTAGATAGGCTGGCAAACAGCTCTGAGAAGGGAATGAATTTGGGATCCTCTCTCCAGCAAGGTTGACTTTAAAGGTTTGCTTTGAAGACAATCAACTGGATAGCAGGATGGCAGTTAAATTTTCTGGACTCTGAAAGCAGACACTTGCGGGCTGGGTTTCCTAGGAAGCACCTGTCAGACCACACATGGCTGTAAGAGATGCAGCTGACTCAAGGCACAGAAGATGGCAAATCTGTAGCCAAGCTGTCTGAAGCAGTTGAGAGAAGAAAATCTTTCAGTCATCCAGGCTGGGAAATTACAGTGTTTTGTTTTCACAAGGTACGGTAACACCTACATTGTTTGCCACTGAAAAATTATATTTACAGTCTGTTGAGATAAAATAAATAATGTAGTTTAACCCATGAAATTTAGAAAAGCTGAAGGGTTACTTTTTAAGTAGCATTCTCTGTTGCCTGAAAGTTTTTACTGCAGACTATAAGACATGGCAGTAAATGTAGTCCCTCTTCAGGGCCTGAAAGCTAAAGTGGCAGTGCTGACATATGAAATAGTGAATAATACAATTAAAGTAGTCTGCTTTCCTTCTAATATGAGCTTGGAGATGTCAGTGCCAGTACTCTTCAGAGTAATAACATTGTGCATTATTAAAGACAAGATCTCAATGGCTGTTTAATGTTAATACAAGACCCCTGAACACATTCTGAGAAGCTCAATGTCAGTCCAATATAGGCACTGCAATTTTAACTTACAGTACAATTACTACCTTCTCTTGCACTCTGAAAGTTTATTTCCTGTTTTGTCAGGCAATCATTAATCTTTTAAAAAAATCTAAATTGAATGTTCAGAAAAAAACTCCTAAAAGCTACCCACAGTTCTCCATATCCCTATTTGAACAAAAAGAAAGTTACTCTGGAGTCAGCCAAATCTCTGCCCCCTTCCTAGAGCCTTGGCATTTATGCCTCGCCTTCATTTTGCCTTGAGTAGAATTCCACTGTTCCTGTTTTCCAAGACCGAGCAATACTGGCAGCAGCTGTGATTCGTAAAGAGCTTCATGCAGGATCTGAGTTTAAATTCTAGCTGTTCACACACTGTGTGCTAGCATATGTTATAAGCAACTATAAATTGTGTACAGATGTGTTCCAGAATTCCAGTGAAGCCAAGCTAACAACATCGAATAACAGCTCGCATGCTTTGTAATTATACATAATGAATGTGCTGTCATATAACAGAGTCCATCTCTGTGGCAGGATTTATCCACTGGCTTTGGAAGCAAGGAGTAAGAATTATAGCATGAATTTTTAAGCAAAATTTTTAATACAAGATATGCAAACCAAAGAGAGACAACTGATTTCTGGGAAACATTTTATGTAAGAGATTCTGATTAAATGAGCACAAAAGCCAGGACTTAAAAAAAAAAATATTTGTTTAGAACACTTTTAAAAGTCTAAAGACAAAAATGTACTTTACATGTAAGTAAAAAGAAGAAGTGTGCAAATATTTGCCTAGTTGGAAAAGCAAAGTGCCAACAACCTGGAAACAGAGGGAAGCACAGTAAAGAAATGGGGCTGGGGGGAGGAAGAGGGCAGGCTGCTGTCAGAGAAAGGTCACTCTAATGACCAGGAAAAGCAGGGCTGAGGGGAGATGAGCATCATTAAAGTACCTTGTACATGTTCTCTGCTGTCCTCTTGTGTAAAACCGATGCTTTTCATCAAGAGAAGATTGCTTTCTGTCAATTAGAGTTTGAACAATAAATGCTGGGAATATTGACCATCTTTGTTGCACCGACAGGGCAGCCCATCCTTATTCATATACCAGATGTGCTCTTTCCATGAGTCCAGCAGAACAGCAGCACTGCTCTGCTTCTCTTCTGACCAGTGGCAAACACCAAGCAGACACAGAAAGCCTGACTAAAAAAGATAATTCTTTTCTTTAAGCTATGTGGACAAAGCAGGAGTGGAAAAACAAAGGCCTGAACACAGTATCAAAACGTGAGCGTAGGTTAGCTAGCAGCTGGCAGAAGATCAGGCCTCTGTGGCCTGTCCCACTCAGAGCCCTTAGGTCAGCATGTGTTTTAAGCTAATTTAGATCAAGCTCTGGTCCCACTATCCTGACCAGCTTTTTTTTTTTTTTCCCAGCTTTTTATGCTCTTCTCTGTTGCTTTAGCATAGACACTTACTTGATTGGATAGTGAAGTGGTTCACAGAGCTGGAAAAACTGAAAGCTTATGAAATAAAATAATTAGCTTTCAGCAAGGTAAGTTCCCTGGATGGGATTCATGTGAAATCAGAGTGATGCCAGGGCTAATGCAAGAGTGGGGACAGAGGTGTGCAGCCTTAGTCCACAGGAAATGTGCAGGTTACAATTACCTAATCCTAGATTACCTTGGGCTGCTGTGGAAACACACCTTGATGCCTCTCAGAAAATATCACAAGCTTCTTTGCAATTACATAGATAAAATTTTGCCTCTTCTGGCTAATAGAGAGAGAGACCTTTTCTTATAAACTAAGATGTTTTGTGGTTCCTCTACCCCAGGCTGCTTTCCTGATTGAAAGAGGGCTTGTAGGTTTAATGAGAGTACTCTCCAGTAGACAGTAGCAGCTCATCATTAGTGAACAGCATCAGCTCTGACAGAGACATGGCTTTCAATACTCATCCTGTGTTTGAAGGTAATTTCCTACATCAAAGCTGAGAAAATATATTAATAAGGCAAAGAAAAAAACTCTGAAACTTTGATTATACCTTGCATTTTTGTTATTGATCTTAGATTTTGGTATAGATCTTCTTTCTGCTTGTATTACACATTCCAGTGCATTTTTCCATATGCATAGTATTTGCATCATTTGGCAGAGAACATGAAAACCTAAACGATGATCAGACTGTGCTGGAAAGGGTCTGTTTAGAGAAAACACAGGCAGTTAAATCCCATCATATTAAATCAGCAACATTCTTATCCCTAAAGCATGGCATCTTATTATTTATGGATTATTTATTATTGACTCTTTGTTCTCCTTATAACTCATGAGCCTGATTAGCTACATATCTCATGGTTTCATATTCTCCTTTCTGAAATTCCTTGGATTAATCCATGCAGGTCATTTTGATAACCCACTTTGTCCAGATTTGTGATACTGCTTGGTACCCTCAGAGTCTACCTTACAATGTCGATATAGTTTAACACTGGCTGGTCTCCAGCCTTTCTCTGCCACAAACAAAAAGATGAATACTCCTATTCCTTATCTGGGAGGGACAGACACAGCTGTACTTTCTAGCTCAATTTTAATTGCATATTTCTGAACCATTAAGTGCTATATACAAATTCAAAGTGAATCTTTTGAAAACATATCTATGGAAAACATGGAAAAGCACAGAACTAACACTAGAAAGGGCTGTGGCTCAAAAATCTCAGGTAACGTTAGATTGTCTGTCTACAGACGGTCAATGGGAAATATAGATTTCTGCTATTTTATTGTCCTGCTGCCTTTTATTGCATTAGATGCTATATTATTTCCTTGAGTCCTCTCTTAAGGCAGACTGTATTTGATCGTGTTATACAGCAATGGCCCCTGATTTTCTGGAAGAACTGATCTGAATTACATGACATTATGTCACAAAATGATGATGGTAAGAGGCAGCAAACTCTGATACCACTTATGCAGATTTTTGGCCAGGATAAACTGCTGTAGAGGAAGAGGACTTGGTGATTACACTGGAGGAATTTTTGCGAGGGATGACATTTCATTGGTGTCTTAAACTTGACCTTAAAGCGTGCCCTGTGTTGAGCAATGGAGTTCAGTGGTGATGGTGCAGGAGTTCACAAAGGGCCTGCCATCAGCTGTCACACCAGAGTCACTGTGGCAGACCTGGTATCAAGTACATGGCGTCCAGGGTGACTTAGTAAGAAAGAAAAATATGGCAAGAAGGAAAATTTGAAGGTAGTGTGTTGTACACATAGAATAACCCTGGTCTCAACAACAGCAACACAGCTGTTGTTACTGGCTCTAGCCATTTTAATACCTTCTGGAGAAAAGCAGCAACAGAGGAGTTGCTCCATCCCAAAGGGTGTGTGTTGCTACATCAAAGAGCAGCTAACTACATTGTTAGGACTTTGGCTGTTAAGACTTAGCATGCTCCACTGCATTCCCAACCCAGCATTCTCTACTTAACAGATAAGGAATTAGTTTGTTGATTAAATTATTTCCATCAAATGCTCCCCCTTTCAGTTGTTAGTTGTCCTGTTGTTGCTTTATTGACCCTGTTTTCCAGGCCATTGCATTTCCAAACAGCAGTCCTCAGAAGAATTATCCCATTAAGGAAAAAATTAGTTCGCAGATTTTAATTTATCTGGGGCCTTACTGGGGCCTTACTGGTGTCTGGTTGCATTTCTTCACCTGTTAGTTTGCTTCAGGAGGTTTTGCATGCCTTTGCTGATGTTTTAATTGATTGCTTTGGTTTATTAGGAGAAGCACTACCCCAGATGCTGAGACCAGTGCCCAAGTAGTAGACCATGTTGTGCTGATATGCAATGCAGCAGCTCCAGAGCTTCCCAGATTTCAGAGGCAGGGAGAGAACTGCTTGGAAATTTTTGCTATGGGGGATGATTGTTTTGCCTAAGGACAAGTGAGTTCAAACTGAAAAAGATGAGATAAGCGCCATAGCTGAACTTTCAGAGGTCAGTCATCTCTCAAGGATTTTGGCATGGTCTCCCCATTGTAGCAGGAGCATTGCCTTGTGTAAAAAATGAGGCAGGAGCACGACTCTGCTTTTCCCTTTTGTGATACCATGGGCCAATATCTGTCCTGGTAATGAAGAAACCATAGACGCTTTAATTGTGATTCATCCCTTCACCATGCACCCGATCATTTTCTCTCCTTCCATTTCAATGTTGAACCAAGTTGCAGAGACAAATTCTGGCCCCATGGTATTACTCAAGGTGAACAGCTGAAGCATTCAGATAGTCATTTTCTGAATCAGCTTGCAGAGGCTAAGTAGCTAGATTAGAAGAATACAGGTGGGAGAGCGATAAATCCCGTGATCAGAGGCATTTACAACAAGCTATGAGACTCTGCTTTGTGCTGTTTGTTGCTTTAGGCTGGGATTTTAAAATCCCAGTCTTTGTTGTTTTCCCAGCTTTGTTTGCTCAAGGCAAAGTGATTGTTGAATACCTCACACAGAGGCCCCTAATTCTGACTGGGACAGCCCGTAATATAAAACTTTAATGAGACACAGTACCAGAATGGAGGATATGTCATTCCAGTCTTACTGCTGCTGGTATTTCACTAATTTTACCATATGGTCTATGTCTTCAGTATGCTAGTTTCCTATAGATTCAGTCCCTATACCAAAGCATAGCAAGATGTACACTAAAGGCCACATTTTCCTAGATTTGTTCCGCTGACGGTGTGTCCTGTCAGATCTGACCAGCCCCCCAAAAGCCACAGAAAACACACACATGATTTTCCTGGTTCTGAAGGCAGCATCATGGCTGGTTAAGCAAATTTCTTTTGACTGGCCTGACTGAAGGGAAGCGAGTAATTTCTGAAGCCTGGCTCGTAATGTAACTATCCCTGTCTGGCACAAACTCCTGGACTGCGGCTATTTTTACTGTGTTCTAGCTGGAGATTTGATTGCAGAAGTGGGCTCTCTTGTCTCGGAAGGAAGGGTTGGCGCTGCGGAGCGGAGCGCGGGAGCGATGCGCCCTCCCGTGCCCCAGCCCCGCAGTGCCGGCACAGCCTCCCGGCACAGCCTCCCGGCACAGCCCCTCCGGCACAGCCTCTCCGGCACAGCCTCCCGGCACAGCCCCTCCGGCACAGCCGCCCGGGCACAGCCCCTCCGGCACAGCCGCCCCGGCACAGCCGCCCCGGGCACAGCCGCCCGGGCACAGCCGCTCGGGCACAGCCGCCCCGGCACAGCCCCTCCGGCACAGCCGCCCCGGCACAGCCCCTCCGGCACAGCCGCTCCGGCACAGCCCCTCGGGCACAGCCGCCCCGGCACAGCCGCTCGGGCACAGCCCCTCCGGCACAGCCGCTCCGGCACAGCCGCCCCGGCACAGCCGCTCGGGCACAGCCGCCCCGGCACAGCCGCTCCGGCACAGCCGCTCCATCACAGCCGCTCCCGCACCCGCGACCCTCCCGCACCGCAGCCTCGGCGTGCCGACGGTGCCCGGCTTTCCTTCGTAACAAAGTGATGTCAGATAGAAACTCCGCAAAAACTGTCCTTCAATCTGCCAGAATTTGTGGATAAAAATTTGATTTGGAGAAAAAAAATGGAGAAGCTTAGACTTGCAAAAGAGCAGTAAAAATAGTGGAGTGGGGTCCCCTCCACATGGCTTTTTTTGCTTATGCAGAGAACCCAAGTCAGAACAAACAAGAGCTTTGTTTCACCAAGAGCTTTTGCTACTCCCAAAGGTGGTGTAATAAGGCTTTATACATCCACCTTTCATAAAATCAGTAAAATTTCTGTCAAATAGAGTAGGGTAAAGTAAGAAATATTTCAAGGTGACAGTCACTTTGCATGAACTTTTTGAAGGAGTGTAACACCAGCTGTACATTTTAATTTCAGGGAACCAGCAGAGTTTAGCTCGAACCACTGAGAAATCTTTTAATTTTTACTTACTTTGATTTTGACACCATCATCGCTGCATCTGTTCACCACAAAACATTGGATCAAAATAGTGGCCATAGTATCTGTGGACAACAATGGAAATGACTGTGTTTTTCAAGAGCCTATGCTTCTTTCTAAAATATGAGACCATATTATTAAATTGTAAAGTATCCATATTATAGAGCTGTAATACAAGAATCTCCAAACTGCCCAAGAGAAGTTTTTAGTAGGCAAGGAAAAAGTCCCAAAGATAATTCTATTTCAAGTAATAGAAGAGTTATGTCAGCTATTTCTTTATATTTTCCCTCAGCAATGGCATGGAGTAGGAAGGTGAGGTATTCCTATTGCCCATCATCATGTATCTGACTAATCCATCTCAGGTCTTGGCACGTCTTCCCCAGTGGCTGGGAGCAGGACAGAGGTTGGAGGCTGTCTCTGTACCTTTGTCTCTTCATGGTCCCTGGAAGCAGCTTACAGTGATCATCTGAGCAATGAAGGCAGTAAACTGGCTCTTTAAAGGTAGGTACTGTGGATAATACCTGTTGGGTGACAACATAGCTGCTTCAAAAATACGCTTTGCCTTCCCGCTTTCTTTACCCTGCTGTCCAAGACAATCAGGTGATCAGCATCTTTATTTGGTTAGAGGTATATTGGACTGCTTTCCTTTCAACAGTTTATCCAGTCAGATTAGTTTTTGTCTATCCTTTTTTCTTCTACAGAAAGGAGTGTTATTTCTGTCTTTGGATAGTTTTCAGGCTATTTTTCTTCATCTCCTATTGTAGGTAGGGAAATTCCAGATCTATTTTGTTTCCATTGATCTATTTTGCCTAGTCACCATAAATTCCAGTGTTCTTCCTCTGATGCATTTGTTCCATCAGTTGTCTTAACTGGCAGTTTCTTTAATAGTCCTTGCTCACGTATGAGATTTTCATAGCTTTGAGCTACTTCATTTCTCTTGAGAGAAAATTAATTTGCACTTTAAACATAAGCAACACTTTGTCCCCATTCAGGCACTGGCAGCTCTTATGCTGTAGGCTGCCTCAGATCTATCAGGTTTGTTGTTGGTTTTTTTGCCTGAATTTGTTTCTTTCCTTTTATAAAAAAGAATCTTACTGGAACATGGTTTCAGGTCCTGAAATGACACTTCCTTTCACTCAGGCCAGCCAAGAAAAGAAACCTACCAATTATTTCTGAAGTTTAAATCACTTCCTTTTCAATAAGCCAGAAGCTCATGCTATATCATCTTCTCATTCTGTAGCTCCTGTTAGTGTGGCTTAAAAGCCAGTGGGGAGAAAAAAAGTTTATAAAGATGACTACATAAAAGTGGAGAGTCACATTTTTGCCATTATTTAATTCTCAAATATATTTACTGTATGAAATATAAAGTTACCACCTGAGATGACACATTAGGAAGATTCTTTTACAGTTTTAACACTGTCCCAGTTTGAGACAAATTCAGAGGAGGATATCCCCTGATGGCCCCACCTAGGGCCCAAAATTGGATTTGACAAAATTCAAAAGTACACACAGATTTTTGCAGAGTTGTTTTTTGAACTGAGTTTAAAACCCAGCTGGTAGTATTTATTAGTCTCCAAGAGATTGCCCAAGATACATGCTGGTCCTCAGGATCCCAAAACTAAACTGTTTGAAACCAAACTTCTATTTGTTGGGTCTGTATCAATCCATAGATATAATTTATAGGTAGCTTGGATGAGTTCCATGATATGGTACCAATTATGGCACCTATTACCTCTAACCACCATTTTCCTCCAACCATTTCTGGTATCTCCTACATTAGAGGAAAGTTGGGTTTCTCCTGCTTGTTAGAAAGGAGTCTAACAAAATCTACATAAAGAGCCCAGAGCAGTCTAAGGAACTGAAGCAATAATTCAGAATGAAAAGAGGCATCTTCACAATGGTCCTGCTCAATAAAACTTGATGTATTTTCCCCTAGCTCTATTTGATAATTTGAAATTAAGGGAGTACCAGGGCTGTCTTACAGAAACTTTCTACATCAATGCTTTACAAGAATGTCGTATAAAATATAATCAGTGTATGCAAGTAGCAAGACAAAAGATTGATGTTATTAATTTAGTTTAGGAACAACAATTTAAAGTGGACTTGTTGGGCTCTGATATGGAGATGGGTCTCTAAACTAAAGCGACAACAATGTGGAAACTTGCCATTTCTGAAGCCTTCTGTAGCAAAGTTTGCCTATTCTCCCAAAATAGTAAAAAAATATAACTATTCATAAAAATGAATGCAAGGTTTAAAAGAGCTTTGAGAGCTAGGTCTAACCTCTAATATACAAACACTGCATGTCACCTCTTATCACATGCAAGAACTCCTCAGACAAGTGTTGGATTCATTCTAAACTTCAGCAATAGCCTCCAATTTCTCCATTGCTAATACTATTGTTTGATATCAGTGTACTTCAACAATGGTTTCACAACAATGGAGTTATTTTGTTTATCCCATGGATTGATAATATGTTACTGGTGGGTTACTAATTTGGTGGGGTTGTTTATTTTTGTTTTAATAAAGAGCACATTCAGTGAGGACACAATCAGGCCATTTTGTTGCTAACATACTGTGTTCCCAAGAAACATGCAGGTATATGAAGTGAATGTATTTCACACTAATTTGTGGATTGGAAATCTGGTCAGCTAAGCAGGGCCTCCTCTGGACATTTGTCAAGCCCTCGGTCCCTGTCAGATATCACTATCCCAGCCAACATTCCCTGTAAGTGCTCCACACATTCCATTCTGTGAGGTAGGATCTTTATCTTCCTTACTGTCTGGAAAACAGATTATACAGTTTGGATGCTACTTAAATAGGAAGAGTAAACCCTGCCATTACTATTACTTTTGGTTAGACAAAATGGGAATTTGTGTCCTATACATTTTACTTAGCAGCCTATGTTTATTTACATAACAAGCGGTAGGAAGACGATCACAGTGAGAAGATTCCATTTTAAAATGAAGTAATTTGTCAACATTTGTTTTTCCACTCATTTCAATTTGCATGCAAGGATACTAAATTTTATCTCTGTCTGTGCTACAGGGCTATAGTTTATTCACAGCAGGAGAGAGAGCAAATATAAACAGCAAGCTAATGGGCTGAGCCACCATCTAGCTGGAGCTGAAGCTTACCTTAGGTTGATGTTACAGTACAGTAGCTTCAGCAAACAAGTCGATGTGAGCTGCAGATTATAACTTATTTGGGCCATGAGAATGAATATAAGATTTGAAATTCAAGTGCGCATTTTAAGAGGGCATCTGAGACAGCTTGTGATTCTAGTTTATGTATAGAAATGCTGTTTCAAACTGCAATTGTAGCAGCCACTTAAAAATACCAAACTGGCAATATTGACATCTCTCTATTTGTCCTCTGAGCTCCTTCAGAGCCGGTGGAGAGATGGAGAAGTTTTTGGGTGTCACTCATTTAGAATCACAGAATCATGGAATGGTTTGGGATGGAAGGAATCTAAAAGATCATTTAAGACCTTTGCCATGGGCAGGGACACCTTCCACTTAGACCGGATTGCTCAATGCCCCATCCAACCCGGTACCGAGCACTTCCAAGGAGGAGGCCTCCAGAACTTCTCTGACCAAACTGTTCCAGTGCCTCAGCACCCTCACAGCAAAGAATTTCCTCCATAAACCTACCCTGATTTCCCCATCTTTCAGTTTGAACCCCTTGTCCTGTTACTCCAGTTCCTGATGAAGAGTCCCTCTCCAGCTTCCCAGTTACTATGAGGCCTCCACACAACCTTCTCCAGGCTGAACAGGCCCAGCTCTCTCAGTCTGTCTTCACAGTGGAGGTGCTCTAGTCCCCTTATAAATTTCATATCCCTCCTCTGGACTTGCTCCAAAAGTTCCACATCCTCTATATGTTGGGGGCACCAGGAGCTGGTTCAGGCCCTTGGCACAGCCCAGGGGTGTGCTCGGGGCAGGGGCACTGGCACCTTGAGGGGCGATGGCACCATGAGGGGCCTGAGATCCAGCTCAGCTGGATGAAGCCTGGTGCAAATAACACCAAGGGTGTGGCTTCAGTCCTGAACATTCATGTAAGAGCTGGACTTCAAGATCCTTGTGGGTCCTCTCCAACACAGAGCATTCTGTGGTCTGGAAATAAAGACCTGATGGTCTCCATTGGCTACAAAAGGAGTGTGAGCAAAGCTCAGATGTAGATGTCTCTCCATTTCTGACATACTGTAAGACTGGAGAGATAATAACTTGCAAAAATAAGCAGATTTACTAGTTAACCAACATAAATCTTATGTTGTCCACTGACCTTCCCCCTGTCAGGACAAATATTTTGTGCTTACTACATTTCATAGGGAATGCTTGTTGGATTTGGGTATCCTTTGAGGGCTACAGGTATCAACTTAAATTGATATGAAAATTAAATAATATTATATATGCATATTATATAAAAAATATATTCTTTTCAGAGCATTTCCATAATGAATACAAGTTTTCAAAATCAAAGAGGTGTTCTTGGATGAGGAAAGATGGACTTTTTTTCTTTTTTTTTTTTCATGGATAACAGAGACAATATTATTGGGTATGATCTTAATTATTTAGAGTAGCTATTACAACCCAGAGGATGACTGCACATGCAACAACAGACTGGCCCTTACTATCAAAACGTTCACATAAAGTTTCTTTACTGAGGATGTAATGGCTGCTTCACCTAAATGTGAAAAAGTCTGATGCCCTGCATTTGATGACAGTGATGGAGAGAGAAAAGTACTCCTTTTTAAAATTTATATAGAATTTTTCACTCTTGCAGTAACAGTAAAATATCTGGGGAAAAATATAACAGTGAAAATTTTCTTTACTGATATGCCAACTTTATTCATTTCTGCATGCAAAAACTGGATTATTTATTTGCATGAGGCAATTTATTGTATACAGTTGCAGCAAATACTTTTTGATGTCTTAGGAAAAGTTTTTACTTGATCAGGTAAGTATAGGACTAAATTTCTTTCTCCAGATATAAAGTTTATTGTTAACTACAGTCTGAAAGTGCTTCTACAAGCACAGATTTGAGATGGTGCTACAGCCTTCTTTTTTGACCACAAGAGATGAAAAATCACCAGGTCTGTTTGATGTTTGAATGGCATTTTATGAGTGAGATAGCCATCTAACTATTGATAAGCCTGGGTATCTCATTACTCCTGTGAGCTGTCATGACAGCTATGTATTTTGTATTTCTGCTGCCGCTAAAAGTGTGAACAGAATTGATTGAATGGGCTGGTAGCAGGAACTGTTCACTGGAAATCTCAGATCTTTGTGGAAGAAGGTGGAAATATGTGAAAATACATAAACTGAATTTCATCAAAAGCTCTATGTGAGAGACTGCATCTTGAGTTTGAGGATGAAGTCTAAATATCCCAAGAGGCACATTTTCTCTTTTCTGGAAATCAGAAATTAATGGGAATGAAACTCGTCTATTCTCCCTGTTTGGTTGTGTTGGTTTTGGGGTTTTCTTTTTCTTCTATTGCTCTAAATTTCAGAATGCTCTTCTTCCCACGAGGAGGATTGCTGAGTAGTCAGAGGTAAGGGACAGTTGGATAAGAAATTTCTGGAATAAAATGGATTGGATCTCCAAATCCAGATCTCACAGAAATGAGATCTCAGTCCTGAAGGATAAATAATAGGAAAATCAGAGAATTATGTATATAACATCTTGCTTGATTTGATAACAAAGACAGACCAACAGACATTGCAATAGACTTCTAGGAATTTTGACCATTTCTGACTTATTTTTCTAGACAATTCTGTAGTAGGAACAAAATGTATACCTGTGCTATAGTTCAGACTTTTAAGCTTGTGCCTGGAGCATAAGTTTCCAAGCAGCTCCATCCATACTGATTGCAATTTCCAACTTTATTTTCTCTGATGCGGAAGCTTGATTACAAGAACAAACGTGGAAGTCCAGTTCAAACAGCTATGCACTGTGCACATTAATTCTCCTTTGGAAGCTTGTAGGAAATTCTTGTGGCCAAGAAAAGCTCAGGTTTCAGAGCACCTGTCTCTGAGAGTCTTTCTGCAGCACCACATCTCTCAGCCTCTCATTTCTGGCATATGCATTGACTCTACTGTGGGCTCCACACAAAAGACTTTGAAGTGTTAAAAGAGTCTTTGATATGGTGCCATAGCAATTTAATTATTTTCTCCCATGCTGTCTCAGCTACACTAAGCTTAAGGAATTAGATGGGATGCAAGATTTTAGCTTTTACTTATAAAAATGTAAATGATCTGGAATTAAATTGCTCAGGAATTTGACTCTCCATCATACAGTGATAAGAAGCACTTGAGCTGCAGTTCTTTCCCATGGCACAGAATTCTGCCTGAGTAATTGCTGGACTGGGAGCTTTTCCACCTCACCTCCTCTTCCTATCTCCAAAGAATTTAATGTGCTACAAAGTACTTATCTTCCACCCCACTCTGTTTTCAAGGAGGAAGTCACCTGAAGTACAGATCAGGTTTTCAGAAAGTCCTTTCTGTTGTAGTTCACATTTATATCCATGGAAAGTCCTCCATCTGCCCAGAACATCAGTTTTCCAGGGCTCCTTTTGCACAAGAAAATCAATAAATAGCTTTCAGCTTTGTCTACCAGCACATACCTTGTGACACCTTGGGCCTTTACTCCACTTTCTTGATCTCTTCTGCTTTTGAAAAAACAGTTTGAAAGGTCTTTCATTGCTGATCTTATGCAGGATCCTCAGAGGATTATAGCAGATGAAGAAACACAAATTTTATTCAAGGTGAGAAACTAGCACAATTACAATTCATTGTCATTCAAGCATATAACAGATTGCCTCTGCATCCCTGCCTCTTTTCCCCTGAATGTGGTGTGGAGTTCTAAAGAGAGAAGTTATTGTCTTTGCCTTCCTTCTGTATTTTCTCACCAGACACACTGGATTATTGGAACTGTCCCAGCAGCTTCCTTGACATAAGGGACTTGAGCTTCCTACCTATGTATATACATATGTATATGTATGCAGGACATCTCTCCCTGATCGTTAATCTACTTAAATCATCTTAGTTTCCAGATCTTATTGACCCCATCACCTGTCTACTGTTTCCCCACTATGAGCTGAATTATCCCCTTCTGCACTCCCAGAGCCATACAAAATTCTGTGCCTCCTCTGTTTGCTTTGCCCTGATTTGCTCCACCTTCTCTTCAATTTAGTTCTGCTGTGGTGTCAAGTTTTCCTTCATCTTTCCTTCATCATTTTCCCAGGAAATGCTCAGCACCCTGCATGTACGTGGTCGATGCACAGACACACCCTTGGAACTTGCCTGTATTACCAACTTGCAAAACCTACAGGATACACAGGCAGAGAGTGGCAGAAATGTAGCTGAGACCTGAGATTCTGTTAATGCATTTCCTCCCGTGATAAAGGCTTTTGAGGCTGTAGAACAGAAACACACCAAACCCATGCTTTGGCGTAGGGTGAAACGTGCTTTAAGGAAACAATAAACAAAAGCTTTCCACTCTATATAGCACTTCATAAATATGTGTTTATTTCCTCATCTTTCATCAGTTTTACAGTTTGAACCAGTGCCTCAGTGGTAATATTTGTCAGAAGCATACAATGCAACTTCAGATACTTCTATTCTGCAGTTATGAAATTAAAAACAAATTAAGAGGCCATTCCATTCGGAACTGCGCCAAAAAATAATGAAACTAATTTCCTAAAACATATTACAGAGTTACGTAAGATTTCAACTTACATTTCTGTCTTACTCCATGTACTGTATTTACACAGTTAACTAATTTATTATTTACATTTTTCAAATTCTGTAGTCATAAATCTTTTTATATTGTACATTCTAGTTTAAACTTTTATTACAGAAATTATTTAACACACATTTTAGACACTGCAATTTCAATATTTCACATGAGTTCTAGGAAATTACTGCCTGGTTTCACTAGTGATGTGTCAAGATGCCTCCTTCATAAGAAAATACATATTACAAAGGAATTTTATAATATTCAGAAACTTGAATTTTGAAAAAACTAAGTACATGGGATGTAATAATGATAATGCTATTTCCTTTTCTATGCAATATTTTGTTTGGAATGACATTTTACCTGAGATGTAAAATTGTTAAATGTGTGGGCTTTTGATAAAAATTTGAAATTTTACATAAATGTTTGCCTTCTATTTACTGAGAACTATGCCTATCTGTATAGATATATAAATCTTATTTATATATCTAGATAATATTTTCCAGAAAAGTCTATATCTACATAAATAAACATTGGTATTATATTAGGAAACTTCCCACTATCCTTAAAAAGCAATGTGCTCAAGTACAATATTCAACTTCTGACACAGACACAATAGTAAATGTGACCTCTAATGGTAATACTTCCTTCCAAGGGAAGTAAGAGGTACCTGTTGAATTTGGAAGACATGGCAGACAACTTATGTGGACCCAATGAAGGAAATTTTATATATCCAGTCCCAAAAATGTTATGCAGGAGCATCTGACACAGCAGACAACTTTGGGTCAACTTTCCATGTTACATGTAACTACCTAAATAACATCTTAATAGAAAAAAGTTAATTATAGAAAACCCTTACAACAGTTAATGCTGTCTTGTCTTCTCTTGTTACAATAATATGCATTTCTATTAACAAATGATCGCAGATACTAAGTTTAAAGCAAATGGTCATATATTTCATGTTTCTTTTATTCTGTTATTGGTAGACACTGTTAGGCACAATATGACATTCTTTGTAAACATAAATTTTGATACATTAGACCACGAACTGAAGTTACCAAAAGCAGTACACAGACACGTAAGAAGCACAGATCCACTACACATTCCAGGCACAAATGCAGCCATCTGGGAGCCCTGACCCTGTATCCATCACAGCTGAAACACCCAGCTGACACCAGTGGAAAAGAAATGCATCCTAATCACCAAAGACTCCTGCTTCTATTGAAATAATTCTTTTTTTCTCTTCTAACAAAGTTTTCATATCCTTTTAAAATATAGATGGTCTCATAATCACGTTGGTAAAAATGTATTTCAGTTTATTTACCCTGAAACACCTATTTATTTTAAAGTCAGTGTCAAGAACTAAGGCCCCTAAAGCAAGTAATGTAACTAACACATTTAGAAAGCTTTCTTCAAAATATGTATGTCCATATTTTTAAGAAGTTGAAAATAATATTCCAATAACAAGTCATAAGAGAAAATCCCTTGAAGGTTTTTTATTTCCCAAACTTACAAGTGCACTACACTTTCTGTGCAACACTGTGCAACATAAGAACCAAACTGAGGAATAGTAAGTCTGAACTTTTAAGTGTATTGCTTATTGCAACTCTCACCCTTCATAACCTGTATGTGTATGGTAGGCACAAATTAATGAGTTATTTACAACCAACAGAGAAAAATTAGAACTCTTATCAGAAAATATTTATTGAAAAAAATTAGTGCGCTTAAATTATGTAAGTTTTAAGAAATTATTCAGTATCCCATGGTTATATGAAGAAACATTAATTTTAGTCTATAAACTTGTAGAGGATTTTTGTTCTGCTAATGACCCACGAGCAATCTGAGTATTACAACAGTTACTGTTATTGTTATTGGGAACTAGCTCTCTTCCTCTGAATAATCAGGAAAAAAAAGGTATTAAATTATTTAACAAAAAAGCTTTGGAAAGATATATTAATTTTCCTTTTCTAACTTGCTAGAAATGGAGAATAAGGCAACAACTGAGATAAAAATATATCTTGCTTTGTAAACCAAGCTTCTTAATACATTTCTTAAAAGTGAACTTTCATGCTGAAAAATTGCAAGGCCTTAAAAGAGAAACATTAATTACTTTGACAAGACCATGCCTTCTGTTTAATTCATTATTTTAAAGCATTCCAAAAGATATTGAGAGGGATTTACTTTCATGTAATAGATGAGTCTTCAGCTTTAAGTAACTCCTTTTTATGGCTAAAAAGCTTCTATAGCATCCTTCAAGACTGAATATTGTTTAAAAAAATGCCACCAATTTCCATTACAGCCTTCTATATTCTAATATTATGGAAGTATTCTAACCTAATTCCGTAGAAAAACAACAGATGGTGTGCTAATATCTTTTGAGTGTCTTTTGAGTTATAACCAGACCTTAAAACACAGGCCTTGCTGCCTCATATGCTCTTTATGAACATGGAAAAGTTCTTTTTTGCCACCCGAAGCAGATAAATTTCACTGACCAAAACTGGCTGATAAAGTAATGGCAGGTGACACTGAAGTAATGACAAAATCATTCCATAAGTAGTTTCAGGTCTAAAGTACATAGAAAAATTGCTTAACATAAATTACACTACAATTCTCCTATTTAGTGAAGGGGAAAAAAGGAAGAAAATTATGTTATAAGACTTCTGAACTCATTGTTCATGCTGAGCAAAAAAATTCACTTTTAAGTTCATTCAGTGCTTGATATCTTGCTTTGTCCGCTTCTTTGGTATTCTGTTCTCATTCTGCAAATTCTAACAGAATTTTAATGATCATTGTACTTCAAACGAAAGAGCAATGAGCTGAAAGCACAACCAGAACAACAGATGCCATAATACTGCAGAACACGTTGGTTCTAATGGTTTCTGTCTCTTTATATTCATTTCTTGTAATGATTGGGGGCATCCGCAAATGCAAACTTCAGTCTGTAGGCCTCTGCTAGGAGTACACTGATGTCTTCATTTCCCCAGTGTACCGTGGGCAAATTCTGTAAAAATATCAGTAACTCCTAATTGAAAAGAAAAAAAAAGAAGAAATAAATACATTTTTTCAAATAGCAGTGTAATAACTATGTATTGCTTATACAATGAACATTTATTAGCAATCACTCATGTAGCAGCTCTGTATCCCAAACAAACCTGAGATCCCATTAGGTTTAGTGACTTTTGCAGAGATACTTGCTATTCAACCTTTCAGTTCAGAAATCTGTTATTAATTGTAGCTGAAATATCATTATTTGCTAGATAATTTTTTTTGAGAAAAATAACCTGTGCTGTTGCCTATCCAAATTATTTTTATGCTCAAGGCATGAAGTTATACAGTTAGATACATTTTCAAAATTATGGACAATTGCTAAGTCTGAGATTCTCTCACACCAATGCAAAGATAAGCTACTTCTCTATTTATACATGAAGAATTATGAAAGAAACTATTATTTCAGTCAGTTGCAGTCAACTCCCACCTCAATTCTTAGCCCTGGTTTCCCACTCTCTGCTGCTTTCTGATCCCAAAATATTTTCCTGTGGGTCAGCTTTTGCTCTTTCTCACATTATATTTAGGTACAATTCACTTCAAAGAAGCCGAAGCCCAGAAAGAGCAGTAACAAGAAGCTCACTGGGACAGTGCCTCCATGTTCACTTCTGATAAACATACACCAAAATCCACCACCATCCTCAGCAGCACAAAGCCTCCATCTGTAGGCTGAAACCTGCCAGCTGTGAGAGGACTCTTTGGAAGATCAGCTACCACAAAGTGTGTCCTGACTTCATGTAAATGACAATTTTTATAAGGCTCATAATTTGACCAAACTCAGGTAGTTAGCTTTCTCTTAAAAAAAAAAAATGGTGACCATAAGGTCAGAAACTCTCAAACATGATGCAAAAGCCCCCCTAGGCCAAAGTGGAAGTTCATGTTTGAAAATTTCCATAGAGCAGATAACCTGTCTCATGCTTTTAATTGTTTTGATAAGCTGTGGCAAAATAGCAAAAGAGAAGTTTTGGATAAGTCACAAAAAAATGAATGTGCATTTTTATGATGCAAGGTATAAGGCAATCTTAGGAATAAGTGAAGTTGTTAATCCTGCTTGTATCTTCTAGCTGCTCTATTTTTGCAGAAAAAATGCAGACAATTTGTGCACATTTGTATAGGTGCATATGTATTTGTGAGGATGTGCATATGTATATTTTTGTGTGAATATGTTTGTTAAGGTTTATTCTAAAGATCAGAAGTAAGTGAATGGGAATGCAATTAAAACCACAGCCATTACCTTGTTATTAATCAGAATCCTGCAGTATCATGGAGAAGTACCCAGGGAAATGACTCTTCTTCATAACAGTCTTACTTTCCTTGTTCCCCCTTCTCCCTCCTCTGCACCTGCTTTCATAGAAGATGGCTCTAGGAGCCCTTAGAGCAAGGATTCAGTGATTTCAGGAAACAGCCAGGAGCAGAAATTAACATTAAATGATTTCTTTGTTGTGAGAAAATTATTTTGACTTCATCTATTTCACGGTCTTGCTATACTGGTTCTTGTAATACGAAAAGAGAAAGGATAGAAGTTGAGCAGAACTGCATATTTAATTATGAATAATAAGTAGTAAGGCAACAGAGTTAGCATGAGAATGTCTCTATTACACTTGAGAGAACACATTTTTAATAAAGTATTGTACAATTGTCAAAATCCCACTTTTTTTTTAAATTTCTATGTACTTATTTGACAGTTATGCTGATTACTGTAATTAATAAATTAGCAGTAGAGAGTAGGAGGGTTGTGTGGAGGGATCATAAATGCCTACCTCTATGAAAGTTCTTTTCTCCTTTTACAAAAGTAACTTTCAAGCAGCCCTAAGACACAGCAATTAATTCAGTGAGCTTTGTGAAAATACCTCTTTTACTGTTTGTAGTCTCAAGACTTTTTTGAGTCAGACTTCTGGTGCAAACTATTCACATTTCTGGAGCAGTGTTTTGGTTTTCTTTTGGGCTTTGGTTTTCTTTGGACTTCGGAACATCCAAAGACTACAGCTTCAATATCCATACTATACAAAATGTAACATATAGCTCAAATCTGAAACAGGACTGTTAATTACAAACTAGTTTAATAATTCTACCATTATCTTCAAATTTGATAATAATTTTCATCAGAATTAAATATATAAATAAATGGCAGAGTAACACACTGACTGTCTGAGTCCATTTCACTTTGAGCGAGGATTTTGCCACTGTTACCAAGTGAAAAGACCGAAGTCTAAGACTGATCCTGACTAGAGAATATGTCTTATAAATCCAAGTAAATTAGCTGGCCAAAGACATCCTACTTATAGGATAGTCTAAAGATAAGGCTTATCTTCCTGTGATCTATTACAGAGCTTCAAAACTTATCCAGATAGAAATAAAGCTTACACTTTTTTAAAAATAAACTAAAAGTTGGCAAAACCCTTACTAAAGAAAATGCTATTTTCTTCAAATAAGAAAATTTTGTTTAACTGCTAAAGAAAATCACGCTGCCTTTATTGCTGCATGTGGAGCATTTTTTGGAAACTAGGAAACTACTATAAAGAAACAATCAAAGACCCCCAGTCAAAGTCTTTGGATTTTAAGAAATGTCCAAACACACTTAGTATTTATAAGATCATATGAGGCGTTTGTCTAAAACTGCTCAATTCAGCATTTTACAGATTAAAAATAAAATCAAAAAAAACAACAAGGATTACTACAAGTGACTCAAGCCTACTAATTTATTTTTAATTATAATTCTTATTTTTTTCACCAATAGATGAACAGGAATTACTAGGTTGCATGTGCAAATAAGGCATCCATTCTAACTGCTTAGATTCATTTTCCTATCCACACCAGTATTAAAAAATGAGGCACCCTTTGAAATATGATGAATCATAATGTGAATTTATTGTTACCATTAAAAACTTGTAGGTGATAAACTGCCTGGTCTCTTTCAGAAGAAAACTGAGTCTGAAAATCAATATTTGTAAAATATTCCTGGAAGAATTTTGTTTTCTCTTTAATTTAAATGGTATTGTCATGACACCTGGCCAAAGAATCAGGGCAGCCAGTAGATTATCATCAGATCTGGGGCTTCCAAAATCCCAGTCCAATGTTTGTTTGTATTTTAGCTCTATCAACAAAAAATATGCTCAAAATTATATCCTTTGTATTTGGCAAATAGAGTGCCCTGTTTTCCTGTACTCTTACTGAGAGGAAGAGCCATATTAATCCCTTGAACTGGGGCCCATCTGCACAGCCCAGCCTGCCAGCACAGCTTCAGCTCAGTCTATTTGTGGTGTTTGCCCTTTCATGTCACACCATGGAAAGGCATCTCCATCCTTGCTCCCTCCTTGCCAGCCAAGCAGAGGAAGATCAAGGTACCACTTGTATTTGCTCCTGCCCCCATCAAGCACAAAAAGTGAAGAGATTTTAGTCACAGTGTTACTGCCATGGTTAGGGGTGCAGCTGGCATTACCCAGGACAGTGTGAGAAAACTGGCATTTTTTAGCAGGGAGAAGAAAAGGCTAAGGCAGGATGCAAGAGCAGTTCTGCATACAGGGGACTGGGGAGAAGAAAAGAGATGCCAAGAGGCAATAGTGACAAGTAGAAGCTAACTTGTCATACGAAGCTAACTTGTCACAAGAAAACAATCCTTTGCAATGAGGGTGCTTGAGCAGTTTGCCAGGGAAACTGAGAATCTGTCCATTGGGATTTTCACAACTTGCCTGGCAGGTTGCTTGAGCTCCAATGCTAGCCTGGCTTGCAGCAGCAACTTGCACTACGGACCTCCCTTCCACAGTGAAATTTTCCCATGTTTTATTTTTTAAAGGAATGGGCTTAATTAGCAAAGAAATCCAAAAGTGCAACAAAGAAACTCTAAACATTTACCTGTTTGGATGATTTCAAGAAACAATAAAGGCATGTTTCCTGGCAAGTAGAAGTCTGCATTTTTCATTTGTAATTAAAGGATAAAGGGGGCTGGTGTAGCAGAGCTGCTGGGTCAGACTATGAATAAATTAAAAATCTACATATCACACTGACTTTTAAGTATGGCAAAAGATCTGAATGTAAGCTATATACTAGCCTTGGTAAGAGATTTCTGGTTTACACTGACATATTTACACCACAATTCTAAAATAATTCTTCAGTACATTTGAAATTCAACATTTTTGTTACCAAACAGAAACCTTTTTATAGAATTTCACTCATTGTATTTCCAGAACTTTAACTACATTTGGATTTACATGATACTTTATATAAGTGTGTTTGTAAAATATGCTAAAACACTTTATATATAGCATGCTCAACTATGCTACTATACATAAAGTATTTTTAAACACTTAGAAGCAGCTATATAGAGTGCCGTTTTCAAGTAAATGTACTTTCAAAATGTAATTTTTCTCAGATAATTAAAATGTATTCTACAACTATTCTCTACACCTTGTAGTTAAGACAAGACAATGGAAAATATGCTGGAAGTGCTCTGGTATAAAAGCACCTCTTATGAGGTTTATGTTTTACACACCACAACAGTAAAAGTAATACTGCAGGTTAAGCAATGGCTGTTGTCAGACACAAAATTATTCTTGAGGGAAAAAAATGTTATCCTACAAGATCCAATACACATATCTAAAATGAAATACCAGACTACCAGATAGACAGCTCAAAAAAGGTGATTTCCAAAGCCCTTATTCCTCACTTTCCTGTTAAATCAAAAAGGTCAATATCTGGCCCCTGTAGACTAAATCAAAACTGAATATTAATAAAACTTCACAAAATATATTTTTAATAATTATTACCAAGTTATCAGGCTCTTTCTCCTCACAGAGATTATAACCCAGTGAAACCTCATCATATTAAAACAATCTTTAAAAACCCCAAACCCAGAGCAAAGAAAGCAAATTTTATCATGTTTTGAAATCTGGTTCATTACCAAATCACCTTATGTATGACGTCTGCTATAATCCCATTAATAAATACAAATTTTAACATAGGATTGGGCAATAATATTGGTTATTTGGCAATGGCTATCTGTAGTTGTCATGCTATTTATTGCCACCCTTACTCTGACTCCATATGTGGATCTTGAAGGAAGGAACATCAAAACCAATTACAGAAGAAATAACGTTGATACTTTACAAAACATAAATATGTTATTCTAATTAGTAGAGCACTAAGGCGTCTTCTGTGTTAATCAAAGCAATATATTTACTTTGATAAGTCAGAGTTTTTGTCTGTGTGAATTAGTGACAAAGTTCAATTGCAAGGGTTGGGTTTTTTTAATAGAAGAAACTTAACAGGACATAAAAACGAGTAATAGTGTTTTCATTTTAGATAATATAAAATGGCAGTAACTAAAGTTAAAATCAAACTTGAACATACTGTGGACATTAAGAGAGTTAGTTTTTAGTGTCAAAACTGAGAACTGGCCTATTAATTTAACAAATAAAGGCCCTCCTAAGATGCAGTGCTTTCCTACGAGAGTTGTTAATCCTTCCTGCTGTTAACTGCAATGTAATTATGGTCTGAGTACCTCTGGTCTACTACAGCTCTATCTTATACTGATAGGCAGAACCTACAATCTTACTACATTTTATGATCATAAACTTTTCAATATTATACTTTAGGACTGCATATAGTAACTTAAAGGTAAATTAAATTTATATATCTTCAATGATTTGATATGAAAATGCTAACAACTATATTTTTAATAAGAGCTGTACCTATTACACATTATGAACACATATAAAACACTGCAAAATTGATGCTGGCAATTTGACTAAATGGCCCCTTTATGAGAGTTATTTGTACTTTCTGAAGTTGTATTTGAAATCCCAGAACATAGCACCTACTTTTAAAGAACTAATGAGGTGAAATTCTACTAAAATTTATTTAGAGTAATTATTGAGACAACCTAAGTAGGAAACCAAATATTGCCAGGAAAAAAACCCATACTCATTTATCTTTTTAGACAATAGAAAGGAGAAATAAACCCTATGCATACATTAAAAGAAATCTAAATGTTTTTATGGTTTCATGGGAAATTGCATAATGTTGCACCAGAGATAGAGTTGGACAATGATTCATACATTTTTTTGCAACTAGATGCAACCACTATACAGGCAAAAGAAATCCTTAATATAAGGATTATTTCATTCCTACTTTCTTTACAAAATTCTTTTTCACTTGATTGCATTTGGGACTGTCAAGTGTGAAAGGAAAGGATGGCTAGTGCCATGTGGGCATCCCGTCCGTGGCCTCGGTCCCTTTCCCTGCACTATGGAGCAGACAGACAGATGTGCCTCAGACCCTGTGAGCTGCAGTGACCAGGCTGGCAAGGTGCTGTGCCATGTTAACCTCTAATCCTCTTCCCAGATATTCAGGATGAAGGATATCTGCTGCTTTGGGACTCAGCCAAGCCAACTACAAATCCTCACCCTCCAGCCTGCTATCAAAGCAGTAACTGCACTGGCTGGTGACATGAAAGCACAGGTCCAGCACAAGCTGCAGAGCCTGGATGACCTTGTTCAGCTGCCTTAGTGCTACTTTTCCCTTCTCTCTGCCCCTTGCTGTTGATATGATAGTGCACCAAATCAATAGGGCTCTAGCTCTGAGACAAATTCTCTTTTTTTTGAGTACTGTTTTTCCTCTTGCAATGTGCTCAGCAATATTCCCTATGCTGCTGCCACTTCTTACTTCTCCAGCTGTCCTAACCTCCTACATGGAGTTGCAAATAATGAGCTCTATTTCTGGAGTGCCGTGCATCTTATTAATTACCTGTGTCTCAGAGTCAGAGAAAACATTTCTTTCCTGTTGGGCACAGCTGGAATTGAAAATACTAAGATATCAAAATGTAATATTAAAGAGATAGTAGGAATAGGTCACCTACTGCAGTGTAAGAAATATTTGCTGCAGATACAGGTTAAGAGGCGCAGGAGGACCTGGATCCTCCAGTGGTACAGCTGAGTGCTTGTGCTGCTTTCTGAGCATGGAAATAATACAGCAGCAATGGCTGAGATGGCAAAGAAGAGACCCTTTTGGATACTGGATGCAACAATGCCTTCCTCGTTCCTCTAACTTCAAAGACCGTGGATGAACTGAAACTTTGATAAGCACAAGATGGGGAAACACTGGTTTATCTGTGCCAAGTGTTAGGAGCACTGAAGTCTGCACTGGACACAGTCTGAAGGATTTAAGATACATTCTTGGGCAATCACAAATCAGTGTCACTCAAGAACTTCTACCTGGAATGTGAAAGTTTAGAGGAAATAACAAGAGCCAAAAAACCCCAACCCAAATATTTGCTGAAATACTCTATCATTGAACTTCCTAAATTCAATGCTAAATATGATTTTTTCTTGTACATTATTTTATTGTGCATTACTTACATTATGCACCTAGAATTCCTTGAAATGAACATTAATTATTTCAATCAGCCCTATACATCTTAATTTTGACCTTTTTTTCACACACCATGACATCTCAATCAACAGACCACAGCATACAGAACTTGGAACAGTAGGAATCTAACTACAGAGAAAAAATGTTATTCAGAATTCTAACAAGACTTGTTGCATCTTAAAATGAATACGTTTTAAAAAATCGAAATATTTTAAAGGTTAATTTCTTCTGCTACCAGCTGACATTCAGTACCTCAAGGACACAGTGATTCTCAACAAGTATATATTTTTTTATCCTTTGATTCAAATATAGTATAAATATATATACACGTATATATATTCTTTGATTCAAATATACATTGTAATTCTTCATTTCAACTGATCAATCCCCCATTAATCTTATGAAAACATAAAGAAGTATGCTATTCTTATAAATAATTTCATATTCCTAATAAAAGCTTCACAGAAACACACCTTAACATCCTGAAAATGAAAGTTTATGGAAAGTTGATGGTTTTATCATTTCTCTTTCATGTTTTTCTTTTCATGACTACTGAAGAAGATTCCAGGACTCAGCATACTAAAGTACCAATTAAAGTTCTGTTTCATCCAGTATGGATCTCTTACACAAGTCATTAGCAACCTTAATTGCTAATCAAAAAATATGTGGTTCTAAAGGACTATGTCAGAGAAGTTGTGCTTAGCTTCAGCTCACTTAGCTGAAGTGAAGATTTGCATCTTCATTTCCAAGGGTATTGGTTAAAAAGTACATTAAAGGACCACATCTCAGTGGGTATTACAGGTAGTCTTATTTCCTTGGTCTCAAATAAAAACCAAATCCACAAGTAATCTCCATCCCTAAAATGGGAATCAAATTTGCATGCTAGATCTTTTTCTCAATTAAACTAATTATCCACACATTACTATCTCAAGTTTATAAGTCAAGGAATTAAAATCAAAGCAAGCATTGCCACAGAACCTAAAGGATTTAAGGTCCCTTCCATCCCAAACCCTCCTATGATTCTATTGTACTCAAACATTGATCTAAATTCATACTCAAACTGGACAGTCAAACAAAAACAGTACTAGGTTCTTTCTCACACTTAAACTAGAGAAAACAGAACTTCCGTTTTACGTATCTCATATGAAAACTGAGTATGTCAGGAAGCATCCAGGAAAGTTTCACAGCTGATAGAGCAGTTCCAATAGAGTTGAAAGCCCCAACTGATAGAGCTCAGAACAGAACAGCCCTGTACCACTCTGAATAAAATTTTTGCCATATTTTTAAATGAAATATTGTTATATTGATGGTATTTGGAGATATGTGTACTTCTTATGTACCAAAATATAAATCATAACAAATAATAAAAAGCGACCAGGTATGTCATTTACCACTAGTTCCATCCAAAACACAACAAATAAAGGAGAACAAATGCAAATATCCAGAGTATAAAAAAGTCATGAAGATCAGTTGCCATTCTATTAAAAGA
Source organism: Vireo altiloquus (assembly GCA_013396875.1). Taxonomy (NCBI): domain Eukaryota; kingdom Metazoa; phylum Chordata; class Aves; order Passeriformes; family Vireonidae; genus Vireo; species Vireo altiloquus. Next base: position 298,288 of record VZRF01002283.1, read on the forward strand.
AAATCAAAACAGAACCCATCCAAACATAGAATGTATTGTACCAATTCAGGCTGCAGCAATTATGGCAGAATTTAATTTCCAAAATGACTTACCAATGAGTAAGTTACCACATTCTATCTATTTTTTCCTGTAGTCAAGCAAGATCAAAATATTTCTACAGCATATTCCAAGAGATAATTTACAATTCTGCCTCTCCATGAAGTCCATATGCTAACCACTCTTCCTGGTTTGGTTTTCCTGACCATAATTTGGCAATGCATTTTAAGTGGGACAATTTCTAGTTACAAATTCACACATATTTCATTCCCTTATCCATAATGACTTAGATTTTAAGACTGTAGAATGAATAGCTAAAAACTCAGGGGGGAAAAAAAAAAAAAAAGAAGAAACAAAATCATAAAATACCAATTGAATATAATGAAGCAAAGGACAAAAGTGTATAAAAATTTTATGTATTTCTGACTTAAAGTAATTATTATTATGTTTTGACAAAGCACTGAAAATTGTTCTGAGTAAAATCTCATCTTATTTTAGAGAAAACATGTATTAAGGATGGCTGATGCAAAATTGCCTGTTTTCTGTAATTTAAGTACTACTGTCTATGTTTTACATCCAATAACTATGTCACAGTGCAGTGCCTACTTAAACGAGTAGATTTTTAGAAGAAAACAAGTACTCCTAAACATAGTTCAAATGAATATAATTAGTATCCAAGGGGATATAGGACTGAAAGAGGCTATTTCCATTACATTGCTCAATCACCACCACATGAAGCCATATTTTGGTGTTTTGTTCTGAATAACAAACAGTTGTGCCCCACTTGCCATGTCAGAACCCATAAAGCATTTGTGCACCCCTAAGAGACTTAAGGACAGCAGTACAGAGAGCCAGCAACTTGGCAGCGGAAGAAAACTTCATTAAGATCTCACAGTTAAAGGAAACAACCTGCCCCATCTGATAACTGAAAATTTCCCTATTAACCTGAGAAGCCTCACAAAAATCTGTAAGAAGTAATCCAAAATCCCTTCATCTCTGAGGAAAATGCCACTGCTCAAATTAAGAAATCAATTAAGCTTCCTTGGTGAGCACAGCATGCAGGCACAAGAACACAAGATGGGATCACCCAAGCTGCACAGGCTTTCCCAATGTACAAAAACAACTACATACCCACAAATTTCTATCCATTCCTTGATACCTTAAGAGAAAAATATATGATATAGAATGCTTCAGTCAGAGAGAAATTCCAAAAGTGCATCCATAGACAATAGACTGAAGCATCAATTCAAATTAACACAATGTAATGTACACTATAAGCTAAAGAATAAAAATATCCTAAGACAATAAACACTACATGAGAAACATGATTAACAACTGAGACTGTGCTCAAGACACCTTCAGTTTGTTTGGGGACAACAAAAAATCCGAACCAGTATTCATCTTCCTGTATCACACAATAACATAAATTTATCAAGCTTTGTTAGAAAATATATGCTGCTCTTTATGTCCTTATATTTCACATACAAGATGCTTCACTTTATCCAATGGTTTATAAATAAAATGAATAACATTTACATACTTTTGATCTTTCACCGAAATTACATTATGACTTAAATCTTTACCCCCAATATAAAGCAATCCAAAGGCATTCTAGAAGATAATCATATTCTCTCTCAAGCTTTGCTGCACAAGGTTAAACAAGCAACATTCTTTTAATACTCTCTACTAAGGTCAGTTCTTCATTTCCCAGCCTACTGTTGTTAAACACAGTTCTAAAGAAATTAGATAAAACCCAAATACATAATTCTCATGCAAGTCCCAGAGAAATGCAATTTTTCAAAGCAAAGAATATATTACTGGAACCACAGAAAAATAATAACTCTAAATGGAGTACTTGGAAAACCTAGTACATAAAAATATCCTAAGGCCCTGGACTTCTAAGACAATTAAAATACTATCACACTTTCTTTATATAACATTTAATTGCCTTTCTTACATATTGCTATACTGATAAAAATAGATATCTACAACTCAACTTTGGCCAGCCAGAATTTGAGATCAGATTTCTATATAAGACGATAAATGCAGTAACTTCCATGAAAAATATTTTTGTAAACCAACAGCTGAATGCAGGGTTTATTCTTTATTTATCTACAAAAGAACAGCCTCCCGACACAAACATGGGAGAACTTTTCAGTACAGTGGGTGACAACTGGCTAGGTTCATCTTTTCTGACTGCTCATTTTTAAGATTCCCAAGATTAAAGTCTCAAAAGCTCTTAGGCCATGAGTACCTCTTTTTGGTAATCCTGGTCCACACACATAAGGAGATAAAGAAGTTCACACTCAAACTGTAAAAGAATCTGCACATTGAAAGCAGTGGCCTCTGTCATGGCATCAATACCCAAAGAGCAGTTTGGCAAAGGAACACTCTGACAATTGCATAGCTCCAGAATGGTCATTAAAGATCAAATAGCTCAAAGTCCTTAATTTCCCACTATGTAGGGAGAAACCTTACTAAAACAAAAGAGAATCAATATGGAGAGAGAAATACTGTTTTCATAATAATTATTTTAGCATGTGACAACTAGTATTACATAAACTAAATATAAGTAATATTTTCCTGTCTTTCTCCCAGGTGTTGGGTTCTTACACCCACTTGGTTTTGTGAAAAAAAAAAAAAAAATTGCATTAAGAAGAAGGTTATGGCCTTCAGAGTTTCAAAGAAAACCCTCAAAAAATCCATCTAAAATGGTTATCCAAAGAATCAAAATCACACATAAACCAAATAGGTTTTAATGACAACATTATACCCAAAATCATTTTCTTTGGATAACTGGACTTGTGACAACATTATTTCTTTTACAAAACCATACCTTGTGAATGTCATTTTGTTTAAATAAATAAACAATAGGCTTGCCTGCGAGCTGGCACTGCCATAGCAGTCCCGTGCCATGCTCTGTCATCCTTTCTCAGGGGTGGCAATATTTAAGAAAGGATGTGGGAGAGAACGACAGCTATTAAGGATTTCAGATGCCCTGTTTTAACCTGCTGACCTATGGGGATCAGAACCTGAAACAAAGCAAGATGTGTGAGAATTGCGAGGAAAAAAATTAACACAAAGCTTTAGTGATTCAGCTGCCAAGGACTGGATGGAACCATTGCTATTCATTCAGGTAACAGCAAGCAAATGCTACTGTGAAGAAAACAAATTAAGATGGGATAAATGAGAGCTCTTAGCATATTTGAAAAGGAATGTCTAATGAAAAAACACTACAGAGAGCAAACAAGTTGTGCAAAGATTTTACTCTTTATGGCAGCTGAAAGATCTAACCAGGAGGCTATGACGATAGTAATAGTAAATCTGCCATAATGACATTTCTGGAAAAAAGTCTAATTCTGATTTGTTTACAAGGATGACAAAACAACAGGCATTTCAGTTCTTGTTATTTTTACTGTCTTGCAGTTGCAAAGAGACAATTTTGTTGTAAGACAGCAAAATCTACATGCACTAGCATTTAGGAAACCATAGGAGAGAATAAAAAATTGAAAGAAAGAAAATTAATCCGCCTCCATCTGCTTGCCTCAAAGAACGGCATATGTCACTTCATACTATTACTCAGCTCATACCCCAAAAGCTTCTGGTTTCTCTTTGTTCTCTTATCAGTAGTTTTGATTGAGTTTGGTTGTCAAGTGTGCAGGCTCCTGTGATTTTAGTCTTCTCCAGGGTTACACACTGATAAGGCCAATAATTGACATTGTTATGCAGCAGGTTCTGCTGAACAAATAAACATGGAAAGAAAACAGTTTTCTTTGTAGAGAAATGTCTCCAGTGACAGCTGTGAATTACTAACTAAATGGAAGTCCTGCCAGTGCATTTAGTTTAGCAGGACACTTAAATTGCTCAGGATGAATCGGAGTTCTTCCTTTGTTCAAGAAAAATCTGTTTTACATTGAAATGGAGAAAATGCAGAGATCCCTTTGTGGTATTTACTGAAAATAAATAAAAACATTGGTTGGTGAGAGAAATATATCTTACAGGAATCAGAAAGTGTTTTTTTGAGAAACTTACAGGGCAGTAAAATCAGATTTTTATTGTGTGGAAGATTTGATTTAAAACTTGGACAGTAACAGCAGCACTGTGAAGTAGAAGCCATAAAGCAAGGCTTACTAGAAATCCCTTCAGATTATACACACCTAGCATCACGTCTTTCCTTTCCTATAGCAGGAGTCAGACAAACACAACTGTTGCCAACATGTGGAGGTGAAGGAGACCCCAATTCTGTAATGTGTTCCTCCCAGCCTCCAAAACACACTGCTCGATCCCTAAGGAGTTTAGTCCTAGCATCCTTAGAAGTGTAGAGGTCTGAACAGAAAATACACATATATTTCTTTTTACTTCATACAGCCTTCCAGGATGAGGAAGGACATAACTAAGGGGCAGAACAAAATCAGCTTGCTTCTAGAGTTCAGTAATGTTATTGGATATGGTGACAAAAATTAAAAGCAGTAAGAAAAAAACCCAGTGATTACTCAACAACTATTGAACTTTTTTTTAAACAAAATAGCACTTTTACTCTGCAACTAGGCTTTACAGAGAATCACAATTTTAGACATATTTTACCACTTCAATGTGGTAACTTTACTTCAATGTGTTCTAACACTGTGCTCTAAGTTGCTAAAGATAACTAAAAATTTCTAGATACCAAAATGTTTAGAAGGTATTTGTTTGTAGACAAAAACATTACATGTTCTAGAAATGGTGACTGGCATTTCAAAATTATGCTCTAAGGCCAGTTCATTATCTGTTTCAACAACTGTGAGAGCCTCAGATGTTTTTTGTACCTACACATGATAACAACCATGTATGTGAATGGGAGTATTACTTGACAGGCACACAACATAAACTTGGGACTGTTTCCTAGTCAGAGATGATACTACCAGAGAAGATCATTACTTATCCTGGTCTGACCTCTTGTGTGGATAATAGGAACTAAAACTAAACCTATTTGTTTGGTTGGTTTCTTTAAATTCAGAGAAAACACCAATTTGAAATCTTTAAGAGCTGCAGAAATTCATTGTAAGCTAGTGTATGGGATTTCTTCCATGTCAAAATTTCTCATATATTAATCAATTCACCTACTGGTTTTCTTTTTGACAAATTAAGTATGCCAAATACTTCAGTCATGCTCTCTGAGCCCTCTCTATGTCTTTGATTTAAAACATCAGAACTGGATGCAATATTGACAAAGAAAGAAAACCACCTAAAGGCAAAACAAGCTCTTAGGTTCATTAATTCAAGGATCCAATCACTCCCATGTGCCAGAGCATCATTCTGGGAGCTCATAAGGAGAGCTGTAGGCATTATCCACCCCATAGATCTCTTTTGTAGGCATTGTCCACCCCATAGATCTCTTTTGGAGCCAGACATCACAGGGTAGTCTCACACTCTAGAGGCATGACCTATTCCAATTTTCTTTTATTTTCAAAACTTTTTCATTTGACTATATCAAAATACTGCTTTCCTGAAGAGTTCAATGAACAAGTGATTCAAGATTTGTTTATGTAACTGCTGTGTTCTCCTCACTTTGTCAGAATGGTAAATCTGTGTCATCCGCAGATTTTTATTATCAGCTATTTTGTTGGTGGAAATGCTGAATAGCTTCATATGACTCCCACAGACACTCACTAGACAAGTCTTGTCTTGAAGATTAACAAAAAAAGTATATTAAGTCTTCCTGGTTGGATATTGTATTACATTTTTGTTGATACTGTTAAATGTTATTTAAATGTACAGAAAAAAATAGACCATAGTACGGAATTATTATATTGCACATTTGTATCTACCAATGTAGATTCAGTTTTCAGAATTAAAGACAGAAATGAAGCTGTTAAGAATGACATGGGGGAAAAAAATGTTTCATTTGTTCTTAGCTGATAATAAGAAAATTAGCTAAGTAAATACTAATAAATAATAATTATTAGAGAGATAAGTAAAGATTATAGAATTTAATACTTCTTATCAAAACTACATCTTTATTATCTTCCTGAACATATTATTTTCTTACCACAGTGTCTCCTGATATAGATAAACAAGAATTGTCAAAGATGTAGGAAGGACTTCCATGTTACAAGATTTCCATTAAGGAAAGTTAATATAAAGGTCTTTTTCCAGACAATAATAATAACTATTGTTAGCTGGACACACCATGGTCACTGGAAAACCAGCCTCTTTACAGTATTATCCCCTGATATGCTGGAGTTTTTCTATTGACAGTCTTCCTGAAAATTAGGAAAAGCTTTGGACAGGCTACTGATAAAGAGAACAAGCCCATCAATAGGAAGAGTTCTGATACACGTGTAGATACATGAACAAAATTTGAGTGAGTATTCAAAACCTGCATGGAGACAAAAATAAATATCTAAGACTATCCAAATAGCTAAAAATATCCAAAATAATTTTCTTTCTGAAAAGTAAACATGAATAAGGGTAATTAAATGGCAAATGATTTCATTGCAGTTCAACATTCATGACCTAGAGTGTATAGCTTATTGGTGAGCGATCATGTTGTCACAAGGGAAATGATAACACACTCAGCAAGACCAAAATAGGACTGAAGCATGAAATAGCATCCTTGCAGCCCCAGCAAAGCACAAAGTCAGACTACTTCTGGTGACCGGAACAATTCCAAGCCTAAAGCTACCTCACTTATTTTCTAACATTGTGTTGAGATAGCAAAGTTGCAGTATGGATTTGGAAAGCCACAACAGTGCACTGCTGATTCATGCAGTTAAATCATGCTGTTACTACATTATATTTATGCTGTTATCACGCTACTTTATGATGGGAAACTTCATTATGGTCAGAGCCAGAACAGATGATGAACTACATGTCAAGAGGAAACAACAGTTGCTTGCCTGCATTAAAATATATAAAGGAAATATATATCAGGTGAAATTAATTCTAGTGATAAAGAACCATTACAAGTTTCAGATATGGTCACACAGAACCCTATTTCAATGATTATACAAACATACAGCCCTGTTTTGCCAAAGATTTAGCTGTTAATTACATGAGAACATCTTATTTACATTGAGACTATAACAAGAGTTTTTATATATTTAGCTCTGTGTGTTCTTTGTATCTTCAGGAATACTGTGGTTTGGATTTTTCTAGGGTTTCTAATAGTGCATCTTCAGCAATTCTATTTGCCAACTATAACCAAATAATTTGAATAAAATTCCTGGGAATCCGACCAGCAAGAAAAGCCCCTGGCTTACTGACAAGATTTTATCTGAAAAGTCAGATTTGGAAAGCACTAAAGAAATATTGTCTATTGATCACCTGTAACCTCCAATCAAAAATTCACCTTTTAATTTCTAACTTTGACCAAATCTTCAAATTAGTTCAATCATTCCATTGGATTATAATTTTGGATACTGAGTTTCTTTTGGTGAATACCTGGACTTTGGTTGCTCTGAAATAAACTGAGGGATTTTTTTTTAATTTTGTGACATTCATTTTAATACTTAACATATTTTTAGATGTTTTCATCTTTCTGTAAGTAAAGAGGTATATTTATTCTGTTTCTAATTCTCTCTCCATTAAGACTGTAGAAACTGGCATTATATAAAATAAATGTTAAACTACCTTCCAATTTCATGTTTCCAGCATTAGTAATTTTGTTTTGGTCAATTTTTTTCAATTCTGTTGATATTCACCACAGCAATTTTAGCTGAATTAGCTTCAGTATAATTTGTTGACATACTGACAGTCTGGCATTGCTTTTCTACAGCAAATGTCCATTATTATGTAGATATTTTTATCCTAAGGCTCAAATTGTTAAGACAGGCAACTTTACTGAAGTTAAAATATGATAATTCTGCAATTAAGATGAACTCAATTTTTCCTCTGAGAAAGAAGTAATTATGATGAAACCATTCAAGATACAGCATGACTGCAATGTAGCAAAAATGAAATCTGGACTGACAACAACATCCCATGGAATTTAGAAGAATTAAAAATCCCCTCCAGTGCCAGTAAGTGTACTATTCTGTCAGGTGAAAATTCAAACATCACGGAAAGCTACACATTATGTGCTGTTCCAATGCACAAGTCATAGTTGGAATGTATATAAATGAACCTATTAAAAAGCACAGTTGTGGGTTTTTTATCAGATACCATAGACAGCCTTTTATGGTTTGGATGGTTTTGGCTGGGCGTGTTTGGGCTTCTTTCTTTGTTTGCTTGGATTTTTAACATTAAGGGAGATTCAATATCTTTGAGGTTTTGCCAGACTGAAAATTTCTGGTGGTAATTTTATTTTCTATTGGTAGAAGGCCTTATCAGGTTTTACTACTTACTTAAGATTGGCTAAGAACAGCATGGCCAGATTGAAACAGCACTTTTTAAAAGCACAGATGATACTAGAATATGGATGCAAAAACCTCAGCTCAGCATTTCCATCTGATTTTCCGTCAGGATTTTATGCAGTATTAACAATGATATGTGTAAGTCTTAACTATAAAACACAAAGACTAAAACCTTTGCATCTTGTTAAAATGCTCTGCAAATTATATTTGAATTGCTCTGCATATTTGCAAAACATTTTTTGTTTTGAAGCCTACTTACTGAACTTATATTCTATTGATCCTCAATGTGACCAAGTGAACATGCTTTGAAAAGAGATTTGATTGTATTTATGTAGCTGCAGCATGCCTCTGGATCCCCGAGATCCTACTCAAAATATCCAAAATGCTATGCCTTTTTTTTTTTACTCTGTGACCAATTTAACTCTTCAACAGCAGTATTTACTAAAAATGGTGCGTTCAATTTGTCAAATAACTCAACTGAAGCCAAAATCAATTTGTTATTCTGGTTTACTTAAAGCCATCCAAAGACCTAGAGGGTTATCCGGAAATTACTTCATGGATAAGAGAACAAAAATCAATCTGTATTCTTGCATCCTTCCCAAAGGCTTATTAGCCCAGCAATTTTCATCAGCTGTTGCATTCTTTGTGAATATTTTTAACCTTATTATTTTTTCTAGAAGAAGTAAAATGGAATTCTGTTTTAATTATATCACACAATGTTATTTTTAGATGTAATCATGACTAAACTTAAAAGTTAGAAAATTGTGCCAAAGCCATAAAGGTTTAGCACTTTATTTAGTTATACAAATAACTTTTAAAAGTTATTTATATAAACTTACTGAAAAAAGACCAGATCTGTTGGAGACTGTCAAGAGTCTGCTGTCCTTAAACAGGTGTTTTTTCCTCTTCATATGCAATTGTCTGTTAAAGAGTTTCCTACCAATTTCATTTTAACCTACAGATTTATGAATTCTGGGATAATATTACATTTTCGTAAGTTTGAATTCTTTGTGTTCTTTGCACATTAGTAGCATTAATGATGTGTGTCTTTCTGAACACTATAGATTTGCTACAGTTTTTCATCCTCTGTCTTCTGCACTTGAATATAACAAAACTGTGGTTCCCCTGTATCATAGAAAAAACATGTTACTAGGGTTTGGGGCAGTTTGGTTTTTTGTTTGTTTTTTTTGTCTAAAATCCCTCTCTTCACCCTGTGCAGTATTCTGATAATGTGAAGAAACTTAAAAAAACATATGTTTTAATGGTACCAATAGTTGTAAGACTACATCTACAGGTCTGTTTAAAAAAACCCAACCAGCAATAAAATATACAACCCACATCATAAACAGCATTGTAAAATCATTTTCTGATCTTGCAATGTCCAAGTACTGTTCATGTACTTGCACACTAAAATCACACCACAAAAATCCAAACCTGGTATTCATGAAGATACAAAGAACACACAGAGCTAAATAAGGACTCTTTGGATCAAAGAAAAATAAAAACTCTTGTTATAGTCTCAATGTAAATAAGATGTTCTCATGTAATTAACAGCTAAATCTTTGGCAAAACAGGGCTGTATGTTTGTATAATCATTGAAATAGGGTTCTGTGTGACCATATCTGAAATGGTTCTTTATCACTAGAATTAATTTCACCTGATATTTATTTCCTTTATATATTTTAATGGGGGCAAACAAGTGTGAAACTCCAAGTACTTCAGCTCAGGAAAAAGTTGTTATCCATCATTAAATATCTTATGCATGAATGCTTTATGACCCCATCAGAATATTTGGATCCAAAAATTAGTTTCTGTAACACTGTTCATAAAGAAACCGCCTTTAAAAAAGCAATGATTATGCCCAAGCCAGTCTCATTCACTCCACAAAAGTTGCATTTGGTATTCATTTTTGTTGCTACATCTGGGCCTATTTATTAGGTGGCAGTTAATTCTGCAAGGACAGCCTTCAAGAAAAACAATCACATAAGGGACATAAAGCCATATTAAACATTTTCCTGCAATTAAAACAACAACATTAACAAAAACAATAGAGAAAAAAGCACTCAATCTAGAACAAATTTCACTAAGCAATTTCCATTAAAAAATTGAGAATTAATTCCTGAGGAAAACAGGAAAAGCTGACCAATTACACTATAAGGTTAATGGGATTAATCTAATCACATTCAAAATATAAGATGTCCAGAAAGCAAAATGAAATAAAGATTTTGGTAAACAGCAGAACTTTGCAGATATATAACACTAGGTAATCAGCTTTAAAAGATTAAAGAGTTAGGATCCTGGAACTTTTATGGTACCCAGGTTTCAAGAGAGAAATTTCTTTTTGTGGGAAAAATTGTTATGCCATTGTTACTGGAATAATCCCTGAAGTTCTACATCCAGGAAAGTCCCCATGATCTTTTTTTTTTAATCCTTTAAATTTCCTTCTTCAAGAAACTCAGATACTGAAGAGACTGGCAGATACTCAGGGACCAAGTGATATGTTGGTAATACTCTTTTTTAGGTTACTCTAAAAATTAGTCAGTGCTAATTAGTCACTATGCAAAATGGGTAGTAATGGAAAGGTTTAAACCCAATCAACAGAATACATTAAACCAATTATTTTGAAGAACACATGATTTTACAGAATAACTATGAAGTAAAATAAAAATTAATTCTAGAGTTCACTCAGTGACAGTAAAAGAGAAGATCCATTAAAAGTTATTTTACTATTACAACCACAAGGATGTGTTTCCCATAGAAAAATCCCCCAAATTGTATTCAAATCTGCAACACTAAATTCCTTAAATCCAAATAATAAGAATAGAGGTGCACAAAAAGGCAAGGGCTCAGGAGTTTCTGAAGAGTCAAGTAACTCTGTCTGAAGCAGGAATGCGTGCTGAAGAAACATACCTTTTCCATGAAAACATTCCGAATGTAAGGGGATCTTCCAAGCAATATGAACTGTATAAACACTATGTCCTACAGTTTTTCTCCACACAACAGTAAGTTTTAGAGGAATTATTTTCAATATCTCTTTCCCTCTGTTGAGCATTCTCCACTGGATTTGCTCCTGGATGCTTAAGAACTTCCATCCCTCGCTGGCAACATCTCTGGTAACAATCAGTACAGGAAACAACATCTGGGCTTGCAAAGAGACACATCTTCAAGGAAGTCTTCACAGAATATTTAATATTCAGACCATCAAGTGTAGGATTTAACAGATGAACTCTTATTTTTGTCAATGCCCTATTCCTTTGTAAATAATACAGTGAAATAAATATTTGCAGAGGATAGTGTGAGATCAGAAGTGACTGATTCACACACGTCTTTCCACTGACTACAAATGTAATTTAAAGTGACTTTATTTCTAATTTAGACTTGTGTCACAGGATTTGCTTTATTTCACTAAACCTTAAGCCAAAGTATGTAATATAATAGATTTTCAATCTAACTGGTCTCTGAAAGAAGAATTGTATCTTCATATATTATTTATTCTGAACTATGCTCCTACTTACTGAACTATGCATCTTTCTTTGTTACTTAAAAGATTAATATTTGAAAAATAAGGACAACATTACCTAATATCACGCATAATTGATTTAGAAAATAGAAATAACTGCTCACTTTGTCACATAGTTACTTTGGGCTTTTTTGAAGAACACAGAGAAACACTAGAATAAGAACTCTGTTCTACTAATAAATGGTATAATGAACTCAGCTGTCAAATACACTAAATCTATTGTTAAAAGTTTTGTTCTGTATGTAAGAACGATTATAAGTTAATGATTTGCAGTATGTTGCACATGAAATCCAAGCACAAATCTGCACTTTCAGGGCTTACATTTGAACTTTTTAATTTGATGCATCATCTAAAATTGCAACACATTCCCTATGAGAAAAGCGAACTACACAAATAACAACCTAATTTGAAACTAACTTTAGAAAAAAACCTGATCAAATGCAATTTTTCAAATGGCATGAACATTTGCATGGAAGAAAACACAGATTATTCAGGATTATAAATTACAGTATCCCTTTTTGATTTTTTTTTTTTTTTAATCCCGAGTAAATGTGAAAGTATTACAAATGGACACTTGTGTACAATGAGTCAAAACATGTCTCCAAACCATTCTGGTGAGAGATATAAGTTCTTAAGACCTTTGCTCTTCAAACATACTCCCCATCTACTTGCAAGAAAAAGTAGCTGGTCATGACTGCAAAACAATTCTCTGTACTTTTCTTACATCTTACACATTTTCTCTAGAAAGAGTCACTGCAGCTTTTACAGTAAAGTACCTCATTCCCTTTTAGATGCTCTCAGTTGCTGTGCTGGGGAAGAAGACACTTGTTACTATGTCATAGTACCATGATTTTCAGATTTGTTAAACTCCTCAGAAATAAATTACTTTGTAAAAGCCATGTGCCTTGGAATTACACTTAAAACAGGTGAAGTTACTAAATCTCAACATACATAACAAAGATTATAGTTAGAAATATTTATAAAATATTAAGATCATTAAAAAGATAAAAAACACATTTATTCCACTTAATATCAAAAGCTGAAGATCCTTGTCCTGTTTCTTATCAGAAAAGTTTTCTACTTTTTATGATGCATTCCACATAAAATTTCCACTGATACAGTATGCTGGCCCTGTGGAACTAGTCTCCTTCAGCAAGGATTTTGAAAATTTCTTCCTGTGTTGATCAACCTATTTCAGTACAAAGAAAATCTGGACAGATTTCCCAAGATAAGTCATGGCTGCAGTAATGAGGTGTTCAAGGACTACTGTTCTTGCTCAGTTGCTTTGGAAAGAGAAGGGTTTCCTGTCACTGACTACTGTGATTTATCTGATAATATTAGAGTAGATCATATCAGAGAGCAACATCTGAGTTTCAGTAGAAAATACATCTATTTAAGCTACTTGCAATTAAATATCATGGTACTATAGCTTGCAATTTACAACGCGCAACTGTTCCAAATATCTTGAGGAGGAAGGATGACTTCTGGGAAAGAGCTAGATGGAAGGGGAGTAAGAGAAACAGGGGCAGATTTCAAATTCAGGTATTACAAAATTTATCTTATTACTAGAAGTATAATAAGTATTATTTTTAACATGCCAGTCATGAGTAATACATTACTCCTATAGACTCTTGGCCTATAAACTCAAGCAAAAGAAGGAAAAAGAGATGAATTTAGGAAATAAAAATATGCACATTTCTATCTATGTAAAATGTAAATCAAAAGTGGGGTTGGTTTGTTTGTTGCTTTTTAAAAAATTATTTTCATTCTCAGCTTTGCACATTTGAAGCCAAGCTTTGGGGAAAAACAATGTATAACCTAGGAAAAATAGACCTACAGTTCTCACCAAAAGAAAACAGAAAGACATACTGAAAGACATAAGTAAAAGTAGTGTTACAATTTTTATTTCATTTTTCATGCTTTTTAAGCCATTTTTCGTGTACCATATAAACTAGTCAGAATCTTCCAGTAACTTTCCAGAGAGAGGGCAAGCCCTCCTCCAGGTACAAGGCAAGAATTATTATTAAAAGAAGGATGACATAGAGTCTATCTGTTGTATATTGGTTCAATATTAAAATTTTGCAATAATAATTTCTGTGGGACAAAACTGTACTTTTAAGGCTGCATGTTAAAACATCTTTGCATCATTGTGTTTAATTTACAATGCACTTGCATGTGAAGACCAAGACTACAATCAAAATATGCCGAAGCTTTTGAGAGAGTTGAGTGGGGTTGTTAACAGAGCAGTTAAAATTTTGCCACTCACATCATTCTCTGTTCATTAAGCTCTGCGTGAAAAATAAAGTCAGTAATTTTATTATTGTTAATTGGCTCTTCTGAACATAAATGATTCAAGAGTGTTGAATCCCAGCTGTCTGCTACCAGTACACAGAGATTAAGGAGCAGTTTCACATTAGGTTGCCAGCTATGATTTTCAAAGTCTATAACAGCAGAGCTTCCAGCTTCTTGAAACACATGACAATATATTGAACATCTTCCAAAAGCGCACTCAGCAGGGAATAAAATCACAGCAGTGTTAGTAGTCAGACTCTTTACAGTTAGAAAGATTTCCATGTCCACAGTTCTTAATTCTTTACAGGTTTTGGTACACCCACAGAAAAGACACTGTTAGCATCCATACACAGAGGAATGAGGGCACAGGGTCCACACACACAAAAGCATCTAATCATAGAGCTTACAGAGAAGGAGGGCAAACACTCCTCTGTTCAAAAAATTAATCCTTGCAGAAACATAAATTTCAAATTTTTTTTAAATTGAAAAACATTTATTTTTACTGCAGGAATAATGGAAACTAAATTTTTAGCACAGTACATGCCAAGAAGCTAAATTAAAATATATTTATTAGTTACACCTCATATAATATGAAGTGATCACTCCTATACTTTCAGGCAGAAAAAGTAAAATTTGAAAATTTACATCATAAACTTTGCAAAGACCACAAAAGATTAATGAAATCTATATTACTGTAGTTGAGTGTAAAAGGATAGTATGAAATTACATTTCTGATATCTGACATGTTTCTGTAGTAGATAATTTCTAGGAAAGATACTAATATCAAACTTTTTACACTAAAGCCTGTTACCTATATGGACAGGAGTATGAAGTGAATTTAAGGATCTTGTTATTCAGCATTTATCAGCATTTATCAGCATTATCAGCATTATCAGCATTATTCAGCCTTTATCTAAATTTTAATAAGATACACAATTGTGCATGCATTCATTTTGGTGAACAGGTCAATAAGAATGACTTCTGATATTTATATAAAATAATAATGAAATAATAATTATTTAGAATATTTTACAAATAAGAATAAAGTACAGTCACTGTCCTGCAGATTTTATGGCTCAAGTATAAAACAAGAGACAAGAAATTCATAGAAAAGTAAAAAGAAGCAACACAAAACTCATCAATATGACTTGTAAGTGCTATTAACAGACTCAAGCCGACCTGTCAAATCTATTCTGGGTATTGCAAAAAACCAGAACTTAACATAAGGACTTAGAAAAAAGTAGCTGAATATCTGCATTAGGTGCTCCATTTAAGTAAGGTGGCAGAGCTGGAGATAGCACAGCTTCTTTTTTGCGAGCTCAAGTGGGTGATGAAGCTGTCATCACAGGCTGATAGACTGGAGTCAGCATCTCAATGCTGAATCTGAGATGCCATGAAAGGTGTCAGTATTAGTCCATTAAAGGCCTCAAAAGAGAAAATGTCTAAGTTTTCCTTGGTGTGCTCTAAAAGAAAGGGAGCTAAGGGAGATGCAGAGGAAGAAAGCAAGAAAAAATGATGGACTGAAAAATGATCTTTACAGCTTCTTTGCAGTCTGGGTGGATATAATTGGAGCAAAAATGCATTTGTCAAAGACAAAGAAAAGGACAATGAAGTAATAAAGATGTGAATTGGTGACAGCATGGGTGAAAATGTCTGTTAGACTGAGAGAAAAGCCTATACTTAAAATAATGAATAAGAAAAGATGTGCCAGACAGATTCCTTAACACAACATACTGAATATATTTTTGAAGCTGAGCTGTGTCAACAAAATGATAACTTCCTTGAAGTATAAATTTGGACTAATTTGCTAACTTAATAATGATTACCATTAGCCTATATTCAGTTCAACAGTCGAATCCGATCCCCGAAGTCTTGTTTCTGTAAAAAACTTTCAGATATCTTGTACATTCCCACAGTAAACTCAGTAGCCATATTTTCTATCAATATTTTAATTCCAAATATGTTCAAAATCATACATTAATATTTCATCACTTAACAGCATCAGCCATTCATACCTCTCAAGAATTCAGGAGAATTTTGGAACTATGGCTGTAGTTAGGAAAATGAATAACAGCCAAGTCAAAGTCTGAGACATACTGATGAGTAGAACGGTTTTAATTACTTGCATATTTAATTACTTAGGATTAGATAGTAGAAGCGAAATGAATTTCACATTTTGCATTCACAAGCTGCTTTATCACATTAAAAAAATATTTTTATTTATATTAAGTTTACTGCTCTTTTTCTGTTTTTAATTTGACACTAGTATGGAACAGTAAATTAACATAGAATATTTATATCATCAACAGAAATGTCAGAAACCAAGAATGATCTGTTTGATTCTATAAAACATCACAGTGGTTACAAGGGAAAATTTCAGCCAGGATTAAAATTTCTGCCATTTACTGTCTAGCCATTATGTTCCCTCCTCCCCCACATGTGACATATTGACTACTAATCTGAACTATGTAGAGTAACAGAACTACCCAGGTACTACCTCTCTGTACCTGGGTTTGTGGGGCCTAGGAAAAGAGGACTCTTTAGAAGTCAGAAGAAAGAATAACAAGCTCTAATGAAAACTTTAAAAATCACTCATTCTTTTCCATAATATTAATCTTTGTATTATACATGGGCATGAAATATTTAAAACATCTCCCTGAAAACATGTCAGTTTAATTTCACTGCTATCAAAAAGTTACTCTGGGGAATTAGAAAATTGCTGAATGTAATAATTTTTGCCCTCATTACATAGCATTGCATCATACAGCTCATTGCATTAAGCAGCAAATTTCAAAATGGGATTAAATCTTACTAGAAAGATTACTGATTAAACAGGACAAAATGTAAGCAACTATAAACTCCTAGGAAAATAAAACCATTTGACATTTCCCCCTCTTTCCATCTTCCCAAGATCAAATGCTTTTTCTTGGGACACTGGAGTTTGAAATAGCTGTTAATTGTTCCAGTGTATTTTGCAGTAGTCAGGCAGGAACAATCTATAAGAACATGGAATGGAGAAGTGGTATGGAATATTCTCTGAAAAGTCAAGAGGTCCCCATTTTCAAAAGGCACAAAACATGGGACAACTTCTACAAATAACATAATTGCTTGAGACTTACATATAAAGCATTGCCTTTCTCATCACTTGTCTTTGGTAAAACTTACATTAACCTGCAAATCTCATGTTTCACAGGAGGTCTACACTGATATTTTGTACTTAATCAAATAAATGGCAGTGAGAGCAATAACATGTTCAAATGATTCAAAAGAAGACAACTACCTTCATGACTTGATTATCACCTTACAATGAAAAAATGATTTTAATATGTTATTTGAAACATGAAAAATACGGTAGAGCATCAATACAGTTTTATATGTCTGTGTTCCAAGTCTATATATACATCTGTTAAGGTATATAGATGCACATCTATAATATATACATATGTACATCTATAATATATTCATATGAACATTTGAAAACCTGAAGGCCTGAGCTGACACATTTACTTCTTCCTCTCTTCTCTCATCAAAACTTAATTCCCTTCATATCTTGGTATTTAATTCTACAGATATAAATCAAATACCAAGAAATTTTCAGGTTGTATCATACTATAATGGGTCCAGCTGAACTTTCATTTCAAAATTATTTCTCTACTACATGACAATACACAAAAATTCCCCAAAACAAAAACCACACACATTGTGTGTCTGTAATAAGGAAATATTATTGAGGGATGAACATTTGGTATCTAAGTCAATTAATCGGTTCATATGAGGAAGAATAAATGTACTTTTACTGATTGCTTAGCTGAAGACATACTTAAGAGAATGGAAACAAATATCTTAAGAGCAAAGACTATTTTCTATCATCGTCCTGTCTGTAATATTAATGCTAATACACTTCATCAAATAATAAGAATAAAAGTATTGCATAAAAAATTCCTTTAAAATTGTTCTTTCATTCAAAACCTGCTCAGTGTCTCATTTGGCACATTGCCACACCTGACGTTTCTGGGAAATAATCCCAACTTAAAATTCCTGTGAGGTGTGTATTTCTATTGAAAGAGGTTGACCACACGTGTAAAAGAAGAGCAGAAGTTTTCATAGCTAGCAGCAAAGAACCAGACCCTCTCACTGACAATTAGGAAAGACTTCCCTTATTCCTCTCATATGCAAAAAACCAAATACAACACACGTTATGTGCAAGAGAAATGACTGAATGCATGTGATTCTTGATACAATTTATAGAACAAAAACCTTCTGTACAAAATGTACTATAGCTATGACTTCTCAATAATGTGAATTCAATGCAATCAGAGTACTCCAGACAGCATATACTGAACTTCCCAATTTTCCAATGTAGTTTAAGTGCTTATTACTTTGAAGACTAGGCAATGATCTACAGCTATTATTAACAAAGTGGAAGAATAATGGATATTATTCTTGCCTGTGGGACAGAAGTATCATTTAGAGAATTGATAACACTTTAGTTTAGCCATTTTAAAAGGTCATGTTACACAATAAAGAAGGCCAAGCCTTTTAGTGATAACATATGATGGTGATAAAACTAGCACGGAACTACAGATCCTCAAAACTACCAATTGCATTTCTATGTTGTAAGCAGCCTAAAGCAGTGTGATAAATGCATTCCAGTGTATTCCTGACTTTTGTACTTTATAGGCTGCTTTACATGGCTTATAAAGAAATTAAATCATAAAGAAATACCTTAATTATTAAATAAGTAAACAAATCTGAATGTGTGTAAGGAGAACAAAACCAATCTTCATTGTATATACCCTGGGGTTATTTATTTAAAGCATAGCTGTAACAGATTTGGTAGAGAGCGGAAAATTATGCTCTTTGGTATAGGAAATCAACATGAAAAATGTAATAGGGAGGATTAACAGTGAACAATTGTAATCAAGAGGTATGGATACCAACATTAGAGTTGATTTTGACAAAGTACCATAAAATGAGAAAATCTGACAGTGTTAGCAGGTAGTAGAAATTAAAGCTGTTACGTTGTGCCCTTAGGGATTTATTTATTGCAAAAACAAGCAATGACAGCTCTGAATAAATCCTTTCATGAAGAAAGACAAAATAGATTGAAGTGATACACAAATTTCAACAACAGTTCATTTGTACAGGGCCAAAGAGGTCAGTCAGATGGAGAGAAAGTAAGCTGGTAATGGGCCATTTCCCCAGGGTAGGCAATGGTGGGGTTTTTTGTGAATAGCACAGGCTATTCACATTCAGCCTTCAAACTTAGGCACCGAATGTGTACCATACGGTAAAATTCAATATAAATATTTCTATGAAAGTGAACTGTCATCAGTTTACAAAAATAACTGGACTTCTACAGATGTATGCAAATGATTTGCCTAACTACCATATTCAAGTCGTCTTAAAAACAACTTCCTGATATGCTCTTTGCTGGAAAAATGTAAGGTTTTGAAACGTAGGGGCCTGAAGTCCTTTTACTTCCTAATGAAAAACAGGCTCCTTATTTTAAAAAACTGCTTGCCCAGCTTTTTTGAAAGAATGACCATGACCTTGTTAAAGAATGTTATACAGATGAGAAATTATAAATAAATACTTCAGTGATGCATTTAAGATAAAAAAAATCCAGTTAGCTTCCAGTTCCAGATCCAAAAAAATCTCAGTATAATACCAAGGTGACAACATGTCCAGAAATCACCTTCTCAAAGTTTGCCTCACTTAAAATAGCTTTTTTTGTTTTTCCAGAGTGGACAAAGAAAACACATCTCCTACTGCATCACTTCAAATCTAACTACGTTGGAGTAACTCTAACAAACAGTAAGGTATTGTCAGTCTTGCTGCTCCTATTTTGTCTTAAATTCATCCCCAAGTAACGTTAGGAAGGTAAATCTAAGAAACGCCACCCTGTGCTTGAAAAATATCCCCTTCACTTACTTGAAAATCTTTCTCTTCCAGGATCTCTTTCCTCCACCTGACAAGGAAGGCAGCACAGACGTACAAGTGGAAGTGAGAAAAACCCTCTGGTTCAGACTAGAAAAAATAAAAATAGATCATCCTTTCAATACACAAATAATAATACTTTTGATCAGCATATGCCCCAAGTGTATTTTTATGACATTTACTTCTAACTACAAATGTCAGCTACATCTGTCTCTCTTTGTATCGCAAACACACTTGCCTTTCATCTATGCCAAACCTATTCATTGCCATTATCTGTAATGGGGACAGAGGTGAAGCAGCATCCATTTCTCATATTTAAATTCATTCTTTACTGATGTGTTTCCCATTTCTGGTGTTATTCATTAGCTTACATCTGGTATGAAATACTGCACTGCCCAGCTCAACACTGCGGCATGAACATATACTTCATCTCCATTATTAAGAGTCAATTCTACTACCAGCAGTAGCTTTTGAAGTATAAATTTTGCTATAGGAAATTATTAAGCTTTGTAAAAATAAATAACGTGGATTATATTGAACTGAATTAGATGCTTTCACTACAGGAAAAAAATCTACTCTGAAGATGAAACATTTACAGCTCAGTTTTGTATTCAGATCTGCACTTTTCTGTTCTGGTTAGAGTCAGCAGATTCCATCACTTTATAAAACTCCCCCTAGAAATTAGTATTTTATAAGTATACATAAGAGTTTAGAAAATTTTGTGTTGCCATCTTTAAAAGAAATCACTAAGTTTTTTCATATTACCAAATTAATCTTAGACTTTATCTTCTATACCACTGAGAACTGAAAAAATAACTATGATACTAAATTATCAATGTTATGACTGTGAACTAATGCTATGTAATATCTCATTAAAATAAAATTGAAAAATAATAATTATAAAATTAAACTACATAATCTGGCAAATGGAGGTATATTTAAATGTGATATCTATATAATTTACAAGATCTAATTATAGTGCTTTAAAAATATACCAAGTTTTTTTCATATTCTCTGCTGGTCATTTCAAAACTGAAGTTTACTCTTTAGAAAAATACAGTGTTCTGCTCAAGTACAGTGAACTGAAGCAACTTCTTACATAAAGAATAACATGATAAAATACTTATTTTATTGCTATTTAACCTAGAACAACATGGTATTTAAAATTTGTTCAATAAATAAACTTCCCAGCTATAACTAGTGGAGAAGGAAAAATATTCTCCTACTATTACTTTTCCTTATCCTCTATCCTTGACTGATAAAAGAGCAGAGTGGGCTACAAGAGGTTTGTAAAACACCTTGTTAACAGCTACAGAAACTACAGACCACCTTGTCCACCAGATCAGTAAGGTTCCAGAAAAGAGATTATGCCAATTATTTGAAGGGAAGCTTTTAAGTTTAAAAGTGTACTTGGAACTAAAAATAAGAATTAGCTAAATTTGAAAATACTTTTAAGGAATTGTAGAAAAATTATCTGGAAGTGTATGGGAACCTGTACTTTGTCCTGTGATTTTTCTGTTTAACTATTTTTTTTCACCAATACAAGTTCCTTCAGCTCTTTTAAATGAAACAAAATAGGTTTAAAAATGCAATTCATTAGAGAAAAAATGCATATCCCCTACAGATTTAAAAATTCATCATGTTTCAGAGATAAGTCTAGGTACAAAGTATTTCCAATGGATAGTTTTAGACAGATTTAGAAATTGAGTAAAACAGCTAATGCATAATTGCCTTTTCTAACACCTGATACCTATTATACATTTCCATTTGTAGCTTTTGACGTTACAAAGAGTTTGATCTCTAAATGTACAGGAATGCAGACTACCAGCTAAAAGCTATTTAAAATCAAGTATAAACAATGACCTTGATTTAAATATTTTAGCAAAAAATCTCAAGGCAGATATGCAACCTTCCAGACGACTTACTCTGAACACATTACAGATGACTCGGAGCACATTATCTAAGAACCATCTGTCATTATCAATAAAAATCATTTAGATTGTTAACATCACAAATATCTCATTGCCCTGAAAATGCTGGATCCCTCTGTAGCTGAAATGAAAGGCATTCTTTGTACTGCACTCCCCAAACTTCTTGAATTAGACAACCACCAAAAGAATGCAAATTTTGTTGTATGACAAGACTGATTATTGTCTTGTCAATGATTAGTCTAAGCTGCCTCCCACCCTGGATACTTCAACATTTAGGGAGTGCAATACTTCATGCTATTTTATTTCTTAATAAATACAATACAAGATTATTGTTTAAGTACTCAGAATAATTAAAGCTACGAAATTTTGTCAGGCTTAGGTATTATTCCACATTTCACACTCAAATAATAGCTCAGACACAAGAACTTCCAAACACTCAGTGTTTACATATGAATAAAGCAACTTTAGGCAACTCCATTTCTACCACATTACAAAGAGCAGATAGTTTAGGTGAAAAGAGATTTAAATATTTTGCCAAAATATCCAAGCAGTCTAAGAGAAAGAAGAGAAAGAAGCCAAAGCAGGAACATAATGGAAAGTGGATATGTTGGCTGCTCTTTCAAGTTTTTCATTTTTGAAAAAATGAGCTCTGACTTTTGAAAAAATGTGCTTCCTAGGCACAGACTCAATCCACTGTCAAAATAGACTCAACAGTTCTAGTCTGAGAAGAAATACAACAAGATCACACCAGAACTGTCCATCACAGTAACTAGTCTTTCATTAGGAATGACCAACAGCAGATGACTGAGTATAGGAGTACAAGATATAGCAGTACCTCCTGAGAACACTCTAAGTTTCAAAGATTTCATGCTCAGAGATATCCTAAGAGAAGCTGCAGAATATGTCCACTTAATAGGTGTTAATGGATTTGTCTTCACTTAACTTCCTAAATCTTTTTGCAACTGTAAGCTTTTTGGTAAACCATCAAGTCCTGAAACAAAGAATTCCAAAACACAAGTGCATGCTATATAGCATGTCTGGTTCAAACCCAATACCTGCTAGTTTCATGCACAGTAGTTCAGTTATTGCACTGAAAGAGTATGAATGACTTCCTGTTCTCTTTCTTCAATCTATTCATATTTCCGTCTCTCTTGAAGATCAGAATTGTTTTGTCTATTCCACCATTCCTCATGTACCAGTTCCACTGCCTTTGCTCAGCCTTCTTAAGCACCTTTTCCTGTAGTTTTCGATTTTGAAATAGGGTCTGAGCTGTATACACCCTGTAAGTTGCAGAAAGAATACAACTCTCATAGTGCATAATGATATTTTGTTCTCCTTACGTTTGCCAGTAATTCCTAACCTCGTTGTTTGGGTTTTTTTTTCTTTTTCTATTCTTGACTGCGACTGAGTTCATATTTTCCTCTTGAAGTTGACTGTAGGAGGCTACCTTGAAGTCCATAGTTATACCAGTAAAGCTAGGATTGGTCCAAACACACAATATCACTTTATATCTGTCCACACAAATTTCACTTGTTATTTATGCCAATTGTTAACAGCAACATGAAGTCCTGCAACTCTGCTGTACACCTCTCACCTTTACTACCCTTTGTAACATGGTGTTGTCAGCAAACTTTGCTGTCTAAGTAGTTCCTGTATCCCTTTTTTCTCTTCAGCAGAAAGACCTTAAGCCTCATGACAAATTGCAACAGAACTACATGTTATTGCCTTTAATTTTGAAACTTGCCTGCTTGTTCTTAACATTTGTTTCCTATCTTTCAGGCAGTTATTATTCAAACAAGGGCATTCCCTTGAATTCCACAGCTGTGTTTCTTCTTTAATAACCTTTCTTCACTGTTTTCAGCAATCTCAATATTCTGCATCAACCTGGTCCATGTGTTTACTGCCTCTTAAGCTTTGTGAGGTGTGATTTCTCCCTACAAAGTCATGTCAACATTTTCTTAAAATGACATATTTAGTCATGGTGAAAGAATATTACAATCAATTTAGAGAACACTGAATTGAAGTCACATTAATCTTGTAATTCTAAAAGATACTGGAATACTTTGCAGACAGCAACTCTTTTTATTATACACAGCAGCCCACCAGCTCATGTTGGATCATAACCTTCTCCCACTGGTCAGTATTCCCATCAGTTATATAATGAAATTTCAATTTTTCAATGCTGCTAAAATTTAATATTTTATTCATTATACATGTTAAAAAGGTTTTTTACAGTTATAGGCAAAAATACCTATTAAAACACTTCTGCTGCGTTTGCATATTTTGGATTGTCTTCTACCCTTTTTTTCGCTCCACTATGACCATTTCCAAGACGATGCTCCTAAAAGCAGTAAGTGACCTAGAGCACTTGTCTAAGCTGAATCCAATCTCACCATAAACTCACCAATGACACTGGATCATTTATGCTTTAAAAAAACAAACAAACATGAAACCTAACTTATAGGTAAGGCCTACAAGTAGCTGCAAACATCCATCAATTAACATGAAAATTTATGGGCAGGTTTGATCTTTGCATTAAAAAAATCTGATCCAAACACATTTCATAGCATTTCAAAATCTTTAATGGAAAAAGCAACATTTTCAGGTCATAACATCAAGCTAGAAGTATCTGTCACAGCCAAAAAAACATGCAAATATCTCAACTCCTAGAGATCACTAAATCCCTTATAGAAGAGCTATTTAAAAAAAAAAAAGTTACAAGAACTCTGTTCACATCTCCTGTTTCTGCTAGGCATGATCAAAAGAATTATTTATCATACAGTGTTCTATTAGGTTTGGCAAATATATGCTGAAAACTAGGTGTAGATCAGTTTTCATAATTGATCTACATTAGTCATTGGCCTCTCTGATCAAGTCAACAACAATTTGGCAACAATTCCTAAAATATGACTTGTGATATAAACCTCTGCTGCAAAATCCCAGCCACAGAGAACACAGACCACTGCTGGAATTTTTCCGGATCACAACCTTGCCCTGTTGGAATGCTCCATATGGCATGCAAAATGCATGTTAAGAATATGAATCAATATCAAATACAAATGGATGCTAGTTATAATTACTATTTACATGATTTATCCACTCTTCAACTAATAATTTAGTTTTATGGAGCTTCTTTCATATAAATTTCCACATGACCTTATCTTTTCAGAGTGGAGTTTAAATTACTGCCTTCTTTACTTGCTAATATGCTCAATTCAAGTAGAATAAAAATAACTAACAAAGTGTGTATTTGACTTTTTTGTCCTAGCTTTTCCAGAATAAACTGTGGTGGAAAACAAAAATCAATGTTTCTCATTTGGTTCTTTTTAAGAATTCACCACAAAGTTTTTAAAGAGTTCAATCATGACTAGGATGTCAAATGGATTCTCACTCAATGAAACACTTTCACATCACTGAAATGTTGTTGTCTTTTACAGCTATTTTTCTCCTCTTGTGTGGTGGCTTATTATCTTTGCACACAGGAGTGTTGCTAGATCTTAGCAAAGGTTTGGAGCTTTTTATGTAACTCCCTTACATCCCTTTCTTGCTGAATTGGATATTGACAGAAGAAAGTGGAGTAAAGCACTCCAACTGAAAAATGCCTTTGATACAAATGCAAGAAGATGCTGAACTCTACACAGAGAACATTTTGCAATACTTATTTCTAATATTACTTTAAAAAGAATGTCGATAGACACAGAAGCATTACGGATAGTGAGACTATCAAAAAACATAATTCCACCTCTCTAATTTTGCATGTTAATAAGCCTCTTGTGAAGAGTGATCATGAGTTGTTCTTCGTACTTGCTGGAAAAACTATTATTTAATGTGCTGCTTTGAATTTCTACAACTTGAAAAGGCAAACAACTTCCATTTGACCTACTAGTGATTACTACACAAAACATAGCAAAAAAAGGGACGTGGCAATATGAGCATGAATTCTGCCAGTGACACAGCAATCACTGTGATTTTAGATAACAGTAATAGTGAGGGATGTATATAAAACCCCAATCTAATATACATATTTTGGGTCCTCCAGTAGAAACAAAAAATTACTTTCTGCAAGTTATTTGTTTGGTGATAAGAACAGGAGAACCAGCAGCAAGAAGTAATGGAACTCTTCCAGCTTGATTTAAAGTCCATTAACATGTACGAGCCACATTACATTACAAGCCCACATCAGTAACAATAGAAAATTTACACAGTTTAAGTTTTAGAGAGCAGTTGATTACTTATAGCTATATTTTCTTTCGTTCACCATAACTGATGTATTAAAAAACAAAGTATTTAGGTTAGAACCATTAATATGGTTCCTAATTACCTCACTAAACCATGACATGGTGTAATGACTCAAAGAAGCAAATCTCTGTGTAATTAACACTGAACATCACTATGTCCTCTACTTCCTCTAACAGCATGAAATACAAGCATACAATTAATTCTGTTACTCATGCATATAAAGGTGAAGCATATACTTCCCTACACACCTTAGTCCTGAGTCTTTTCCTCAGAAAAGGCTTAGACAGAAAGATCACACAAGCCGTAAGAGGATATGAGAAGACAGCACTACTAACAGCCTTTTCAAAAACTCCCACACCCTTGGAAAGTCTAAATCTCTAGGTGTTTCCCAGAAAATTCACTTCGCATCTTTAATTTGCTGAGATTCCTTCACCTGAACTTCAAATCCCTCTTGAGGGTGTGAAGTTATGGAAGTACCAAGTTGTTACGGAAAAGTCTGAGGAGTACTAAGATAAGGACAAACCTAGAAGTGACCAACTAGCACTGGTGAAGTTGCAGAAAACACTTTCTAAAACCTGCAGGCTATTTCTTTTTTCATAGGTTACATAGCAGATTTGACTAAAAACCTCCAGACAAAATATTTTCAAAGGCATGCACATTTGGGATACCAAAATTTAGATTTCATCTTTGTGCCATCATTCAATCATAGAAAGAATATGTATTGCAAAGACTTATTTTATTTTAAGCTAGGCCTTAACCTGGGCTTCAATTATTCAGACATGACTATCCAGCTGGAAAGAAATTTGTTTTGAAGTTTCCTTCTAATTAAAACTCCGTTCATTCTATCTGAAATCATTAATTTAATTTTTACTTAAACATTTAAATTCCGTCTCAAGTCATGAGTTGACACCAATTAATTGGCCAAAAATGTGGTGGAAAAACAGCAAAGATGTGCCACACTAAAATCAACACTGCTCTTATTCACAGAATTCTACTTAAAAGTATGATTTAACTTAAAAAGCACAAACTTAATCCATATCATTAGTAAATATATGCTGCAATTCATTTGATTCTGAAGTACTTTGCTGCAAGGCAAAATATCTTTACATAAATGCCAACAGGCTTTAAGCAAACTACTGATTTGAAATAGGTACAAGCACAATTGATTAAAAAAGAATATGACAAGTTTTCCACCTGTGAGAAATTCAGCAGACCATGTGAACCAAAATCAGACCACACTTTCTCAGTAACCTGCTTTTAAAAGGCAAATGAGCACAAATAAGCAGTATGACTAATATTTACTAAACTAATTCCCTATTTCACCTTTTGAATTTCAAAATTATTTACCTCATGTATCATTTTAATTATTTTTATAGTTCCCAGAGAACCTCAATGCTGGGAAATTAATTAATGGGCACAATAGAAGAACTGTCAGCATTGTTTAAATATAATTTCAGCACTAGTCTCATTTACATGTATCCCTTTATTCTAAACAGTGGTACTGATGAATTTTTTGTATGAAATTGTTAGTTCATTAAAAAGAGCACAATGATATCCTTTTCTGCAGATATTCATGGGTTATCAAATCAACTGAAATACATGCTCAAGACAATCACTAGAGCTTTTAGTCCATGGATTGCAAAGACACTGAAATAGTTGTATAATAGTTGTATCATTGTTTAATTAATTTGCTTTAGCCTTGTCATATTATTAGCTTTAATAAAAGTTATCAAATTAATACTTCAAAGCAAACCTAGAGAAAGTAGTAAGTCCTAGTCTACCATTTCATAGCTGAAAAAAGTAGTGTGAATACCTCCATACATATATATCACATATTTATACTGAAAGACTAAAGCAAACTCTAAGTAACAGTATTAAAAAATAATGGTTTCTATTCCAACTTCTCACCAAATAACAAGAAAGTGCTTACTGGCACACTGTCAACACGTAATTCAAAGAAATCCCCTCATGAAGTATGTTTTAGGCTACATATGTCACTTATAGATAGCAAGGTTCTCATATGCCTTTCTGTACAAAGTTGGTAGTTTGATTACAATGAACTCTTAAATAAAATAGTACAGGTCATTTGAGCAAAGCATATTAAATAATCCAACACAGATATTGCTGAATTCTTGCTCAGTGAATAAAAACTCTACAGTCCCCAAATTCCTACTTCTGTAAATCAGGAGATAATTACATCAAGGTAGTGTAAAAGTTTTGCGAAGATTTCTTATTATATAAGAAATATATAATTGATCACAACCTTGTGTGTTCTAGGAAAGACCTATTTTCTTCTTAATAATAACAACAAATTTTCAAGCAAACTATTTCAACAACTTTTTCTTTCTTTCAAGGAACACACCAAAAGAGCTGAGAATGAACGTCACACGTTCAGTCACATGTTTTCTAATAGGTGGCCTTGTTAACTAAGGTTGTGCAAATACCAAAAAAGTATTTAGTGAAAAGCATGAGGTATTACCTTCATTCCCTTTTTTCCATACTAATCCTTACAAGTTTAGGCACGACAGAGTTAAGTCATAACACAGTCAAGAACATCATCCAACTTTGTAGCACAACCATTACGAAGATTCTCAAGACACATCACTAGTAGCTTCTCCTTCTCCCATCATTAAACCACATTACATTCTACAAAACAAGAAACAAGTAACAAAATTCTTAATTTCTGATCATCACCATTATTCCTGTTAGAGGCTAGGAAATAGCTGGGACTGGTATTTTCCTCCATTTGCTGTTCTGCAAAAATCTTATTCATAAAAACACTGTTTCATTGCAGAGCAACACTATCTGAATCAGACTCTACATAGGGACGGCAATTTGCCTGAGCGTTCAATCTTGTTTCATGATGACGATTTAATTATAGTGGGCTTTCTGTGACCATATGACTGCTTACAACATTCCTTGTTCTGCACTCTTCACATTTCATTCAACTTCTATGAAAGCAAACTAATAATGCCACCGAAACTAAAGTAGGCAGTTGCTGAAAGCAGCAACATCTTGTCTGATTAAAGAGAAGAAAAATCACAACATCTGAGAACATTACTCAGCTGCTCTTCAGCTACGTCCAGCACAGAGGCTCTATAGTTGTGATTGTGCAAAACTGCAAGTTTATGAAAGGGCTGATGTCAAAAGCAACTGAAAAGCCAACACCACTACTCATTGCAAGTAACTGAAAATTGCTAGTCACTCAACAGCACAGCTGGAAATGTTAATAATGCGTGAATTTTAATTAAATTCATTAAATAGTTGATAGCTATCACCAGGAGCTTGATCTTGTTGGGATGAATAAGACTAGCTGCTTCTTTTGTTAATACAAAAGACTCACCAAGCTAATCCAAAAACTACTTTTCAGATCACTTCTATTCCCATCTACCAACAGGTTAGCACACAAAGAACTAATAGTGATGATCATGTGCAGCTTTGCTGAACTCTGATCAGAACGAGAGACTACATCCACTAAATATGAATGCCTTTATTAGACTTAGTAAAAGTATTTCCTGTGATTAACAGTACAGTTCTGAAGATGCTAAATGACTCCATAGATGCCACAGCCTGCTCAGAACTTAAATATCTTTCAGGACACTGAATCAAGGTAAGATCTTTGATTTAAATCTTCTTAAGATGCTGACAATCAACTACAGAACAATCAAGACAAAGTCTGTTTTAATAATAGGTTTTCACACCAGACCACTGATTGAAGACAGCAGCATAAAGCAAAAGACTCATGTGGAAATGGCAACACTTGTAGAGTTGTTGCAATCTGCTTTATCAAGGTTCTCTGGAGGTCGCCTCTGATGCTACTACTGTTATCTCTGAAAGACGAAATTTTTATGTTGACCCTTGTGAGGGGCCAGTTCAGTCTGAATTCAGCCATTTTAGTTTACCTCAGCTCTGGTTGTCAGGGCTGTCAGAGGCATGTGGGGGGAGGGATCGTACACCTGCCATGTGCAGGAGGCAGCCAGGAGGGAGGGAAGCCTCATTTCTGGGGAGACTTGGCCTGGCAGCACCCCACATGAGGCAGGCAGTAGGAGACACTGTGGAGAGGGTTCTCCAATTGGGTCCCGAAGAGCTATCCAGCAATTCATGGCACAGGAAGTTTGGATTGGATCAGTGGTTCCCTGTTAGCGGGCAGGCTTTGGGAGGGGCTAGGAGTGTAAAAATCAACTGCGTTGCTGCTCGGGGGCTCGTTACTGTTCATTTGCTGGCCCGCTCACTCCCCTCCTTTGCCCTGGCCCCAGCCTGCCTGCCTTCTGGCTTTCCTGCCCTTGTTGGTTTGTCCTCACACCTGTCCTGCCTTCCTGTGCCCCTGACCTCCGCCTTGCCACTGTGCCCCGCGTCCTTGCCTGGACTGACCACTTCCAACCCTGCCACGCTGATCCAGCTATCCCTGCCCGCTCTGCCATCCCAATCCAGCCGGTCACCGCGACCTTGTCCAGGGTCCTGGTCCTCCCATCCGAGTGTCCACTCACCACGTGTCCAGTGCCATCGCCATGGGAGCCGCGCAGGCTCACTAACGCCCAGCCTGTTCCAAGCAGGCAGCGTGCACACCTTCCACCGCCTCAACACCAACAGCACTACCCTGACTCCTCAGTGGTAACACCCTCTTTTTCTGTCTGTCCTCTCTCTCTCCTCTCCCCCAGTCCTTTTCCATTTTTCTTTCTTCTTTTCTGTCTCTTCCAGCCTCCTTTTGCTCAGGCAACTCCTTTTCCTTCTCATTTTCATCACTGATAAAAGGTTCTCAGATACAAATTTGCCTCGCTTGGTTTCATTTCATTCCCGACTATCCATTTTTAAAAGAACTCCTCGCAGTTCCCCACAGTGGAACGTGGCAACCCTGAAGAGCTCAGAGCAATTCTGAAATGATTACAACAGTAACTCTTTTGTACTTTTCTCCATCTCAGGTGTATCAGACACTAACCATTAATGCTTTCCCAGCAGCCACTTTCTTAGAAAAGCTCCTACAAGAATATCCACCACAAGTGGTGGTGTAAATGAAGAAAAAAGTGGCAGAAAGTGAGGCAGATTTTAAGATACTACCACCTGCACGCAACTTTATTAAATCTAATATTATCAATGACGCATTAAGGGTTTTTCTGGAAAACCTTATTCCATCACAAATACAGCACCAGGGCTTTTAAAAAGCTCTTGCTCTACAACAGCTTTTTCCATACCAACAGCCTGAGGTAACCTGCACAGCTTTATGTTTTTCCTGTTTGACATGACATCACCAGCCTGTGAAGTTTAAGTTACTCAAATCTCTTATTGCTGTCAATAAACATGACTTGCTCTTTTCTTTCCATCAGCTTTTGTGAGCAACTCTCCACTAATCCATGCTGACATTTAAAGGACTGAGTCTTCAGTACCAAGAGCCTGAGACACTTCCAACAGATGACAAAGCAAACAAGAGTGCCCTAATCACTACCTCTACCCTGAAGCAGCTCAAAATAGGAGGACAGCTTTGATCCAAAGAAAAATTTTCTGCCTGATTTTTTTGACTGAACACAGAATCTTCAGCTGAAATTCACAGTTAACATCTATTATAGTACTTCTGTGAATTCCTTTATCGAAAACTATTGACTAAATACTTTAAAAGGACAATACTGGTCCCACCAAAACAACCTGGACACTACATTAGATTCCTAAGCATCTCTTCAAATTTTCTGAAGCATTTTACTTACTTATTTTATTTAGGACTTTAAAAGAATACCTAGTGAGATTATAAATTACTCTTACTGGATTTATTTTCTACTATTATGAAAGAAAAAAGTTACATACAATTTTCTTTAAATCTCTCTTATTAAGTTGTAACAGGCAACAAAAAAAACAATCATAAAAAAAAATTATGCTGCCAGGCTTCAAGATGAATTTCATCAACAAAACGAATGTGAAAGAAACAAATATGCTGCATAGTAACAACTCAGCCTCTAGAAAATTACAACAGAAACCAAACAAAATATTATCTACCCAAGGTGTGAACTAAAATATTTACTTATTAAAGGACGTGGCATCAAAATGTAATTGTTAACTGTATCTATCCTTCAGCTTTATAATATTTTTCAAATTTATTAAACTGATTTTTCCCACATTATTTTGCTTATAGCAATAAAGACAGAAGACTGAACTTTTAGACTTCAGAATCTGACAAATATATATCCCAAAATGCTGGAAAGAAGGACGTAAAGCTGTATGTTCAAGCATAAATTTAAGTTAATGCCAATGTTTTCGTATCTCACTAATAACGTAAACTGCAAATACAACTTAATTTGGTACATAGCTACAAGATTTTTGACACAGATTACTCATCCATGGTTACTCTGTGTACGTTGTGATTCCTTGATTCCCAAACATCCTAAATCAATATCAAAAGAGCAAAGGATATAGAAAAATTAAATAAAAAATAAAACTTATATCATGCAATTAGATACCTTACCAAAAAAATGAAACAGAGATTTTATGATGATCAATACTTATCATCCAATACCATTTCAGAACCGTTTTTTGTACACCTCATTTTTCAGGGTAGCATTAAAAACTTACTAGTATGAAATCTCTGCGATTACAGAATGGCTCTGTGGAAAGATGAAGCTCACCACACACTGACAACACCTGTAGCTCATTCCAGCCAAAACAGAGGCAGCACAGTGCACATAGCTGGAAGAAACATGCTCGAAACAAGCAATGTGCAAAATGAGCTGCAAAACAAAGTGATCAGCTCACACAAAGTTACACAGAGAATTTATACACTGAAGAGACTCCCAGAGCCACGCACCCAGGCACAGTGAGAGAAACAGTGGTGGCAAACTACTAACAGATTCCAGAAGTTTTACAATTCTGAGGACTAGTGATCAGCTATTGAAGATGGATCCTGGCCACCTTTCAAGAATCTGCATTTGCAACATAACTTTAAGACAGCAAGGACTCTATCAGGAGCATTCCAAGGCCTGTTTCTTTTTCATGTTATCCCACTAAAGCTTGGCTAGCCTTTGAAGGCTGTAAAATTCACTGCATGCCTGGGCACTTAAACTATAAACCAAATTAATAATTACTTATCAAAAATGACAAGGTGCTGCTACTATGGAAACAGGCGGGAAGCAAAGGTTGTGAGCACTGCTCACTGGGAGCCTACAGGGAACCAAACAGCAGAGTTGTTTCCATAACGGGTACAGGACCAGAGACAAAGAGAATTTAAAACAAAAAGAAAAATAAGAAAAAGAGAAGCCATAGCCCATGTAGAATAAAAGCCATGAAGAGTACATGTGTAATGAAACAGGACTCAATACCAGAGAGGAACAGAGTCTATGAGCAGAAAACCAAAAATCTCTTTACCATGTACCTAATTTACATAGCAGGTATTCAGAGATGATACTAATAATCATACTTAAAACTTAAAAAAGTAAATATACTGCAATCATACAAACATTTAGTCTGCATTTAAATATTTAACTTCAAAAATCATACAGTATCATGAAATAAAACATATGAAATTGTATCTTATGGAAAACTGAGTAGAATTGATATTTTTAATTATGAAAATGTTTTATTGAAAAGCAGGTGTTGGCTTGTTTCAAAGCAAACCAACAGCACATAACTGGCAGAAAAAGATTTTTTTCTGAAATATTAAAATGAAGTTAGAACATGCTTAAGAGACAACTTTTCTCTGTCTGCAACCTAAGCTTTAGAAAAGTATCACCAATCAAAGTTGTTTATACTTCTCAGAAAGGACAGATTGATTTGTTTTCCCATTAATACACTGCTTTTTCACAGGTTTGATAAATTACTATGAACAAGGAAAGAATCCCATTAGAGAGAAGAAAACCTGTTTACTAACAAACAGGAAAATTATTAGAACTTAAAGGCTCAATCATGAAAATACTACTATTAGTTTTGTGGAACTTTGAGCACAATGTTTAAGAGTTTTTTTTCAGCAATATGAGAATTTATTAAAGGATAATCAAAAGATACAGTCTTTGTTGAGCTGATTAGTATTTAATAATTTATATAAAACTTTCACTAAGTCTGTTCTCCTTTTAAAGAAAGGAAACAGTAGGCAATGTTATCTGGAAATTTTCATCCATACAGTTTTGCAGAAAGAAGGAAAAAATGATTGTATTTAAATGAAAAAGCAAGAAAGCACAGGCATTTCAACTGTTATCTCTATTGTCCCATCTATTAGACCACGTTTCCTCTCCAAAATATTAATTTCTGCCTAGAATACAAAAACCTGCTGTATAGCTATTGGAATCTATTGAGCTTATTCAAGGTATTATTACTATTTCCTAAGACAGTACATAAAACTTGCATTTTCAATACCATTTATTGTCTTTCATAAAAGTTCCATTAGAAACAAATTCAGAGCAAATAGAAGTTGGAGGCATAATTTCCATTTATTACATTTCATAATACCTTTTTCATTCAGAGGTATCAACACAATCTATGGAATTCCTGCCATTGTTCTCAAAGACAGATAAAGGACAAAAAATAATCACAGAATGCAATTGTTGTCATCTACCAAAACCAATGGAGTATGTGTTTTATGATACAATGTACAGAAATCCTATGGATATTTATGATTATCCAGTTGAAGAGTATTCTAAGAGTATTATATGTTTTCAGTTTGTGGGGTTGTAGACCTTTTCAAAAACAGACACCAGGAGGTCAGGATGTCTCCAGAGGAAAAGTGAGATCCCTTAGGAGCTTCCCTTCAGGCAAATTCAAAGTTCCAGAGATCACAGTGAACACCAGGAGAAAAACTACAGCAAAGAACACCAACCAGAGCCAGAAAGACTGATGAGAGGACCAGGAAGCAAATAGAGTTTGGTGAAAAGAATCTTGTAGAGGCCAGAGAGGGCTCCGAGGAGCTTGCTAGGATTCAGAAAGTCATTTCTGAATGACACAGCTACTGCAGTGGTTTGCTTTGGATTGCAACCATTCTTTTGAAACACATCTCACATACAGTCATGTATTGAACCATGGCTAAGGCCAACCTGCGCTTTTATGGAGCATCCAGGGTCTTGTCAGAGGTAGTACATGTAGTTATGAACTATACTCTTGCACATGAAAGTCTTCTTGCAAAGGTTTATTTATCTTCTATTCCTTCATTACTTAAAAGCATAACAGAAAAAATGAGTCAGACTGGGAATTTCATGTAATGTTTTCCCATATACTCCTTCTCTGCAGGAAAAACAATCAGACACAAACTATTTTAGTTTCAAAAACGTTCAGCCAAACTAAACCACAGAAGAGCCTTCGATTTTATCTCAGTCATCTGTTTCATTTATAAGCAAAGAATGTTCCATGTACTGCAATAAACTCAAAGCCTTCAATCTGTCTCCTGTCATAAGAAAAATGAGAATGCTGCAGTGTAAAAGATGGGAAAAACTATGAATTTCCATTAATACCTGAAGTGGCCAAACACCTTTTGACTCCAGACTAAAGCAGAATATAATGCCAAATTTCCTTTATCCTCATATTCAAAAATAGAGAACTAATACAACCACAATTCCAATTACCACTTAAAAATGAAGATTTCTAAGAACTTGGTAAACATTTATGACATAATTCTTAGCACTCTGAAGTCAAATGGACATCACCAGCTTCCCTTTAGGAATGGAAAGCATAGCTAATTCAGAATTATTAACACATGCCCTCTTTCATTATTCACTCCCTTTAAGAAAGCAGGGACATGCACAATTGCTAGTCCAACCTCCAGCAGTAATGGTATTCATCAGTAATCTTCTTGTGAGCCTTTACAATGGCTCTACTACTTGACTTCAATCAGCTGTAAAGCTCTTTTATTCTGTTATCACATCAGTGTGAGGGAATGAATGCCCAGGATTGAATGCCCTCCTAAAGGAGCGCAGTCATGCTGTTAGAATAGCAATGAGCTTCTTCTGACACTGCTCAACACGTTCTTTCACACTCCCTCACTCTCACAGAGAAACACATACATGACAAAAATAAATATCTGTTGAGTGGGAATGCTATGAAACAAATCTACGGAATAATATACTAAATAGAGCATATCACAGTTTAATAGAAAGGATTGGAAATTGATAAAAAAGATGCAATTAAATAGACAACTGGCAGCAGTTGTGTTCCATTTGTCAGAGGAAGAGGATGAGTGGAATAATTGTACTACTACTGAGAAAGACTAAGAATTTCTATACAGAATGTCTCATCTATTATACTCAATTCTTCTTAAGAACTTTTTATTTTTGCTGATGCAAGGACCTAAGCACAGACTTGTTCTTAATCATTTTAATAAAGTGAAGAAAACTAGAGGTCAGACCAAAAAATGGATGATTGTTGATATTCTAAGTACAATCTCTTGGTAGCTCAGCCTATCTCCTCCCTGCACTGTTTAGTGGTGTGTACATGGCCTTAGCCGAAACCAAGGGATAAGCCTGATATTAAATCTCTGCAAACATGCCCCCAGAATCCAGACTGCCATATTGACAAAGCTATCAGACACCTTAGGAAGGCAACTGAATTGCCATTCATAACTTAATATTGCTTTTAGGACAAACTCAAGAGGTTTTTACTTTTACTTTTGTAATTCCAAATACAGAAATCAACACTCCACCATGAAAGTAAGCTACGCTTTATCAGAAAAACTAAAAAGTGCAGGAAAAATAACATCTATTTTTCTATCTCATGTGTATTAGTGGATATTCAGTAATAAATACATTATAAAGTGCTTTCCAAAAATTTATATTTCCACAGTTAGTTACGATAAATTCCACTTTCTAACCAGATATAAAGCAGTGTCCTTCTTCTAGAAAGGTTACTTCTACTAAATATTTTTAAATATTTAAATCAAAAGTTTTTTTCACAACAATCTGGAAAAATCTATGCAGTCTTGTAGATAAGATAAAATGGCTGAAAGGAGGAAAGACATCGGAAAGCTAGCAAAGAAAACAAATCAAGTAACCTAGGAAAACTTAATTCCCTTTGTATGACATTCTCTTAAATCAACACTAAGTTGCAAGTCCATTAATTCTCTAAAGCTTACACTTCATAACCACAAACCCAACGGGTTTACACTTCTGTTTCCTGACTGTCACTAAGATCTTCTTTCTCTCTTCCATTAAAATGTTTATATTAAAAAGAAATAATCTTCCTTGCATGAGAGCTTATTTAAATTCTTGTGCTGCTCCATAAAGGATGAAGAATGGTGCTGTAGACTGTGAAATGCCTTTGTGTTTGACCAGAAGCAGATTATTCCAATAGTGCACAACACTCTACAGTCCATTTTAGAGTGAACAGGAACACAGTGAAATCTCTCTGCTGTGAAGTATGCCAGCATCAAATCCAGCTTGGAGAAACAGAGAACGACTTTTGTGCCTCTTCTCAGGAATAAGGCATTGATGTGGCAAGTGAATGAGGCTTCTGAACACTGTTTTCAGAACACGAACTGACATGTCAGCAAACCAGAGATGCAATAAAACTTAATGAGTGACTCAACTGACCACATTTTCTTGAGAAACTACACTGCTCCAGTGACATAAACAGCAACTTTTCCAGAAGAAATGTTTAAATAGTTTCCTGCACCTCTCAATCATGCTCATAAAAAGATCAAAGCTCAGGATAAAGCCCTACAAAACACCTTCCCCAATGAAAGTATATAGCTAAAATTGTATCTACAGTAGTACTAGATTTTAGTATATAGTATTTTGGTGACACCCTTTCCTAGTAAGGTAACGAAGAGAAGGCATCAACAGTAATCAGTAAAGCATTGATATTTTTCTTTTTTTTTTAGTGTAGGTGAGCAACAAAAATTTATCACAACGTGGTCAGGCAGTTGGACTCATGATCGTTGTGTATCCCTTCCAAATGAACTATGCTATTCTGCTCTAATAATTACATCAGAAAAAATAGTTATTAGCACATGCAGTCAGTAAAACTGACTCACATCTCAGGTAGAAATGGGCAGAAATGACTGCTTCTAACATGGTCAGCCAGCCATTCCCTGCCTCCCCTCACAACAGCATGACACACAACTGCCTAGCCCTGCCTAGCTCCCTGTGCCTTGCCTAACCTTAATCATGTATAATAAACAATAAAGTTAAATCAGAAAATGATTCTCCTCAAAGCCATGAGAAGGAAAGAAATTAATGGCAGCTGAGATACCACAAGTTCAACCCCCTCACCAACAGGAGAAGAAAGCACTCACAACGTACTCTTGGTTTCAGTAAATAGCATTATGCAAAAGAACTAGCCTGCACCAAAGGTAGATTGGAAGAATACCCATACTTGATGAGATAAAGACCTCCCCAGGTTGTTAACACACTGTTTTTGCACATTAATGAACTCATGGGCATCTGTTTCAGGATTATGTGTGAGATTAAGCTTGTTTTAGCACAGATATGCATGATTCCACATGTGCTCTTCATCTTCACGCTTCCAAGAACTCCTTCTAAGTATGGAGTTCTCTGATTCAAGATTTATTTGCACTTCTGAAAGCAAAGAAGCAGAATAAGGGCAAGAAGAAAAAGAAATAACTGCATTGGTGAGTAAAAACATTTAATGAAGAATTAACTCTACAAAGTCTACTTTTCTACTGATAATAGCAGAATTTTTGGAAATTACACTAGGAAAAAAATTTATAGCAACAACCTGATTAATCTGAATAAAAGCTAAGAATAAAATGCACAGAGTAGCTTAAATCATAAATTCAAATGCATCTAAATGAAAATAGATATTCATTACATTTCAATACCAAAACAAGTAATTGTTAAATTCCTCATTAAAAAGTGCTTTACAAGACTTATTTACTACAATAAAAGTACCTGCAACATTACTCTGATTTTGCATAATTTTCTGTTAATTACCTAGACTTAGCAATATGATGGAAAACCTAATAATGTGGTATTTAGTACTTATATAAGTAAGGGACAACCTGGAGGAAAAACAAATTCTGAATGGTTTTAAATTACTCAAAAAGATGAAAGAATTTTTTTATCCTCCCTCATTTTCCAAGCACTTATTGAGGGATCAAAGCAGGTTAACACAACTGTT
This sequence comes from Vireo altiloquus, assembly GCA_013396875.1. Classification (NCBI taxonomy): domain Eukaryota; kingdom Metazoa; phylum Chordata; class Aves; order Passeriformes; family Vireonidae; genus Vireo; species Vireo altiloquus. Next base: position 337,614 of record VZRF01002283.1, read on the forward strand.
TTATTTAGAAATATGAAAAACAAGATGACTCAGCTCTCCAACACTTTGTTCTCCCTGCTTCATATCCCTGCTCCCCTGCTAAAGGAATAACATTAGGTTTGTTAATGATGTTAAACAATATAAATGTCTTATCCGTAGTGGAAAATTATCATGCTTAAAATTAAAAAAATATTTATTTCCAAATATATGCGTTCCTGACATTTAAACACATATAGAATTGATATTAATATTTTGTGAAGAACAAAATGCTTCTGATATGAATAATGTGGAACTAAATAAGACATAAATTATTAAAAGTAGATTACTGGAAACACTGGAGGTCAAAATGGATGTTTGCTTGAGACCAGCAAAAGGAAGCAGTAAAGAGAGGAGACAAAAAATGAGCAGGTCTTTACTCTGTGAGCAACCTTAACACCTAAAGGAAACCACTTTGCACTTTAAGTGAGTTTATTAACACAAAAAGGTCTACCTATCATAATCCCATTAAAAATAAGAACTTTGATGAATAACTATTTAAAGGCTTTCTTAATTAGAAGCAAAGATAATTTTCCTATGATACAAATCATATTTTATGTAAAGTATTTGTATCAATTTCTTTCTTGACACTTCCCTCTGCTTATTTATATGTCAGCAAATCAAGCAACTTGCTGACCTGGATTGAATGAAGAAGCCAGCTCTCCTCACAGTTCTCTTCATATATTTGAAGACCAAACAAGGAAATTAAACTTTCTTACTGTGTTATATTGCCAAGTGCTAAAATAAATTTACGTGGAAGGAAGAACAGAAAATACATTTGAAAAACAAGAGAGGACACATTTAAGAATATTGCTTTTAAACAAAAAAAATTTACATAGAAAACACAGATTTCAGTATCTTGCAAATCAATGTTGCACTTTTCTATTTAAATATGTAAATTAGTAGAAAAATTCAATATCAGTATTGTAAGCGAAAAAATACTGTGAATGAAGAAATGCTGCCTAATTTTGCATGTTAACTTTGCATTCCTTAGAACTTAGAGGTAACATAAAACATTCCAACCATGATGTGATTATGAAAAAACACAGTGCCTTGTAGAAGAAGAAACAGTCTTGAATCACAAGGAGTTTGTAAAAAAACTGTAAAAAAATACTACCTTCTTCAACCTTTCTAACCTAAAGATCTTTTTCTATGAGGAATAAATGGAAATGTTATCAACAGAGCTTCTGTGTACCAGTACGGTTACTCTAAAAGAATCTAGGTTGTCTTGGCATTGACAGTCAACAGTAAGGGAAAATTCAAGGAAGTGCAAGCTTTAGGCAACTTCTTCCCATCCACCAGCATCATAGAACAGAGGTATCTTGATCCAGATATTGGAATCTGCTTCAATTCCGAATGATAGATTTTTCTCTCACAAGTTTGCTCAGTCCTTTTTTGAATGCACATAACATTCAGGACCTACAGAGTGTTGTGGAAAAGAGCTCAACAATTAAACTGTGTGCTGTGTAAAGAACTATCTTAGGCTTGGACCTTTACACCAGTTTTTAAATGTGACTAAACTTTTCTCTATGTCACATATACTTTATACACTTGTGCTACATTCTCCTCTCAATCTTCTTCTCCCACAGGCTAAGGAACCTTGAAGGTGCAATTCTTCACTTTTACTTATTCTTGACTTCCTCCAATCTGTTCCATAGGAATGCCATAGATTTATATAATGGCAAAATTAGGGTCCCCATTCTTCATTCTCACATTTCCTAAAAGTAGTATGACCTTTAGTTCTTGTTCCTTATTGGCAACACACATTTCATGGTTAAAGATTATGTACCAGAATATAATTTCCTTTTCCTCCCCAAATCTTTCCATGTCACTTTACATTTACATGAATGGGAATTTCAAGTGCCACTGTATTTTTGTCAGTCAGAAGGTCTTTACGCTTTTCTTAGTTTGTAAGTTCAGTTCTATGCTTATTCTGAATGAGCTTTAAGCAGCTGCAGGCATTCTTCTTCTATTATTCACTTTTCTTTCTTGATTACTTGTCACGATACTAAATAACGACATGTTCAAAACTAAATATGAAACATTTACATAACACCTGTACAACTAGCACACATAGGAAAAATACATAGACATCTGCAGTACTTTCTGTTCATCAACTTAAAATTGTATTTTGATCTGAAAACTTTCTACTTGTTATGCTACCAGACATTACTCTTTTGTTCAGATATGAAATAAAGGAATATCTGTTTTGTTTCAGCTTCACCTACTGTGCATTTCAAAGCAACTGAGTGACCTTTTTAAATTTCTAATCAACGAAGTAAGTTCCTTCAGGGTGAATAAAGGAGAAATAGTGTTATATTAAAATATGTTTCCATTAGTACTTCCTAGAGGCTTGCACTCTCTTCTCTAAATTGATAACTACTCAGACACTGTATTACGTCAAAACTGATAACAAGAAAAGGTTCACCAAAGATACTTTAATTGCAAACTATCCTGAAATGTGTTTAGTGAGGTTTTTTCGGTCTACTCCCCAAAAGTAGTATTTCTGTGCACCTTTTCTCCAATTTGACATTTTAACAATAAATCATCACAGCTATTAATATTTCCTCTGCGTTCAGTCTCTGAAGTAATGTGATACCACAGAAAGTAATAACAGAGTTAAAGTAACTAAGTATATCTAAAGTATACTAGGATAAAATGATGCTTAGATATATCTTTTTATTCAGTGGGAAAAAATATCACATGAAAATTAGAAATAAACATCTTATAATGAATCTCAGTTTTAAAATATTACTTAATCTGCAGGTTGAAAGATAATCACGCAGGAAGATAATGTGAGCTTTGTATGAATCACTACTAATTAGCTATCCTCAAAAAGGAAAGTATCATTGATTGAAATGCTAAATTAAATGCTATATTAAAAAGTATAGAAAATATGTACCTTAGTTCTTTCTGGAGTATCAGCTGTAAGTTTATAAACTATATTTTAATTACTGTTGATGAGCAGCTGGCATGATATAGGTTTTCCTGTTCATTACTCACAGTTGCATACCAGCTTGCCAGTCTCATTCCTAAATGCTTTGAGTTTTTCTGCCATGAAAAAGGCATAAAACACAAGTTCAAAAGCTTACTGGGTTTGTGAAGAAGAATACTGTAAGAAGGATTGCTCTAACAGTTTGATTAGATTAACAAAATCCTTCAGCTTGCACAACATACATCGCTCTTCAAAATGCAGGTATTGCAACTTCCTTAGTGGATGCTAATGCATTCAAATAGAAAAGCACTGGTATCACATCTTTCCAATGCAAATTTCCATGGAAAATAAATTGAAATACACTGAACGGCATCTGACGATGGCATTTATAAACACAGTCCTCTCACAAAAGAATAAGCTAAAAAGAAATGAAGCACAACTACCTGTATGTTTTCTCGTGAAGATGCAACTAAATTTAAAAAATGTACATGGAATTTGTAACTAGTTTACATATATGGAAAACTACATGACAGTTTTTGGAATCGTTAAGCTATACAGGAAAAGAATTACTAAAACACAAATTGTAAAATTTGCAAAATAGTCAGCATGGGTTTATGAAAAGCAGGTTCTGCTTGACTAACCAGAGCTCTTTCAATGACAAGGTGACCTGCTGTGCTAGGTTCTAATTCATGGTTTCAAAAAAACCCAACAAATTTTATTGTGTAATTTATCATGTAATCATGATACAGCAATGTCATTAAATTTAGATATATGCGAACTTTTGTTAACCAAGCAAAATAAATTGTGAGATTTATTTTGAAATTTATTTTGAAATCAGTAATTTTATTCTGAAATTACTATTGTAAAATCTGCACAGCTTTTCCATTTTTTTCAGCAGATGTTGAAGATGCACTGAGTAACATTAGATACTGACTAAGAACCATTTAATAGACTGCACTGATCTCCATATAATAACAAAATGCACTACTGGACTTGACATAATATCTAATTAACCCAGAATTACGTGAGATGGATCGAATAGGGTTATCTGAAAACTTATGTCAGCATTCGCATTAGCAAGTAACTGAAGGCAATAGGAGATGATAGGAAGATCAGAGCAGGCTGGCTGAGGCTCCTACAGGATGTTGCCTATAAACACCTGCAAGCACAAACCTCATAATGAGCAGCATGGCTATTAGCATCACATTGTTCAAAAAAGCCAGAAGTTCTCATTTCCATGGCTGTAAAAAACATATCTTTAAAACAACAACTTAATGGTACTAGAGAGAGAAAACGTTTTTAATTTCAAAAAACAAGGAAAATATGAAAGCCGCAATTGGAGAACTTGGAAACAAAGGTAGGAAGGTTGGTGAATTGTCAGTGGTGCTTAAGGCAGTGGAGAAATAAAAGCTAGCCTGTGTAAAATTAAAGCATTGAGAACCCCTGCAAATGGAATGAAATCATTGTAATCAACTAAATAAAAGTGTGCTTTATTACTCTGCTAAAGTGGGCTGAAGTATCCTTAGTGTAATAATATTCAATATTTAAAAATAATAGTACCTAAATTCAGTATATAGCCCACTATAAAAATTAAAGAAAAGGATGTTGTTCAACTTCACAAATTACCAACTCAACCAGAGGCACTTAAAGAAAAAGAAAAAAAAGTATGATTTTTTTAAGTTCATTTCATAAGTTATCTTCAAATGAAGTTCCTGAAGGTATTTTTTGCAACCTCTGTCAGCGTACATGAACGACAAACTTGTGCCATTTGCAATGCACAATTCAACTTCTATCTGATTGCATGAACTTGGTGTTTCTCAAACATCGGGGTTAACATAAACTGAGAAAGCTATATAAAGTACACTATTCTTTCTTACAATTAACTTTTTTATTAAATAAAAATCAAATCCTATTTTTCCCTCCCTACTGTGGAAAAATATAGTTCCAGAATTTAACCCACATACCTCTAGCTTGAAACGAAATTTATCTTACTTCAGTTACCACCAGTCACAACTTTCAAAAACTTCAACAGCAGATGTGCAGTCACCATCTCTGAAAGATGTTTCTTACAACAGCTATTTTCACTTTGTAAACTCTTTCACTGTTTACAAAGTCATGACAGTATTGCAGCACAGTAATGATGCTCAAGTTGTGATTCAGACACTATACTTAGTCTTGAGTGAGTGTTTTAGAGAAATTTTAATTTTAGCTTCATTGAAAGATATCATTACCCTATGGAACATTATTGAAGACAACTGAGTTACGTGAAATGAATCTTACCCACTGACTCCCATGTACAAGTTTGCTAAATGGTTTATTGCACACACAGTGAAAGTGGATTAGGGTGCAGCCAAAAAGGTTGAATACAGAAATGAAGGTTCATTCCCAGACATATGGTTTCAAGAAGGTATATAGACTAGGCAAAATTTAAAACAAAACAAAAGATGGAAGCATCAAATTAATTCACTATTTTAAAATATTCAGTTATTATCAGTAATAACTGATTTGTATACTTAATCAGAATAACCACTACAGTAACTACCTATTTCACAAATTGTACTTTCACAGAAAATACTCTGTTCAGAGGTCTGAATAATCAGGACAACTTAATTTCTGAACTTGTGCCCAACTGAAGATTTCTATGCTGAAGGTTTTTGTTGTGTAGAAATGAATCTTAACAGATAAAGGTGGCAAAGATTTAGTGGAATAATGCTTACTAAAGGCAGCCCAGAGGACCACTGAAATCAGATTTAATTTGAAAACCCCTCCCCATTTCTGATGCCACATTAGGCATCACTTTAGAACTTCTTCATATTCACCTACATACTGCATCATAAGTAGCATTATTTCAGTTTAACACTACAAAAATATTAATTCCACCTAAGCACAGAATAGCTAAAATTTATCAGATTTATATCCACTTTGAAATAGTTAGAGTTTTTTGATCAGCAGTTCCTGAACTACTGCTTGGAGACTAGAAACTAAATTGGGATAACCACATGAATACTTACAGAGAAAAATGTCAAGAAAATGAAGTAACTGAATGATGGAACATCTGAGTAATGACAGAAGAAGAAAATTACATATTCTATCTGATTTAAAGGGATTCATATTATTTGTATCAGATGAAAATTCAAAAAAAAAAAAAAAGAATAAGAACTGGGCTTCTTGAAATTCTGTGAGGGGAAAATACAGTACAGACTGTCTGGAAAATGTAAGAGGAAAATATGTCGAACAAAAAAATCCTATGCAGAATCTACTAGAAAAAGTTATGAAATAAGAGAAGCAAGAGTCCTATTGAGGAAAAGAGGAATTCTTGGTATCAGTAATTGTCATCAGCTATCTCAGGAGAACTGTCACACAGACATTCTGAAACGTGTATCTTAACTAAGGAAGACAGGTTAGGAAAAAAAAGCAGATATGCAAATCATCAGTGTAAGCTGACAGTGAAGTTCTAAGAAAGCCTCAGATCACCCATGAAATAAGTTGGAGGAGGAAGAGTGAAAAAGAACCAAGAACCCCTGTGAGACTGGAAGAAAGGGCAGAATAGCTCTCAAAATAGACAGCCAAGGACAATGCAAGTGGCAGAGCAAAGCACAAGACTGTCATGTATCAGGAATACAAGAAAGGCCAGAATATTAAAGAAGTAGTGATCATTACTAGGAGCTAAAGGACGAGAGAGACAAAAGAAGATGAGATTTTTAATATTTCACGTAGATGTAATGATGTTTTGCATTCCAGAAATAAACAGAAATTATACTAATTTCACAAGACCTCCACAAGGATCTATGCTGTTATAAAGATGCTATTTTTACTGGATTTTATTGGATTTGTCAAGTATTTGTTTGTCCTTTCTCCCCCCTGCCCCCCCCCAAGCTTGTGTTTGAATTTAGGTATTATGTCTTACACAGTGACAAAGAGTTAAAATTATCTTTAATGTTTAATAGATTTTTCTGTACAGGCTGTGTTAGCTTGGGGTGTCTTAATAAATTTGAAACAAGGAACCAGAAAATGGTACATGTTAGGACTTTTGTACACTTCCTCAGGTTTTAACAAGACATCAGAACAAAAAGGGAAAAGTCAAATGCTGGTCATGGTTTAGTTGTTAGTGCTCACTTCTATGAACAGTAACTGACACAACTAACTGAAGCTTCAGAAAACTAAGTAGATTTAAAATACCAAACTAAACAACTTGAAATTGTAGTGTAGTCTTAATTGTAATGTAGTCTTAAAACACATCAGTGAAGCTCAATGAGGAAGGGCTCTATGGGAGGAAGGAGCATAAAATTAAAAGAGCATATGGATTTAAGAAAGGCAATTTTCCTTTTTGTCTTCTTGTATAGCAACACGATTCTCTTTCAGACTTTGGTCTTTGAGAACAATATTAATTTTAATAAAGCTTCCTTCTAGAAACACTGGACTTCAAAGTAGCCAAGGAGAAAAACTGATTTCTAGACTGTATCAAACATTCTACAAGTATCCTATATTCATTCATCAAGATCCTGATCAATAAAACACTTGAGAGTACATGCTTAAATAACAAAATTCATGAGTTGTTCTATTGAAGTCAATGAGATTATTTACATTCTTTAAGATAAGCTAAGCCTAAGAGAAAGTACTTTCTCTCTGCATTCACAATCTTTCATTTAGCCACAGAAAAATTAACATCTATTTCAACAGTACTGGAAGTTGTCTAAAGAACCTGAACATAGAAGAACCTACAGGCTTCCCTACACATATCACTGAGTTTTGATTTTCTGTTTTTTGCATGTCTAAATACCTTCCTCATAAAAAAGCATGAGTTCTCATCTGTTTCCTTCTTTTATTTTCCACACTGAATCTTCCCTGATGTCAAGGAATGCTACCAAAGAAAAATGGACAAAATTAGCAATACGCAAACATATTTACAATCCACACCTACTTACATTAAAACAGTTGATCTAGTGGTTCAAGAATTTAATATCATAAAAAGCCCTTTTAAATATTATGAAAGGAATTTTAATTCACTTTTTGCAAAAATGCAGAGAGCTTCCATTTCGAGATGAAGATTTTTAAATTTGAGTGCATGCTGTGTACTTATTCTACAAAAGTAAAGAAGATGGAGTCAATATGTTCAATGGAGCCTAAAACGGCATTCAGCTGATGAGCTACTCTAAACCATAAACCATCTTTTTGCATTTATATCTCAAACTGAACCCCACCTCTGCTGTTCACAGTAAGACTACTGGCAAGAAGGACAGACTAGGAACTTTGGAGTTCTGGATCTGACAGACCTATAAACAGAAATTCCCATGTATTGGTGAGTAATATGCAAACCCATTTAAAAGCATGCATTTGTGCCAGTGAACAACTTCAACTGGTACGGGGAGTCACATTCAAGCACCTCACAGAGGCTACTATTATCAGTTTTATATCTGCCAGTGCCAGTGAAACTACAGATCACAGTTTGGAAGCTGAACATGCACACCACTCTGTGCTAGAATGTGGTCCAGCAGAAAATCAGGACCGATTTAGTCTGCTTTCACTGAGAATTTGGGAACCCCCTCTCTCCACATGAAACTACAAAATAAATAAGAAAAACTAACAAAATAGACTTGGATGATCAACAAAATAATACCAATTATATATACCCACCATTATAATTCTACAAATACCATCTGGTTTTTTTCAATTCTAGGAGAAAACCTGTGAGTTATATTCATATATAAATGTCAATGAGAGTATTTTAAATTCACACTGAAAAGCTGAACTATTGTATAAGAAACTTACTTTTTCTCCTTTGTGATTGTAATTCTTAGGTATGGTAAAGACTACATAAAATTATGTATATATATACACGGTTAAAGCAGTGTGGTTCTTTTTTTGGCTAACACTCTTACCTTCTTTTCTTTGAGTTTTCTATTATTTCAGATTGCACTTAACACAAGACAAACAATAAGAGGTCAGTGACTTCATGGCTGTACCACTGAAATATAATTGCCTGCCACAATAAATTCCTAATGAGCACAACTCTTGCCAATGGAAGGTTGCCTTGGCAGCAAAGTTATCCCAGAAGGTAACTATCCATGTGGTAGAAGGTTATGTCAGTTGTCCAACAAAGATTCGAAAACTATAAAAACTTTTCAATTGCTCAAGTTCAACAGAAACTTGATGTACCAGGAGTCTATCAACACAAGAAAATACTGACTTGCTGAATATAAAGGGATTAAGAAACTTCCAAATGAATGCAGAGTAAGAACAAGGACATTATGTTAAAACAGGTACATCTTCAGATTGCCAGTCTTGCAATAAAATGTTCTTCTCTCACTTGTTCATGTCTTCCTATTGTTCCAAATAACTAAATATGATTTAAATAATACTTTTACTTTAATTACTTTTAAAGAGGAAAAATGTGAAAAGGTTTTCCTGAACTACAATAGAAGTTGGCAAGATCAAGGCTGGGCTCAGTAGACAGTAGGACAGTGAATTCCAGCTCTGAGGTAGGGGGCTAAAAAAATTCCCAGGAGAAAACAAGAGGTGGCAGAATCAAAGGGAGAGGCATGACCTGCGTACAGCCTCCTGAGGACAGAGATACTTTTTAACCCCAGAGCTGGTTTCTCTTACAGTATATGGCAGGTAGTGACAAGAAGAGTCACTGCCAAGACACACAGTATTTTTAGGTAAAAATTATTTCCTAAGAAAATTAAAATTTTAAGTTCGCATTTTACATCTGGCAAGAAAGGTTATATCCCACTCTGTCTGTCTCCACTCCAGAACATTTAACCTACTGGCCAGTTTCAAATTGACAAATTGCTAGAAATATGAAAGATGTTATTCTATCCACATGTTAATAATTGGATATTAAATATTCATATGTCCAGACACTTCTTACAAGGTAACTAAGCCAGATTCTAAAATTAGGCTATTGCCAAATGAGAGAGAAAGTGTTCATGAATTAAAAGAACAAAAATAACAGAATAGAATCTGTGTTGTTCACTATAATACTAAGTGATCTTGAAAAATATTAGTCTGGTAGAGATGTAAAATTATTTAGAATAGCTTTTATTGGTGAAAAATAAAGTTGGCTTCAAGAAGTTTCAGAAAGCTATTGTGCTACTGAATAATAAAATGACAAATGAAATTCAGTCTGGATATTCAAACAGAGGTAAAAACACTGTAAAGCATAAACATCTGATATCATCCATGACATGAACCTCTAAGATAGTCAATTTGGATTAACTATGAACAATTATCTGAAGTACTCACTTTTCACAGGAGAAAAGGCATGAAAAATTATAAATAAAGAAATAAAAAATAGGAAAAAACTTAAATCTCATTTATTAACCCATAGTGTTCTCATCTCTTGAAGAAGTTTCCATTTACTACACAACAGAAATAAGCACAAAAAGCACATGAAATGGTTTTTGTAAGTACAGATATTTTCATCTGGTAAAAGGAGTGATTGTATACAGAAACAGAAAAGAGTTTTGAGACAGTTGATGGGGAAAAAATGAATAAAGAATGATTTGACACAATTTCTCATCATCAAAGAAATAAGTGGAAGTGAATTCAAAAGAATCTTTTGTTAAATCAAAGAAGGAGAATTTCTTTTCACACTGCATAAAGAAATTGCAAAAAAATCACTGCCACAGCATGTTTTAAGCAGTATACTTTAAAACAATTAGATACATATTTAATAATACTCAATAGGCATTTTTAAAAAATCAGCATAAGAGATAAATATACAATGAAGCCTGCAAGTAGAAGAAGATGGAAGGGTATATAACTTCCCCACCGTTTTGCTCTCACCCTAAATGTTTGTCTTTGTTCACTTAACCTAACCTGGTTCAAGGATCTTTGTGGTTCAAAAAGACCAGACTGGAACAGCGAGAGGTTTCACACTCTCTAAATCCCTGGCCATGAAAATTTAAATTTTATTCCAGTACTTGTATTTTGAGTCTCTTGTCTCAGGTGGCTTAAGGCTTTGATTGAGACTAGAGTAGCAATAATATCTTCCTTTTATAGATTCTACAGTGTCTGTTGAGAAATGTACTCCAGCTTCAACTTTAATTGACTTTTTTTTCTAAATAAGCACTAAACACAAGACAACTCTACTGGAAAACATTTAAATCATTCTCACGTTCAGGGAATGAAATTCTCTGATTGAGTCTATGTGAAAAATAGAAACATAGGAGAAAACTTTAACTGCATTTTGGAACACTTTATAAATTCCAATTACTTATTGCCAGACAAAAATCATTATTAAGTGTAACCTTTTTCCCCTTCTTCATCCATTTTTTTTTTTTTTCTGGGAGTGCAGGGTGAAGGAGGAGCAAGAGGTGGTGGTGTTACAATTTATGTAACCAAAATTTTATTTTAATAACAACCTACACTTAAACATCTACTTTCCATTTGGATAAAGAGAAAACCTGTGCTTCGGCAGTTTTTCATGAGCTTAATAAGATTGGTGTACTCTCAGCACTTCTGGAAAATTGTACCAACATTATTTCTTAAAACTCAAGATTAGATGCCTACTTTTAAACAAAATACCCTTAATCAAAAGCTAGTAATGAGCTACATAAATTATACCAACAAATAAATGAGAAACAAATATGTCTGTTACCATATTGGTTAGTAAACCATATGAGCTACATGAAAATAAATATGAACACTAAGTCAAAGAAATGAAAAATACACTTTAGCCTTCCTTAAAGAAGGGAAGGATATAAATGGTGGTCAATCACATGTGATAATACATTTACATTTTTCAGAAAAAAATAGTGTTTATTTTGGGTAAAGAAAGCATCAGTCTCCTTGATCAAGAAAAAAGAATAAATGTCAAGGAGGAAAAAAAAAAGTCTTTTTCTAGACCCACCTGCAGGATTTCAGGAAGAAAGACACAAATCAGCAGGCTGCACCAGCAACAGGTGCTCCCTACTGAAGTTTCTCTAAGGGATGCAATCTGAGAAATGTACTATCTACCAAAGAAAAAAAATCTTAGGAAAGATGTCAAATAAGGACAAGAAATCATTCTGATCTAACACTAGGGCTGAAATCACAGCTCTCCTCTCTCATCCTCTCTCCCTTGCACCGGCTGTGGTACTCATCAGCCTTCTCACTTCCCTAATGTGAAGAAAAATAACAGATACTGCCAAGGAGCTGAGGGGAACAGAAACTAGAAGAAAAACCTTTTTCAGCAGTGAGACAGTAAATCAACTCACCAGTACTGTCAAAACCTATCAGTGTTATTATTTGCTTTTTTTCCGTGTCTTTTTAAAATCTTTGTAACTGTTTTGCATTTTATGTGGTAGGATTTTATAAATACTTTCATTTGTGCTTAATTTTACACAGTAAGACTTAATGTACCTTGGTAACCCTAAAGTTTCCCTCATACAACAACAGGGCAATGCTGTAAAGTAGGACAGCAGGGCACTGTAAACAGTACCTATCTCACCTCCCTGGTTTTGTTTTTCCAATGAGTCTGGGTGCATTATTCATGCCAACTGCATCAGCTACTTACTGGTGAGCTGGCAATACAGCAGTCAGCTAAATGGCATGAAACAAAAAGGCCTCCTGGCAGGTGAAAATATTAGGCTGTCCACTTCAACTCTAAATATTCACACAGCATATGACAGACAGCATGTATTTAGAATTGGAAAGTAACATACATAGCTGATACTTTATTTTCCTTTTCAGTTTTTTTTTTTCTGAGCAAGTTTTTAGCTATGAAACCTGTGCTAGTGTCTCTTCTGCAAATTATGTACACCACTACTACTGTGGTGAGTTACACAAAGAAATCATTGCACAAAAGACAGCACAAAAAGGTAATTTATATAAGAACATCAGATCAGAAGGTAAACACTTCAATGAAAAATACATGCACTCCATTCTACATGAAAAATAAATAAAATTAAGTACTTATATGTCATGAAAATTCTTATCCTATTTAAAACACCAGTCAGTTTAACACCTTGTTATCTTGCATCAAGATGAGTTGATGGCATTGTTAGAGACTTCCTTCCAGCTGCAAACTGCCTACAAATCAAACATAGCTTTGAACACCACATTTAAGCAGTTCTAAACACAGTTCTGCTGTAAGTATTGGTATACAAGCACTGACATTTAAGTCCTGTATTCCATTTCTAGTCAGGGATGAAGAATTGGGAATGGATGCCACCATTCTAATGGCAATGCTTCCTACCCCCCAGCACAGGATACACAGCTACATAAACACAGCGTATCGCAGAAGTGCCTGAAGGACAGCATACATTTTAAGAATTTAAATAAATGAAAGTAAAAACTTCAGTGGAAACTTCAATAAAATATCTTAGTCTGAAGAAAGGACAGTTTCTGAGATTTGATGGTAAGAATATAAAATATTTATCTGGAGTAAGACAGCACAAATGTTGAGCACTGAGATGTCTCCACCTTTTATAATACAGTATGTTGAATCTTGAGCTAAAGTTAAAAGCCTACAAAAATCAGTTTCAAACAGCAAAGCAATCTTTAAAATAGTGTCAAAGCACCCTTCTGGCAAGGACCAAATATAAAACTAACTTGCATTTTGTAAGTCCATAGAAATATGTTAAACACTTTACACATCCTGAATAATTCAGCCATCATGCTACTTCATTTTACCAATCCTTTGTGCCAAAAAAGATGATAACATAGAAGACAAAAAGGCAAGATATAATAAAAGATAAAACACTATTTTGTTTCGTGGACATGAACATTCATATTANCAAGTGAAGAAGTGGAATAATTTACTCATTAAAATGCAATTCAGGTTAAAGAATAAATCTAACTAAATACTTATGGCTAATAATCATTNTCAGTTTCAGTTCTATGGATTTAAATTTTAAATGTCTTGGGAATAACTTAACAAACAATTTTTATTTTGAAAGAATTTACAAGGTATTTACTGCATTTATATTAAAAAAAAAAAAACAAAACAAAAACAAAGCTTGAAACAAGTGAAGAAGTGGAATAATTTACTCATTAAAATGCAATTCAGGTTAAAGAATAAATCTAACTAAATACTTATGGCTAAAAATCATTCTCAACATATCCTTCATAAGCAAAATGCATAATGTCTTTACTTTTCCTGCCTTACACAGTTCTTCTTCAGAAGGCAGTGACGTATTTTAGTGGATTTCACAGATACAGTTACAGAATGACAGAGTATTTACTGAAGTGAGGATTTGTGAAACTTTTCAAATTTCTCTTCCCCTCAACTCTAACTAGCTCAAATGCAGGTATTTTGGATATGTTCAATGATTTACTCCACACGCCCTAATAAATGACTGATGAATCCTAAATTAAACTAGACAGAGAATGTGAGTCCAGCCAGGGTACCCTTACCACCACACATTCTGCCGCAGTGTTGGACATCATTAACGTGTCCAATTCTATTCTCACCAAAGTCAATGGAGGAACAGTAACAAATATTGAGAGACAGAATGTGGTTCTAACACCTCCAGCCAACAGCAGTTATCTGTCACACTACGAAATACACAACACCAGACTATTTAAGTGTGTTGTTATGCCCCTGAAAACCCTCTACTGCATGTCATGAGAAACTGGGACCTGCTGTGAGAATCACCAATCTAGAATTTAAGCTGGAAACAGCACAGTATTTTTTTTTCCACTGCAACAGAGGAAAAAAGGTAGCTTGGTGAAACAAGGCATGGTTTCAGCTTTAACAGGGAGACAGGAAGATAAAAGAGAGAAAAAAATTATTTTCTCTGAAAACATCAGCAGCAGATCCTTTCTTTCAAGAGGTGCCACTGTTTTCTACTCATTGGATTTCTGCAGGAAGTGGAGCCAGAATGCACTCCTGGTGCAGACACAAAGTGATCTGACAGTTCCACCTGCCTTCCGATTCCTTCCACAGGAAGGAATCTGGCAGTCCCAGACCTCCTGAACCCTCCTCTGATGATGCTCCTATGCCATTCCCGCATCATGACACACACTGGGACTAGAGAAGACTGTAAACAGGGCCTTCAAAATGCCCCATCCCTTCCCAAGAGCCACAAGGTAGGTAGAGTCTGAGCAAAAACCCTACAACAACAGTGTAGGGATGAATGCCTGTAGTCCCTGCTGATGTTACATTACAGGATTAGTTCACCTTCCTGCACTTAAAGTGCAGTTAAAGCTATTTCTGTTTACAGCAGTTCAAGATTATCAGGGTGTCAAAGTCAGTACAGGCACATCCTAAGTACCCACTGAAATAGAAGACAGCAAAACTGTGCAAATCTAAGCAGAACTCCCATGTTTCCTTAATTAACTGCTTTAGGACAAATGAGGTAGCAAAAGCAAGCCAGATAACAGGATCATCAGCCTTTGAGTACATGGAGAAAAGGTATCAAACATCTATCCAGCCCTTACAATTATTCGCAGGACTGTTCCTCCCATCTGTACCTGGAAAGCTAATTATGTTTCTTGCCTTTACTCATTTTACATCTCTCTTTCAAGTCCAACATCACAGGTCCCATAGCTAAGCCCTCAGAAGAACTTCTTTAACAATATATCTCTAAATGAGAGATAAATTTTGGCCTCTATCAGGATTTACAGTTAAAAATATGAAACAAACAATACAACCAACTAAACAAATTCCATCTCTGAAGTGTTTTCCATTTGGAAAGCAGCATTGATAATACAGTTGTAAACAATTAAGTTAGAAATCACATGCAACAGAATGGCTTAATGACAAGTTGGGTGAAAATCTGTAAGGTTATTGCTTAACACCTTAGCAAAAACTTCGCATGAACTTTACTGGCTCTTGCAGATTCACTGCATTTATTATCCATAGTATCAGGGTCAAAAATCCGTATTATAGGTTGATAATCAGTGCAGTATAAGCACAACTGAAATTTGATCTGCAACTTGAGAAATTGCTCGAGGTCGTTTAAGAAAAAGGGTTGATAACAGAGCTGTCTACATTAAGATATCTTTACTGGCTTGAAATACCCTAAACAAGACATGCATACAGAACAATCTACTAAATAATGAAACCTAGAACAAAGTACAGATCTGCTGCACCTGCTGTGTCAAAACACAGAATTATTCCTTAAGCTTGTTTAATATACAAAAGTAGTCCCCGCTCTGGGTGTAAGAATTTCATTAAGGTATTTAGATATAAGAAACCTTGATTTAAAAGATAAAGTTGGAAATTGCATGCAAAGACTTAAGTGTTAAGCTTTTAAATACTACTTTAAATGTATCAGAATTTTTCAAAAATTAGAATTAAATAATCAGAAACACTTATGGATAAAGATCCCATTGAAGTGTAACTAGAGAAGTGCCTATGGACAAGCAATGAGAAAGGGTTCCTTTCAGCATGGCAATAGTTTAAGAAATTAACCCCAGACTTGGTTTTCAATTTTTCAACATAATCATAGAATTTTTCAACATAATCATAGAATCATAGCTCAGAGATGAGCACAAACTGAAATTCTGGCAAAATCATCTATTCTTGGGGCACATATAGGTGGTTAGCTGGATCAAGGAGGCTTTCTTACATTATTTTATTACATAGATAAGGCTAATGATCAGGTATCAAGTGCAGTGCTAGAGTTAGCATGGTAAAAACCTTCAGGAGCTAGAAATACTGCAGCAACAGCAACAAAAATTATTCAAAATGAGATCAATTAGTTACAGTAAAACATTTAAATAGCTCAATCTTCAAATTATCAGAATAGTCTTATAAAAAATAAATATTTTACACTGGAATAACTCACCAGGTAATAACAGATACCACAATGAGTAACAGATATTATAACGAAACAAAGGAGGCAAAAGAACCTCAGATGGAAACAATAACCATGTTCAATTCAGAAATTTGTTGAAGATCAGCAACCAAATAAACTCTGCAAGGATACCACCTCTTAGAACAGATTAATAGCAGAACTGATAGATTCCTCATTTCTTAACATGCTCTCATCAGAGTTGGATACCATCAGACTTCACTGAAACAACTTACTGGACTCATTAAATGAGGAGCAAGCAGTTCCTCACCCTCTGTTACAGGTCTGGGTAGATGGTCCAAGTATACATTCTGGATTAAAGTGTATGAAACTAACTGAACATTTCAACATAACGAGTAGTTATTAAGACAATGACATTTAAAGATATTGCATCTTTTTACAAGGCATAAATTATGAGTTAGTCTCACATTTACTGACTAATTCAGTTGAAAATTCTTATGGAATTTAAAATATTACTTTTCCCTCCCCCATTAACTTCAACAACGAAGTTGGTAGATAAGGATATATAGTTTAAACATATAGTAAAAAATTGCAACCAGAAGCTATTGGAACATCAAGTAGTAGAACTAAGAATGGGTAAACCACTTTTCTCAAATATCAATTCTCTTGAGAATAGGGAAAGAAATTATTGAGGACAAATAATTACTGCAACAAGAGGTCAGAAACATAAAGGGTTTTATCTTTACAATAAGACAGAAGACATGACAAAGGACAAATGCTGAGAACTGAAGATTGAAAGCTAATATTGGATTGAGTAGTTAAGAAGATGGACAATAAGAAGCCTGGAACTCGGAATCGATGGAGGGCATTGATTAAGCACAATTCAATGTTTCGCTTCTCTGAAGAGACAGAAGGGAATATTGACATCAACTTTGAGTGAGTGTTCATTTTAGTACTATAAACTATCATGACATCAAGTGCTTGGCTTTGAAGGGCAAGAAGACTGAAGACATTTAATGTTTCTAAGTAATGGTGATCACTGAAGGTTTTCTCTCTTATTACAGTAATTCTCAGATGACACTAAAGCAAAAGGTTCAAGAAAAACCACTCACAAAGATACTGGCATGTCCAAAACACATTACCAGAGTTATGGAGGTTTAAAAAAGTACTTACTTGGTATGTGTCCCATAACCTGATGGTACACCGTAAAGGGACTTCTCTCATCAGCAAGTTATTCATCCAACGGAAAGCAAATTGCAAGTATTTCACCTCATGCTGATCCAAGTGCCTATGAACTTGTTCTGAAGACAGAATAAACAGGTATTTTACTGCAACTTTTCTGAAGTCTTGAAGCATCAAGTGCACTGTCTAAAACAATAAAATATTCCTCCGATCTCATGGAAATAACTTGTGGTAGTGCATGCAAATTCTCACAAATAAGAACACTGAAAATACAAATTAGTTAAACTTTACACTGGACTGATTTTTCTGCCACTAGATGGATTAAATAACTGGTCTGAGTTTCACTATCTTAAGAAAACATTAAGATCAGAGCTTTACAATATATCACAAAAATATACAAAGTTATCATGTGAAATTATTAGGTACATTTATCCTCATTATTTTCTTAGGCTACAAATGATTTGGGGCAAGACTACAAATACTAGTTTCCAAATAACATAATGGCCTCCAAAAATAAAATGCTGGCAATCAAAAAAACCCCACCATTATTAAATTAAGAAGGAAAATAAATATAAGGAAAGGACAGACAAAGGTCACATTCATTTGAGAAAAAAAAGTGAGATTAATGTGTAGGAAATACAGTGAGAAAGCTTAACTAATTTGCAGCTTAAATAATTTCTTAGTATTACAAATAAATGCAAATAAAACCAGTACAAATCAATGGTTTCTAAACCAGTATCCACACACACTGTGTTTATTGTAGAACAATATACTATTTGAAAGCTGTGATAGTCACTTGCAATGTTATTGCTAGAGCTAATAGAACTAATCTACTACATGGTTTGTCTATATTGAGCAGAATTTTCTCCAAAAGGATCACAGACATTCTGTTAAAAGGCTTTAGTTAACAGGCTCAAATGTGATATTAGCATGGTGTAGATGACGAATGCTGCAGAAATGCTAATGTCTTTCTTTGGAAAAATTTATTACAATAAGTCTTTATTAAAGCCTAAATAAGACATTCCTACTGTCTTTCTGTATACAAATACCTTCTTTAGAGATTTTTGCTGCCCAGATTATCCCTTCCTCCACATTCAATGAGGTGAATTATTAGCTAAAACAATGAGTAAATGCTCATCCTCCAAACTTTACATATCTAAGAAATATCTAAAAAGGCACTAAACCACTAAATTAATTAAAAGAATAATCCCAAGAGTATGGCAGCACTATTACAGGAAACATTACCTAGAAATTAAGGTAACAGAAGTTAAGTGATACTAAATTATAATAAAGATTGAAGCTGTTCAATTTTTTTTTCTCCCTCAAGACGTATTTTTTAGCTATATGAAAGCATCAGCCAATGTAAAGCAGTTGTTTCAATATGGAAGCTGGAAGTAGAAATCTTCTAGATTTTAAAAACAATCAAAAATAAGAGTTTTTTAAAAATCAAGACATCACAACACATTACTCCAAAGACCCACTTATCACATCACATCATCTCCAATGATAGCTGAAAACAAATATCAGTGAAAATGTATTAAGCACTGGTATTTCTCCACAGCACTTATCAGCCTCCATATACCTCTGGCTAAAGAAGTCTTCAGCAGACCTGATATCTATGTTCCTAAAGTCATACCCTTCCACAATATAAATATAAACAAATAAAGACAAATTCTTAAATTGTGAGGCACAGAACTGCACACTGTGCTCAAGGTGATGCCGCACCAACACTGAATACAGTGGGATAATCAACTCTTTTGACCAGCTGATAATGCTGTGTTTGATGCACCCCAGGATGGGATTTGCCCTCCTGGCCAGGACACACCAGATCCCTTTTCTCAGGGCTGTTCTCCACCCACTCTTCTCCCAGTCTATACCTGTGCTCAGAATTACTGCGTAATGGACACAGAACTTGTCATTCGTTCTTGTTCAAGTTTCAAATCTTAAATAAATCATTGATGATTGCCCAATGCTCCAATCTTAACAAGATCCCTCTGTAAGCCATCTTGTCCCTCAAGAGTAACCAGTGCCCCCCAGTATAGTATCTGCAGACTTGGTAATGGTGCATTCAACTCCTGCATCCACCCACTGATAAAAATATTGAACAGAGCTGGCCTTAGAATTGAACCTTGAAGGACATCACTGGTGAATGCTCACGTGCCAGATGCAGCCTCACTCACTACAACCCTTTGAGACGTGTCCTGTGCCAGTTCTCCACCCACTGCACTATTAGATCATTTACTCACACCAAATGCTGAATTACTATTCTGTGTCTGTCTTTGCTTTAGAAAAATTTAGCTGCAAGTTAAATATACTGAAGTGAGATACCAGGTTATATTTATTACTTGAATGTCACATTTAGATACCTAGATTGCAGACTACTATGATTAAATAATCTAGTACATCAAGCAGGATGAAAAAAAAAGGTCAGTTTTATTTCTAAGCGAAGTTACTAACTCACAAAATTTTTGTTCTTCACACAGCAGAAACAATTTTCATTTGGTTGCTTGTAGCCATTAGAAGTAAGTAATGAAGAACAATAAATTGTGCCAGTTGTGATATTTCAACTATGGTAGTTAATGGGCATAATGAATTTCTTGGAAGTTGCTTTCTAGTCTAAACAAGTTGAAAAATGGATTACTAAACTCTGTGCTTTATACCTAATTGATGCAAGACTGAAATAGAAGATGCATTGAGTAAAGAAGCTAATTCTTCCTACTTTGTAAGTAATTGTAAGTAGAGGCTAATTTGCTGATAAAGGTAATTTGGACCAGCATAATCTAAATCTAAATTTTCCATTTCAATGAAAATAAGTATGTATGTGCAATGAACAAGAAGATATATAATTACTGTCATCTTTAAGACTTCAAGTATTTTATAAAAACTACTTCTACTGCAGTTTCTGAAGCAAAATTATTTTACAGTTAAAAAAATAATTCTTTAATCAAAATTTAAAAGAAATAAGAATTATATTAATAAGTTTCTCAACACTTTCAATAAATCTAAACATAATGTGTGGGTGAAGCAAGTCGTGTGATTAAAGAATAAAATACAATATAGAGATGCAGTCCAAAGTAACATACTGTCAAAAATAGGTAACTTGTAGACAAAAACCATTTATAACTATTCATATTTTTATTAAATACACTTATTGGTACATTATTTTGAATGATCACAGCCACCTTAAACAGATGCTTCTCATGCTAGATAGGCCCATACACATATTTATTCTTCATGTTCAATGTCAGCATCTCATGCTGTTTCACTGATTTCAAAATTAAAATCTATATGATTACAGAATCATGAACGAAACAGTTAAGGACAGAAACAACCTGTACTAAAGCATGATTCAACTGCTGTCCTGACAGAAGGATGCTGTTAGAACAAGCCCCTAAGCAAGCTTACACATAAGCAAAGAGGAATCATAAAATAATGTAAGATTATGCATGAACTGCCAAATTACTGTGGCACAGTATGGTGTCACCACATCCATCTGTACAATTCATCATTTCAGAACATTAGCCTTTTGGTGTTCACCTTTACTCAAAGATTTCTATCAAACCTAGCAATCGTTTCTGATGTTTGACCTAGTTTTGAAATTTTGAATATTACTTAAAGTTTATTTTTTGGTCATATTTCATACCCTGAGCACTTTGTTTCTAACTCTATTTTTTCAATACTTTATATTTTTCATTGTAAATATAAAAAGCACTAAGTGTTTAAAATTATCTGAAATGCAGGTAAGCAATCTCTCATAAAGAGGTCTTTTAGTTCAACAAAAGGAAGAAAAGTGAATATTTCTCGTGAAAAGCCACACAATTTTTCTTAAAAAGTGCAAGAGTAACTGCTCTGATACCAAAGCAAAAGGAAATTAAAATAATGAGCCAATCTTTCCCACAGGAGCTTATTTGCATTGCCACTTGCATGCACAATGATTTTTGTGCATTGATCCTTAATGTATGAAAACATGCTATAGAAACATGCTAGCACTCCTGTTTTCCATGGAATCATGTAATCATTTAGGCCGGAAAAGACTTGTAGGGCCTTGATACAAAACCATTAACCTAACACTGCAAACCCCACCATTAAACCATGTCCCTACCTGCCACATCTACACATCTTCTAAATATCTCCAGGGATGGTGACCCTGGGCAGCCTGTTCCAGTCCTTGATAATCCTTCTGGTGAAGAAATGTTTCCTGATATCCAATCTAAACCTCTCCTAACACAACTTCCTCTTGTCATTTCCTCTCATCCTGTCACTTGTTATTTGGGAGAACTGACCAACCCACACCTGGCTACAACCTCCTTTCAGGCAGTTGTAGAAAACAATAAGGTCTCCCCTGACCCTCTTTTCCAGGCTAAACACCCCCAGCTCCCTCAGCCACTCCTCACCAGATGTGTTGCTCCAGAGCCTTCCCCAGCTCCACTGCCCTTCTCCAGACACGCTCCAGCAACTCAATGTCTTTCTTGCTGAGATGCCCAGAGCTGAACACAGGATTTCAGGTGTGGCCTCACCAATCACTGCCCTGGTCCTGCTGGCCACACTGTTTCTGGTACGAGTCAGGATTCCATTGGCCTCCTTGGTCACCTGGGCACACGCAGGCTGATGTTCATCCAGCTGTTGACCAGCACCCCCAGGTCCTTTTCTGCCATGCAGTTTCAGCCATTCTGCCCCAGCCTGCAGCGCAGTCTGGGGTTGCTGTGACCAAAGAGCAGGACCCAGCATTTGGCCCTTCTGAACCTCACACAACTGGCCTGGACCCATTGATGCAGCCTGTCCAGATCCCTCTCTAGAATCTTCCTACCCTCCAGCAGATCAACACTCCCACCTGACTTGGTGCAAACTGACTAAGGGTGCACTCCATCCCTATGTTACAGTTCCCACATACAGAACCTTGCTGTCCAAAAGACAGAACCTTGTCACCAGTCAATGATTGCTTTCTTTTTTAGTACCTTAACCATTGAAAGCTAATTTTTAATCCAATTCTCTCTCCTTCTGAATAATTTCTACATTGTTCAAAGCCAAGACGTTTATGGGATGAAGGTAAGAGATTGAAGTAAAATCTCAACACCAGATGTGCCAGATGCAGATAAGGGCTTAAAACCCTCAATGTGAAATTCTGAACAAAATTCTGTCAAGACAATAGCTTAGCAGAGATTTATTATCAGTTATGTATATTAACTTTTATTAATATACATTAATTACAAAAGAAGTTCCTGCTGACTGAAGAAGACATTCTAAAGATGTGCACCTCAAGACAAGATCTTATCATGATACATAGTTCCACTTCAAGTAATAGTAAAGATCCAAGTAAAATATTTACATAGTGATTATATCTTGTTCCAGGTTTAGTTTATTTTTAATAACTGGTTAAAATTGTCCGCTGTAAAAAAATCACAATAAAAGTATTTTAAAAATTACATTGAAAATTCATAAAAATGAAAATATGACTGGCAGAAACTCAGAAATATTACCAATTACATTCTTGTCATGGCCTACGATTTCAAGATAATGGTCTACTTGAATTTAGCTCACTAAAAGCACAGCTCATAGCCATAACTGAGAAGTATCTTCATCATACGCAAAAGATATACTCTAATACTGAAAAGCCCAAGACACTGACACCAAAGCAAAAGGAGAAAATAGTAGATGTAAAAGAAGAAAATACGAGAGGAGGGAAGGAGGGAAGGAAAGTCCTGGTTGCCTCACAGAATCAAATGAAAGTAACGATTCAGTGGTACTAATGTCAAATGGAGAAAAATATCAGGAAAAGCATTTAGTAGTAACCAAGAAAGATCTACCCTTCTAGCTAAAAGTTTAAAAAAATCCTGTGTTTTCAGATGAACCTCAAACTTAATATTCTGAATAAAATGAACAACAGTGAAAAATACATTTGATGAGACACTTCTAGGGACCATCTAACTTGTTCTTCTAAATCATAATTGTGTACATTCATAAAAGGGTTTATGCCTGACACTTTTTTAACTCCCTCTCATGTGAAACATCTGTTTTCTTCCCTTTTTTCTTTTTTTAATTTGCCATGAAAATAGTAAGTTTGGGCTATTTAAAAGTCAAAGTGCTTACAGCAGTCTGGAATTCACAAATTATTTTACAGTCAGTCTCAATTCTTGCTAAGATCTCTGAACTCTGTAATAGCATACAATCTCCACAGTAAAACATAAAAATATGATTTAAAAGATATTAATTAATTATAATGCCCAGTGAACAGCATTTACAAGTGGATTAAAGTATAATACAGTAATTACAACCATAAAGTCAGATATAAAATAACTACTATTGAGCTAAATAAAATAGCTTTATTAAAATGTGAAAGAGCTTTACAGTGCAAATTAATTAAAACAATTATGAAATGCTTAAAAGATTTTCAATCACTTCAGCACCAATCTGACAGATAAAGATGGACAAAGAAACAAGGTTCTTATTAATCACTCATTCTCAATAGCAGCAGTAAGGTTTAAATAAATTCTATGTCCATTTCCAATTCAAAATGCTTTCGCATGGCTGAGAATACCAGTTTTGTAATTAAGAGCTCTTTTTTCCAGATACTTCAACACAATCCTAATTCAAAGTTATTGGTGTCAGTGAAATGTTTTACAGTATAATTAAACATGAACACAATTTTGCACATACAATTATGCATTCTTTAACCATCAAGCAAAAAATCATTAGCGTGATTGAATACGTAACAAAGATAGATCAAATGTCATCTATAAGCACAGTTTCATTATCAGTTCATTGTATGAACACCCAAGATTCAAATTAAAAATCAAATTAATTAATCTATATCTATCACATATATTGAACAGATAACTTGTTCTGTGAGTTTTAAATAAACAAAAGCTAACAGATTAATAAGAAAATGTATTAGTCTTGGTTGATATTTTGCCTTTTTGAGAGTCAGATTTTCCTAAAGAAAAAAGCAAAACAAAAAAATTTTCTCTGCAGCTTAAAAAGTTCAATCAGCAAAGAAACTGAATGTCCTTCAGAAACTATGGAAGAATTACAACTACTCATTAGGTATCTCTGAGTACTTTTTGGCTTAACTCATCGTATGAAATTAAGTTCTGAGCAGAACTGCGAAATGTTTGTTTGAAGCAATGGACAGTTCTATGGGAATAGGCACCTTTATCTCCTGGGACAAGAGTCTGCTGAATGCAAAACACCCACACAACATTCAGAGAAGAAACCGTAAGGATCCCAAGTGAAGTCTGGACATTTTAAGCTTTAGCAGCCAAGAAAAAAAACACACAGCTCTTAAATAAACTCAGACATTAAAAAGGATAATTCCACTAGTACTAATCCTATTCTAAGGAAGGATGCTTTATAAACTTCTCTAATTAAATAAGTAAAAATATTATACATAAATATTAAGAGCTTTATCAACCTACCTTTTAGGCATATATACAGCAAATATTTCAAAGCATGAGAACTACACTGAATGGTACAATTAAATAAGCTTTTTCACTGTGGCTAAACAAAAATGCATATAAAAAGGAAAAAGTTTTAACTGCCTACATTTCAGGAAGAACTTGATTTGCACATATTTACACACAACACATAATTATTTACAAGGGAGTTATATTTTAAAATTTTATATGACTAGCAAAACTATGTGAAATAAAAATTTAAGGCCACAAAATGAAAGTACTTTATTACAAGTCCTCAGTTGTGGCATTATCTACTGAACTTTAGATAACTGGCCAACCAAGATATTTGTAACCTGAGAGAAACAAGTAAATAAAGTATGGTTAGTGGAGTCAAGATTAATTTGCTCAGAACATTAAGACAAAAGGTATTATCTAATTTTTCTGTCATGTGGTGAAGGAGAAACACATATAAAACATGGCAGCAATAAGAAAAATAGGACTTTTAAAATTATTAATACATGTTTTTAAAAGGTGAAATAGCATTTTAACGGCACTTAATAGTAACTAAAAGTGTTTCTTCAAACAATACTATTCAGTATTTATTAAAAGTCATTCTTTGAAGCAATCCATATATAACAAATTAAATTTTGCACTAAAAATACCTTCCTCTTAAAAAGTTGGGTTTTTTTTTTACATTAAAATAAATACAAACTAGAAATTGTCCCAATGAAAACATCATACGTAGGAATAGCTGTGATAACTCTCCAAAACAATCAGAAGATGCATTCACAGTGGAAACAGCAGAAATCCTGAAATTTTATTGAACCTTTAAAAAATGTAGCTGAATTCTAGATAAACTTCCTTATGAGAAAGTTAAAATGCAGCACTTGTTTTATATTTATTTATTTTATATTTTTATTTATTTCTTAGGTATTCTTCCATCACTTCCATTTTCAAAAGAAGGGGAAAAGTATATAAAGCAACAGAAAGGACTTTTTAAATTATTATTTTCAATCATTTTCTGAATTTTTCCGTCTCTTGTTACTAAAATTCAAGGGCTAATTCTACAAAAAAATTGGTGATTTTAGGCAAAAGAATGTGAAACAGTAATAACATGGAATTTCTTTATCTACAAGAAAAAATAAGATCAGACTGTGCAGAACACAAATACAAAACCTGGGTTGAACTCTTCTAGAAAAGATGCAGAAAAAATCTTTTCAAACTTATCCTCACACAAGATGCAGAATATTTATACTGAGTTGTCAATATTGCCTTTATAATTTTCTGTAATACTAAGAAGAAGCCAACAAATATAAAAAATAAATTTAACATTACAATAGGTTAAATTTTTTTTCCTTGGACTGCCTTATTGCTAATTGAGAGAATGCCACATGATTTTAACACCTTATATCAATGTTTACGGAATCCCCAGACTACTTTTATCTACAAATGCTCAGCCTTTTCCAAATGGCTACCTCAAACTCTCATGTAATTACCAGTTGTCTTACAGCAAATTGAAGAAGACTCTTCCAAGCATGAAACCAGACAAGTGCTAAGCACCTGTAAATTCTGGAAACACAAATCTTGAATTACTTTGGGCATTCCTACAATATATCTCTTTGCTTTCTAGCCTAAATGAAGCAAAAGCGGGAGATAGCATGCCACACGAACATGACCTTTTACAAACCATGAGAAATGGTTCATGATTTTAGAGTAGAGAAGCTCTACTGGCATTACAAGAAACAGAAAAGATAATTAGTTATAAGAGATTCCTCATATTATTGATCCTCTCTCTCAATTTTTTTGTATAATTCTGAGAAAAATCTGAATGATGACAAGAAGACTAATGAGATTGAATAATATTTTATCTTCAAACTCCAATCTCATCTATAACAATATTCTATTAACAAACTAAAAAAAATTCCATTAAATGCAATTCATCAAAATTATTTTCTGGAGTTTAGGCAGAATGAGATTATGATTAAATTAAGAGAGTATTTTGGCTGTTTGAATCCTTCTGTAATGTTCTGGAGTGTACACACAAGGACAGTTACTTTGAGGGGAGTTGTGATCCATAAGGCTGGGTTAATGAAGGTTGCTTGAATCACTGACAAAATGCATTAGCACTCTCCAAAGCACAAGCATCATCTTTCAAACACTGGTAATCCATTACTATTAGCAAATACGCAGTACAAGCTTCGACCACTCACAGAGCTACTTGCTACATCAAGATTCGCTTCCCTGTGCAATAACACAGCATCGAGAAAATAATGTGACACAGTACCAAAAGGAATATTATTTTCTTGTACAGTAACCTTAGTGAGTACTTAGAATAAGTACAGCAAATGCAGATCATGAGGCACTTTTCCAAAAAGCAAAGCCACTGAATTTATATCAACCATACATTTCCCTTTAACTGCAGTATAGCAAACCCAGTATAAAAAGACAAAAGCAAAAAGGAAATGAAGATTTAACCACAATATTCAACCAAACTATGTCATGATTCCACCAAAAAGCCAACAAGTTCAGGATCCCTTAGCTGAGGCATCCAAAAGGTTCTAACTGCAGTACACAACTAGCATTGTCTAATTATCAACTAAAACTTTACTTCAATCCTACACATATTTTGGTGTGCTTTTCATCCAAAAGAAAGTAAGTGAGTGGACAGTCTTCTAGACAAAAAGAAACAGCCCAAAGAACATTGAAAAATGTGTGTCTTTACTATCCAAAACTTTTAACTGTACCCTTGTATTATAAAGGTCGTGATCAGCAATACAAAGTCCAATTGACAACTAATTACTATTGGTATCCCTCCAGAGTCAGCACTGGCGCCAATACCTTTGTTAAAAACTAATGACAGCACAGAGTAGACTCTGTGTTTGCAAATGGCACCAGATTGGGAGGAATGCTTGACACATTTAAAGTGAGGGCTACTATTTGAAGGAACCTTGGCAGGCTGAAGAAATGGCTAAGAGGAACCTCCTGAGGTTCAAGAGAGGCAAGTGTCCTCTCTCTGGGCTGGAATAGTCTCATTCAACAAGCACTGACTGGGCACAACCTGATGGAGAGTAGCTCTGCCAAGAAGGACTTGAGGATCCTCATGGACAACAGGCCGTACCCAAGAATGTCTGTTGGGCTTTCTAAGCAAGAAAGAAGCCAACAGGTCAGGAGAAGTGATTCTTACTCTCTATTCGTCCCTTGGGAAACCATGTCTGCAGCATTACCTCAAATTCTGTGCCACTGACACACATGAGCAAGCCCAGTGGAGGGCAGAGGAAGCTGGAGCACTTCACACATGAAAAGAGACTGATAGAACACGGTTTGCTCAGCCTTAAAAAGAAGTCTATGAATAGCTGCAAATACCTAATGGGAGCATGTAGAGAACATGGAGCCAAATTCTTCTCAGAGGTATACTGAGATAAAATAAAAGGCAGCAGACATAAGCTCCATTTAAAACAAAAATTATTTACATAAAAAATGAAATTACAGTGGAAGTAGTCAAAATGCCAATATTCTTACCCAAAGAAGCTGCAGAATCTCTATCCTTGCAATCACTCAAAACTCAACAGGGCAAGACCCCACACAGCCTGACCAAAGTTGGCCCTGTCCCATTAGCTAAAGAACGATCGAGGCAAGGGCAAAGGCTTGCAGTACTGACTTCCAGAGGCCCCATAAAACCTAAGCAGTTCTAAATTTCCATCAATATTTCCTAGTAAAAACACATGATGCCTACTGAAAACTATCAAAAAATTATAAAGACCTCACAACTTTATTTTATATTAGACAAAAAACAGGAACCCACACTTCACTTTCAATTACAATGAATGATCAAAGGACAGTATAAGACAACACAACTATTTCCTACAACTGACTTATTTTTATAAAGCGTGAAGCTTTAAAAAAACACTTCCTAAACCTAATAATTGAGAGACATTATTTAACGATATCCCTAGAGCATTGAAGGTACAAATAAAATTTCAACATTTCTTTTCTCCTTAAATTAAACAATAATATATTGTACTATACTTAAGTTTTTAATTAAATCAAACAATAAAGTTGACTATCAGAATGCTATTTTCAGTCTTAAAAATTTGGTGAAACAGTTTGTTTATATAAATGTTCATTGACCAAGTTAAGGACGTATATTTATAGGAATTTTAATTATACACTTCATTTAAGATATAATCATTTGCTTCTGAAATGTAAACTTCAATACTGGCACAAGACTAAAATTACATATAAAAAGTCACATTACAAGAAGTTAGATTATTTTTGAAGAAACAAAATACACTGATTTAACTACTTTTTTAATATAAATATTTAGCTACCCAATATACAGAAATATGCCCTTATATTTTTCATATTCACTTGCATTTAAAAAAATATACTACAACAAAAATTTTTACATACATTTAAGTTTATAATGTAATATTACACATATTATCTGTTCTCCTGCCCTTGGTTTTTGATCATTAAAAATACTTTAATATTCTAGAAAAGCACAAAGACCATTATCAAATACTAATGATGTACACACAAGCAGACAAAATCTCTTACAGGCAGCACTGGCACAACAAAACCTTCACAGTATATGTAACAAAAAGAGGGAATTAATGTTTCCAAGAAGATTATCAAATATTAAGCTACACAAGAAATATTTTTTCTAAGTCATCACTGACAGGCTAGTGTTGCAAATATATCCCTGGTTCTGCTTGGCAGCATTTTGTTAATACTCTGTTCATTAATTTAACAAACTATCAAGAGAGTATGTTTAGAATGGGCAAGCATTATCTCTTGCATTTCATTTAATTAAACTCTGTTCTAGCTATATGACAGTCAGCATTTAATGAAAGGAATTATTTTAAGGATGAAGGTAGAAAATATTTCAAAGTGCCCTGCTAAAACATGAAAGCATAATCTAAAATTACCCCTGCACATACTGTAATTTATCTATAAAATTAAAGATGTTATTTCCAGAGTTCATAATTAATTGGATTCCACAGAGAAATTATGCAGGCATTCCAGATAGCAAAATGATGCCCAAAGGCACAAAACATAGTGCCGAAGGACAACCATAAACAACCACTGTGACTCGCCCGCATTACAACAACCATTGAGGCTTAATGTGAAATGAATACTGGCTGCCTTTTGTATGTGGTCATTACTCGGCTGCAAAGAAATTGCAATTGAATTTTGATTATATTGCCTTAATAAAAAGTAATGAAAGAGGCTCATGCTCTAGTGGCTTTCTTTTAAATGATACACGACAGTGATCCACAAAGGCCAGTGTGCCACAAACTAATGATGACACCTCACCTGAGGAAGGTGGTGTTACTGCAACAGCGCAGGTGACTGCAGTCATGTTGGCTCTTCTTGCAAACATTTTAACTAAACACTTTCAATGTAACATCAGTTAGAAATTAGTTTAGTCCTTGAGACTTACCATCAATCCGACTAACAAGTTCTTCCAACATCTTCACTTTCTTCTGAATTCCTGGCTGTGCAAACGTGTAGTTATCCTAAAAAAGAGACCATATACAAGTGTTAGTTGCAGAAAAGCAAAAAAAGTTTCTTTTCTTTCAATTACTTATCTAAACCCATGTATATTTCTCTGTTTTCTTATGGTGTTTCTGTTTTGTGTCTACATTTCCTAGGTCTGCTTCCACAGTAAAATAGTAAATCATCACACTGTACAGTCCTGTGAGTCCCATCTCTAACAGTATATTCTGTATAGCTATTCCTGCATCAATTACGCTCTCCTTCCTAATCTAGTGAAGTTACTTTATTGCAGAAATCCAAGTAACTTTAAAAGGCCCTCATCTTACATGCCAAAATGTGCCATGCTGGAGATTTTTAGGATGATTCTTTTCTCATAAATTTACAATTCTACAAATAATGTAGGAAATATGAAAATTTAGCCTATAATCAGAGACAGGGAAAGAATCAGATCTTTAGAAAAGCAGCATAAGAAATCAAAAGTCTGTTTTAATGTACTCATAACTGTTCTGAACCGAGGATTACAGTTAATATCATGAATCAAAATCTAACACACAAGCTATGTAGCTAAAAGGGCATTATATTTGCATATATTTCTTTGAATGGATTAACTCTAAATGGATTTTTAATATGCGTATTGCAGCTCTATAATACAGACTTGAGTTTTAAATAATGAGAGCAAGAAAGATATCGCTGCTTGAATCCCAAAGTGATCGATCTTTTAAAATGATGACATTATTTAAATATACAGCAATGCTTCTGAATATTTAATTGACAATCCTTTCATTCAGCTCATTTTGTCACAGTTGTCTTCCTGTGTTTCTTGAGAGATTCAAGAAAAGAAAATTACACATACATATTTTAAAAGAAAGTTGCTATATAGAATTTTTTTTTGTGTAAGCATCACATACACAGAAAAGCAGGGTAAAGACTGTTTTGCCTCCACTGCTACTTCTTGAGTAATTCTTTTATCAATTGGAGCTGAGTAATCCCAAAAATTACCCTAAAAATTTTTCACTTACATTGAAATATTAATTTTTCTTGATTTTATTTCAAATTTAACTTGATGTTAGAGTAAAAGAGATTATTATCAGTTCATTTTTATGTATCCTGATATGATTTTCTATTTAAAAACAAAAAAATTCTTATTGACCCTCTTGAGTATATCGACATGGAGTTGTGTTGGGTTTTATCTGTTTATCTGGGTTTTATAAAACTGATTGCAATTTAATCTTCAGATTCTGTAAAACTGCTATAATGTGTGAAAGTTCACAAGGCAAAATGATACACTAATAATTCTGTAAGTTAAAGTACATCAGCCAACAAGTAATTTACAGTATCAAAACGTCTACTGTATGCTCTGATCACTTGTACCTGACCACAGCAGTAGCTATTTTAAAATTCATAGCAAAATTTTCTACTGGTAGCAGTAGCCCTTTCACAGTAATTAATATTAAACTTCAATGTATAAACCTAAACAGTATGGATGAGGAAGCAAGAATAATTCTCTAAATTTTTTAATTCTCCACAGGAGTCCCCAAGCAAAATAGGCAACAATTTCACTTTGTTGACATTATTTCTCAAAAAGAACATGAGCATCCTTGTAGTTCAATAAAGCACCAAAACTGAAAGAATGGAAAAACTCACACAGAATTCATATCTGTTATTATCTCATTTCAGGGAGAAAGAAACTATCCTATGCACTGGAACACTGCCTTTTATACAAGTCTGACACACACCTGTATTAGTCATGGATAATATCCAGGACACAGCATCTTTAGGAAATCATAATCACTTTCTCTACACAATGTACTCTAACAACAAAAAATGTATTTGCTTTTTTTTTTCCCAAGAAATGCTTATATACTTATGTTCTTAAATGCTTATGTTCTATTTATTTATTTTTAAAAAGTTAACTGGTGTTTCTAGAAGTAGTACTGCACTCAAAGTACAGCAACATAGTACTTAATTATTTCCTCTGTAACAGATCCTCTGTAAAAGAATGTTCCTGTTTTTAACACTGAAAGTCAACACAGAGTTAAAACACTAGTGCTTTGATCATTAGTCTCTCCCCAGGTAGTGCAACTCCTGACTGTGATCTATGAATCTGAAACTACTTTCTTTTTCAAAGCCTAATTTACTCTGTACACACCTGGAAATGCAACCCAAAACTGCCATCTTGATTTGAAAACAGGTAAATTTGCTTTTCACCACATTTGATCTTTTGCCTATTTATTTTTCTATTCATTATTTTGGCTGCAAATGAACACAGCTGGGGGTCACTCTCTACTTGTGCTGACTCACGTAAACTGGAAAGATCTTTATTGACTCCCCCAGTCTTCTCTTCTAATTAAAATCAGTTGTACGTATACCCTCCTATGACACTTGTTGATGATGTTCTGGAGTTTGTGGAACTGTGAGAAAGGCTTTGTAAACATAAAAGATATTCTGTTACCCACTATTCTTGCTTCTTTTGTGCTTATAGTTGAAGGGAAAAACAGTAAAACAGAAAAGAAAAAAACATGCCAAACTCATAAAATTCATTAATTATTGCTCAGGGCTGTTGAGCCAAGACAATCCTTTTCTCAATTATAACTATTTCAGAGTTCATCATTTGTTCATTATCAATCGTTAAAGTTTCAAATGGGAAATATAACAAAAATTTTCAGAATGAAAACAAGGAGTTCATATAAAATATCTTCTAAGTTCTTTCTAAACACTGTTCTTGACACTTTCCAGTAAGCATTCACATATGACAAAGTATGAATGGATTCACACCAGAATCCATGATAAACATAAAAATTCACGCACTGCCGTGCAATAACTAAATTCCTTGACGTTCTGCTCAGACAGTTTCCAACACACTTTCAGTGAATTATGCTAACCTGCTTTACAGTTGAATGGTTATAATATCTAGTTCGGACTGACACATAATTAGTTTCAACTTACAATACAGAAGGTTAGGACTTTATAATGTCACAAGAGATCAAAACTTGCTTCAGCTTCAAATCTTTGTGTTAGTAGTCTGTACCTATTCTGTAGAAGCTAGTATAACCACCCTATTTCCCTGCAACTACAACTAGGTCTAGCAGGATTTCTCAAACCCAGTTGTTATAATTTAAAATAAAATACTAAAATTATAGATTTCACTAAACATTCAAAAAAGTATTAAGTAATTCCTTACAATTTTTAAGGGTAGAGAAATTCTAAATGGAAAACACTTGGAAAAATGCTCATAACAAATTTAACTGGAACTGTCCTCCCAGAGAGAGGGGGAGAGAGAGAGAGATAGTGAGAGAGAGATAGAGACAGACTTCGCAGGCACTAGCTGAAGAAAATCCCCCATCTTTTTCTTTAAATAGGTGATGATGAGATAATTTTAAGAGAAGAAGCAGCAAGCGGAAGAGGAATGGAAAACAATCTTTCACGTCATCATGAATGAGAAACAGAGCCAGTCAAACTAAAACATGGTCAATAATTTGACATAATGACTGCAGCCAAGCAGAGGCACAACTTGTGGCAGAGGCACAATCTTTTCAGGTCATACACACTGTTCACCAACAATGTACTGAAGAAAATACCAGCAACATTTATAGAAGCAAATGGAAAATTTTGACACAAAGTGTTCATGTGTTGTTTGCTCATTTTAACAAGGTTTTATCAATCAGATCAGAGATTTTAAAGATAGAGGACACACTAAGCAATCCATATACATCACATGGAGATAAAGACTTGGATGTCTATTTTGTCTACTGATGTATATTTAAGAATACCCATGCATCAATTTAGTATGTTCAAGTATCACATGAACAAATAACAACTGAAAGAAAAAGGTTTTCTTATCCTCGTTATGTCACAAAGAGGTCTCCTGAATTCTTCTTTTTTACTCATTTAAGTACTTCATTCACATATTTCTGAATTCTCTAAGCAAACTCCTATCAAAAATCTTGGTTCACCTTGCTCTCCAAGTTATGCAAAAAGATAGGGGCAGGAGGGAAGGAAGCATGACACTAGATAACGACAGCCACCATGTCTATTAACACTATAAAGGGAAGCACAGTTTACCCAAAATGTTTCTTAAAGATAGAGATTATAATGTAAATTCACTCTTGAATAAAGTTCAGGATAGGGAGAGTGTGCATGCACAAGAACAAACACACGAGTGTGCTGGGCTGTGCTGTTAGCATAGTCCATAGCATGTTCCATAATTCTCCAAGACACTTCCTTTAGAAGAAAAGGTCTGTCAACTATTGTAAACACTAAGCCTGACTTTTGAAAACGCAAAATTTCCTTAGTAGGAAAAATATTTAAAAAGCATTGCAGCCCAAAATTTTTTGACATGCAAAACAGTATCTTAGTTATTCCTACATAATAGGAGGAGAAAAAAAAAAAGCAACAGCTTATTAAAATGTAGGTACTGATTTTCATGTTAGAATAGTATCCATAGAGTCAGAACCAAAGATCCAACCTACTGGTCTGCATACCTCAGTTTTACACAAGTTAAAGTAGCAATGACAGAAGTGCTCAGGGTATGTTTTTGGATTACAGCATAGGCCAGACAACAGTTCAAATCTGTATAAGAGCTAGAAATACAAACATGTACAATCCCAAAAGCTGATGGTGCAAATTTTAGGTAGAGGATAAAATATCTTTATGCTGAAGCATACTGATGGCACAGTATATTTCATCTATTGATTACAAATAGATTTGTTGTCTTCCTGAAAATTTTACTCTCAGTAATAGGCTGGAAAACAGCATTATTGGCCTCCAAAGGGACACAGGTTCCTTAAAAGCTTCTGAAGACACCAGTCCTTAAAAAAAAACCACAGCTCTCAGGATAAATTCTACTGCTGCCCTCAATTTTCTATTATTTGAAGAACCAAACAAAGCTTCTTGTTACAAAGTTAAAACTGGCTACTGAGCCAAACAAAAGAACGTTGGCTTTTCCCTTTTAAGAGAAGTCAACAGCAGATTACTATAGGGGATGGTAGGAGCACAATAAGCTCAGTGATGCACTTGCAGCATTCTTTCAGTTTCCAGTTTGCAGCACTGAGACTTCCCTAACTCAGGGTGGTATCTTCATAATTAAAGTTGTTCAAACATTTTTTTCATCAACAAAAGTTCAAATTGTTCAGGTTCTAAACCCACGTAAAATGCTTTTCATCCTTTGACAAGTGTTGCTGGCCAGCCTTCGCATATGAAGATCTGGGGGAGGCCTCTTTTCTTTTCAGACCTCCCAGCCTGCGCACTGGATTTTTTAGGTGAGACACAGGGCGCGCAGATCTGAGCCCACCCTTTAATCCCAAGGTTCAATCTGCCGGGCCCAAAGCGATTCTGGACAGTGGCAGCTGAGGTCCTCCTCAGGACGTAGGCAGATTGCCCCCTTGTAGGGCTAACAAGCTCTGCCCAAGGAGCAGCCTGGCCAGGATCGAACCTGGGCCCTGGTAATTGCTATGCCGTGTGCTTAACCACTACACCACCAGGGCTCCCTTTGACAAGTAGCCCAGCAGCTTAGTTACTCAACCACTCTTTTTTTTCTAAGAATATCACTCAGAAGAATTACAAGTTACTATCTAGATCTTGCATCAGATGAGATGGAAAGCAACTACTCCCTCTTCACCATCTTCATGCAGTTCATAATTTTAAAAACTTATATTATATTGCTCCACTTAGCCAAATCCACAGATCATCCATCATCCAGAAACTGTTCCATAACCCAATTCACACTTATCTTGTTCTCTTATTATTTTTTAACTTTCAAGCCATCTGTTTAAAATGGGATAGACAAAAGGGATAAGAACAGCATACTGAGCACAAGCTCATTTTAAAAGTAGCAAAGTGATTTTTTCTCTCAAGGACTACTTATATAAACTCTTCTCCTCCCTACATGCTAACAGACACATGGATGCTTAGCTTTTTTATTAACTTCTAGTAAAAGGACTTTTTCAAAATGCACGTTGGAAATAAAATTAAACCATACAGATGTTCACAGGCTCACTGATTCCTTCCAAAAGCTGCCAGATTTGTTCTGCTTTACAGGAGCTAGAGAAAATATTAAATAATACAGAGTTTTATCTATTAAGCATTAATTCTGCTTATTTTACACTTTCTCCAAAGTTCCCTGATGTACATGGCTAACTGTCTGTGCTCTCCTGAATCCCCTTGAAATCATTTTCAAAATCTAATGTCCTATCTACTCTATACCCAATACCAAAGCAGTTTTGAGTATTACCTTCTTGTTTACTCATTACCAGAGTCTGTAATAGGAGGAAACCACAGATATATATTAAATAGAGCAGACTTAACAATTGACTCTGAAATTCTTATTAGGCAGCCATGCACAGTACCCTAGTGATGCATTCTATCTTCTCAAACTGATGGAGAGAAATGTAAGTCCTCCAGTGACAAAGCAAGCTACTAGAAATCTCTGGAATTGAGAAAGGTAGGTAAAATTAATAAAAATCTCTAAACTCCTCCCCTTGAGTTTTCTTGTCCTTCAATAAACATTTAAAATACCATAAAAGGGTATTTGCCAACAGATTATTAAGAGACATAAATCAGACATTTGAGTGTAAAGACAGAAAGGATTCTGGACAGAATTACCTATTGTGGGCAGGCTTACATTCCAGAAGATTTCAGTCTCATATATGACATGCAGATAAAGTAAAAAAAATACCATTTAGGAGTATCATTTGATAAGTGATAACTAAAAATGGTGAAGTTGTCCATTTCTCACTAGAAGAAAAGCCATTCTGGAATCCTGAATGGGCACAACTGCCTGCCATAATTGCAGAACCTATTTCTCATTAAATTTCTCATGTTTATGACTTTCCAAAAAGCTGTTATTTTACTATTTATATAATACTATATTTATTATTGTTTTAGAGCACAATTCTTATCAAACAAACCATTGCTTTTCCCTGGAATAGTCATATCTTCAAGAAAAAAAACCACTATGTCTTATCCCATTCTCAGGATCCAACCTGGACATTAGCTTATAATGAACAACCTGGATTTCTGGAAATTAGTAAACAGTTATCACCATACAGAAGTTCTAACTCACAGAGGGAGGGACAGACAGACAGTGTGAATATGCAGTTGAAACACTGAAGACAATAACATACAGAAATACTAGCTGCCAGCATTTCAGACAACCCCTGACAGGGCTTCCACATTTGTAAAGCATCCATTTCTGACTGGCATTAGGATCTGTTTACACAGAAATTGGAGCATGACTGAAATACTGTCTTTCAGTATCAGCTATACAACACTAGTGGAGACTCTTTAGACTGCCTCTCAGATAGTTATATCATATATTCCCACTTTCCCTGAACACACCACATTTTCCATGCTATGTTCAGGAAGAAGGGAGGAAGAAAGACTATTTTCTCAATTTAGCTAAACTTACAAGAAGTGCATGATGCATGCACTAGAAATCCTAGGCAATCTGTCATTGCATTTGCACAGGTAGACCCTGCAGCCTGATACAGAAACTTGACCCTTGCATGAAAGCACATATGCAGCAGACAGGGTTCCCATGACAAGAGACAGGTAACAAGACAGATGCAGACACTTAAAGCAGATATTCCTTTCATCTTTTTATCTTGGCTAACAAACTCACACATTGGTTAACATACACACATAAACTAACCCCCCAAATGAACTGCAGACATAACCAAGAAACTTGTCTTGCAGGAGTTTAATGAAAAGGTACAAAGGAAGCTTTCTTTGACTCTCTTTTCCTTTAAAATAAACCTCAGGAAGGTCCTGTGAAGAGTTTTCAGACGAGTTATTTCTGCATGTACTTCTCAACACTTGAAATGTATGTTCATGTTATTTACTGGATCCGGCAGACCTCTGAAAGGCTTTCCAAGCAGCATTCCATCCATCCATCCATCCATCCATCCATCCATCCATCCATCCATCCATCCATCCATCATCCATACGTTAGCAGTAACTTTCCATAACTCAGGAGCGAGAAAGAACTCTGCAGGATTCCCTTTGAAGGTCATAAATCTTGCTATTTTATCAGCCATAGAAATAGCTAATATGTACCTCAGCACACTCCAGTCCCTGGATATGAATTATCTCACTTTTATTCTAAAAATTACCAGGCCCTGATAGGTAATTATATTAATATTTCAGTGCTATTTTTAATACATCTGGTTGGATCATTATGCAACACATGTATTTCCCCTTTGGTTATTTTATTACCAGTATACTTGAACTTAAAATGAAAAGTTATACTGTATTTTATACGTGAACATTACATTTTCAGGTGGCACAGATCAATGTGAACTTTTTACTTGAATGTTAACGAGACTCTATTGAGGAAAGTGTTATAAAGGACGATTTAGTAATAAAAGAAAAGTTAATAATCTGGATATATGGGAATGTCTACTTAATTACATGGAAAAAATACTCATGGGATAATTCTAGTTTTCCCATATGAACAGCCACAGATGAAAATACAAAAATGCTCATGCATCATCTACACTTTAGAAGACTTTTAAAGACAACCAGCTTTATCACACACACAGAAGATGTATTTTGCATATGGCCACACACAGCCTCAGAAGCAGGTTTTTACAAATCAGCATAAATCAGCACATCTTGTAAGAATACAAGCTGGAGACAAATTCTGTGGAAAAGGACCTGAAATCTCAGCAGACAGAAAGCTCAGATTGAGTCACTGGCAAGCCCCAGCGGCAAAGACAACCAGCAGCCTCCTGGCCCAGTAGATGGAGGGAAGGGATTATCCCCACTCAGCACTCATTGTGAAATCACAGAGGTTGGCAGGGACCTCTGGAGGCCATCTGAAGTCCAAGCACTGCCCAAAGCCGAGTCACCTGGAGCAAGCTGCTCAAGGCCACATGGACTCTGGTTTTGAACTTCCAGGATGAGGATTCTACAACCTCTCTGACCAAACAGTTCCAGAGTTCAATTTTTACTGTGTAGATTTTCCTTAAAATGTTTAAAAATTTTTCCTTATATTTCAAGACCACATCTAAAATACCATATCCAGTTTTAGGGATCCTGATACAAGAAAAATGTGAATAACCTGAAGCAAGAGCAAAAGGTCACCAAGATGCTCAGAGACATGGAGCACATGCTCTTTAAGAGACTGGGGAAACCAGGCTTGTTCAGCCTGAAAAAAATAAAGCTCCAGAAGCACCTAATCACAGCCTGATAAAACTCATGTTATCACGATGACAAACCTCCACTTTGAATAGTGGCGCATAGTGGGAAGAGAAGAGACAAGCAGCATAAACAAAAAATGTTCCAGCTGGTTGTTGGGGAGAAACTTCAACATAAGGATGAGGAAGCTCTGGAATAGATTTAACCCCCAGAGACTGAAGTCTCTGGCCTCAGAGGGTTCAAGACCCAACTGGACAAAGACTTGAAAAACTCAATCTGACCTCAGAGCTGGCCATACATTGAGCAGAATTATCCCATGTTCTTATGATTTTAGAAGCTCTCATTTGTTTTCCTGAAATAAATAAGAAGCAATTGCAGTGAGGCATAGTCTTTCTGGGACAAAAACTAAAGAAAAAATTTAGAGCAAAGACGCATGAAGCACTGAAAAGGAAAACCACATCATACATCATCATCTAAAATTGACTGCTATAAGACAGCTACAGATTTCAAGGTTAAATTACATTTTAGAAAGATAAATTTATATTTAAAAAATCCCTAGCATTTGTTAGACCAATTTTTAAAAATTTAACCAAACTGTGATGTGACACAAGTGCAGTCACTTAGAAGTCTAAACTTAGAGACAACCAACAGAGAAAGAAGATGTAAAGTAATCCTAAGAAGAAAAAATAGATTAAACCATCGTGCAAGATCAAACATTAACTACTGGAAAAGTTCTGCAAAACTCTCTAGCTGGAGCCAAAAAAATATTTGCATAGGAACCTCCAGATGACAAAAAACCAGCATGAAGGAACCTGCTAAAGTGACAGATGAATTAAACAAGTTTTTTATTTCTTCTCTCAGCTAAGAACTCTATGCATGTCAGGAAGTGACAGAACTGCTGCCCAATGCCAACTCCTGTTCTTTATTCCACACATCTCTACAGTTCAAAGATGTATTCTTATATTAAAAATACACAGAGTCGCATTAGATTCATAAGGGAGGGAGAATGAGTGAGGAATGAAGAAATAATAGATACTATGTGTTGTAAAACTCGAGCAAGAAATACATATGTCTTAACAACAGCTTTGACAATTTTGGAATCAAGAAAATGAGACCATCTGGATGGATTGGAAAAATAAATGAGTTTTCTGTTAAGAATAATAAAGGGTACAAATACAATCATACAATCATTCTTCCATTATATTCTTCTACACTGAAAAGACAAGCACACAAAAAAATGTATCTAGCTCATATTAGCCAAAAATTTCACAAGATGACCCTAACTGTTATCAAAGTTCACTCTTTAAATTTATCCAATACTGGTAGGGCAACATGAAACGGAAGCTTATATTGACAAATAAATTAATGGAAATATTCTGCAGAGATTCTTTGACTGCAGTTATTACCACATGTCACATTCCTCTCCTCTAAAATCCCTGTACAGTTTATTCAGACATCTCAGACAAAACCATCACATACAGGAGTCTCTTATGTCATATTTTCTGACAAAAATAATTGTGCATCCAGAATGCAAGTCAGCTAGAACTACAGCACCACATAATGAACTCGCTGGGAATCTTTAAAGTTCATCTAGTCGGAACTTCCTGCCATGGGCAGGAACAGCTTCAGCTAGACCAGGCTGTTTAAAGCCACATCAGTCCTGACCTTGAACACCTCCAGGAAGAGGACATCCACAACTTCTTTGGGCTCTCTCATCACAGAAAATGTACTCCTTATGTCCAATCTAAATCTACTCTCAGTTTGAAATGTTGCCCCTTGTCCTACCACTACAGCCCCTGGCAAAAAGTTTTTCTCCAGCTTTCTAAAAGGCCCCTTTAAGTACTGAAAGGTTACAGTAATGTCTCCCCAGAGCCTTCTCTTCTCCAGACTGAACAACCCCAATCTTCTCAGCCTTTCCTAATGGGAAAGATGTTCC
Source organism: Vireo altiloquus (assembly GCA_013396875.1). Lineage (NCBI taxonomy): Eukaryota > Metazoa > Chordata > Aves > Passeriformes > Vireonidae > Vireo > Vireo altiloquus. The sequence continues at coordinate 379,392 of VZRF01002283.1, forward strand.
AGCCCTCTGATCCTCTGGACCCACTCCAACAGGTCCATGTCAGTCCTGTGCTGGGGATCCCTGAAATGGCTGCAGCACTCCAGGAGGGGCCTCACACGAACAGAGCAGAAGGGCAGAATGCCCTCCCTCACCTTGCTGCCATCTGCTTTGCATGCAGCCCAGGACACAGATTGCTTTCTGGGCTGCAAGTGCACATTGCTGGTCCTGTCCACCAGCATTCCACATCCTTCTCTCCAGGGCTGGTTCTTCCAACCAACTCAAACTGCAACTACTTGACTGTTTTACCTACTAAGTAAAGTGGTATCATCACAGAAAGAAAAGAAAACAGAAGAATGGGAGAAGAAAAACAAGAAACCCTTCTATTTCAGCAGCACTGCAGTTGCACTGAATTAACTGTAACATCATTAGTCACACCACCAGCATAATCTTTCAAGCCTGCTTTTGATAGATGAGTGCATTGTTGAATACATCCAACAGCATTCCATTTATACAAGAGCTTAAATTTTCATCGATGCAGTTTAATTCCACTGCAATTAGCTTCCATATTTTGCTTCTCAGTGCCTGATGGTTTTGTACGAAAACAGAATTCTAAGGAGAAATTACCTAATCTGTGAACTTCCTTTCCTAGGAAAAAAAAATAGATCAACAGATCAGTAACAATGATGTTCCAGAACTAGGTAAAAGAGTTGGAGGGTTTACATTTCTTTACCTGGATTTCTTCCTTTCCAGTAGATTTCAAAAGTTCTCACGTTTTTTCTTTATAACTTTTCACATATTTTTGCTATGTGATCAAGTACTTTAAAATTTAGAAGTTCTGAGAGATTGGAATAAGTAAACCAGCATTTGTTACAAGAATCAGCATGAGAAAATGACTATGCATTTCAAAAATGCTACACAGAACATTGAGCTTGATTTGACCTTTAACCAGGAGAAATACACTTAAAACACCTTTAGAAAAGTTTAAGCCTTCTGTTGTTGACTTTTATAACAGTTTTGTCAAAAATGAACTCTGTTACAAGTTTCAATTCAAAATGTGCCTTAGCCAATGAAACATTCATATTAAAATGTAATTCATAGGAAAGAATGTTGTAGGTACTTCTCATCTTCATAAACTTATAAGCCCATGAACATTTACACAAAAATCTACCATTATTAGACTCCAACTTGCTGCATGTAACAGAAAATTGTGCCTTCATTTATAGCTTTTCCACATAGAAAATATTCAAACACTCAATGAAGTAGTGTAAGTATCAAGTTTTAAATGTGTATTTTAAAAATATAAAGATAGATTCAGGAACTATTAGCAATCTAATCAGGAACTATAGCAATCACTTATAGGTTGCTATATTATCAACTTAAAAATTAATAAATAAGGCAGTTTTTCACCACCTGAGTGAGCAACCATTCTTCATGCTTGGTGACAGAGTTGCAAAACATACCTCTAGAACTGGAGGTTTCAATTCTGCTCTAGAATATCACACTACAATGAAACATGAAGACATTTTGACCAAGAGAAGTTGCATAGTTTTGTTTTCCTTTTCCTTTCTATGCCAAACTAGCAGTGGATTTCTCCAAGGGGAAAATCGACTTCTCCCATTTTTCAGAGACGTACTCTTTTTCAACCTTAATCAGTTAACTCCACTACTTACAGACAGGAAAAATCAATTTACCTGAATGCCATCAAGCAACTTGCTCATGCACCAGTAACTGTCAGCTTCTATGTTCTGCAGCACTTCTTCAGGCAGACTGGAAACATCAAAATTTTCCACTTCTTCTTCTTCTGTTTCAGGAAAAGAGAGAGAAAGACAAGTCAATGAAGTGCACAGAATAAATAAAGCAAGAATGAGGAAAATAATTGAAAACAAAGACAGCCACCACTTATCTTCTAGTCAGAAACTTCAATGCACATTTACTTTAACAGAGACTAAATGAATCATTTATTGCTCAACTGTGTCATCTAATGGCTTTAAATGTTAATGAATACTTAATTTCTTGCAGACTGTGAAAATCTCAAATCATGCCTGGTTAACCAGAATTAATATATAATAAATTACTTTATTCTAAACATTTCACACCTGAAAGAGGATCAGAAGCACTTTGAGAGCCCTATATATGAACAATCCCTAAGAAGATGACTGTGTGTGCACCACATACAGAATGGACAATATTTTGCAACTCTTCACAGAAGAAAAAGTTCTGAAAAATACTTTTCAGAAAACCATTGAAATTTATTTAGAAAGCAGACTATAGCTTTTCAAGGAGGATTTTTTTTTCAGGCAAGCATTTGGTATTAAAAGGAAATCAGACAAAAGAAAACAGATGATTCCTACTCCCAACTCTCAAAACCTCTGCGATTCTCAGCACTGGAAAAGCACAGAACCCAAATGATGTCTAATTCATTGAAACTGAGGCTTCCACACAAATGCATTTAAAGAAATTCACACTTCAACATGAACCAAAATTTTACACTGTCTTTTTAAGGCATGGCATCTGAATTAATACATTTTGAAAAGAAACACAATGTGGTGTTCTGCCACCTAACTCCCAAAGTTCTCATAAAGCTCCAGAAGAGAGTTTAACATGATCTGTGAAGGTTTTGAGTAAATGCTGCAGCTTCCTTCTTGCAGCGGCTCACAGTATCTTACTGTATCAAAATGAGTAACTAAGCATTTGTCCCAACTCTGGTTTATTCTCAAGGAGAAGGAGGTGTAGAAGAGATTCACTCTACCTAAATAGTGCATGGTATACCCAAGAAGGAATTTCCTCCATTACACAATTGCAAGGTAGCATAGAATAAAAGGTAAGAGAAAACCAAGAATATATATATTTATGTATCTTAAACTCCTCTATTACCCATCTCATAGTTTGCAGTATGTAATTAGAGATTCCCAAGTACATCTTTAGGTTGTCGCATTTGATTATGTTACCTTAAAGCACTTGTCCATTGGTAACAACCATTATCATTACATATGATATAAAATAATTCTAACATACCAGTGATTTTACCACTATTAGAAGCCACTGGTAGCAGTCTATATGTGGATGTACATCTTCTAAGGGATTACTGGTTTTGGATTGTGAAATATTAATAACTGTAGGACAAGATTAGGTTGTGCTAATAAAGCCTTAGTTAAGATATTTACTTACTAGAGAAATCTGGTAAATACCCATTATTTGGGTATGTACATAGTGCAAAATGCTTCTTTTTTCATACAACTTTAAGGGGAAAAGCAGCCAAGTTACATATTGCTCTCTCTCTCTCTCTTTTTTTTTTTTTTTCGTTCTGTACTTTTTCTTATTTGGATGAAGAAATAAACACACTAGAAAAGTTTTGAAAATAAGAACACCAGGGATTTCAGGAAAAACAACAGAAGCAAAAATAACAAGGAACCATCCCAAAAGTACAGAAGATATTATTTGTGCTTGAGAACATAATTGCAAATTCTGGTTTTAAATAACTTCAAATTTATTTCAATGAGTGAAATCTGAATGGACAGTAACATAAAGACTGAATGAAAGAACATGGACAGAAATAGCAGGCCAGTGTATGCAATATCTGGGGGAGAAAAGATCACTGACTAAAATTTTCCAATTATAAAGTCTTACAGAAATATTTCTCATTTTCTACAGTTTCCTGTGGAGATCTTTATCATTTTATCTATACAACTGTAAAAGACAGGAAAATAGTTGCCTGGAGGAAAACTGTTGTAGCATGGAGTCCATGGCATGCTGATCTATGGATGTGCATTGCTGTAAGCATGGTATTAGCTGTTCCTTAGTCATTCCCAGGGTGTGCTTCTGAAACTTCCCACCATGCAAAAAGACTAACTTTTTCTAAACAGCTTTAACTGGATCCACTCACAAAAGCAGAGACATAAGGATAAAATCAAAATTTAAAAAAATATTACTTACAGCTACTTACAGATTTAGTTTCCCAATGACAGTAGAAAATAAACATGCTAAACAACTTGCCTCCATTAAAAGTAGGTTTTAATTCAAGATTAAGCCTAATGGATGATTTTGATGGAAGTTGTTCAGAATGTTAAAATTAAGTCCACAACTGATCTCTGTCTTTTAGATGTAATAGATTTCTTCTAAAGAGTGCTGGAATTTCACTGTTTCAGTACACAACAGGGGTAAAAAACCATGTAACCAACAAAAATGTAGCTTGCATTCAGAACTTCTCTAAACCTGTTACCAACATCAAAACTCAGTCTTTATAAAGTGGGAAAACAAAATGTAACTTGATTGTTTTCCTACTTCATTACACTAAGCAAGTTCCTACAAAAGGTTTCTCCATTAAATACAGCACACATTCTCTCAAAGGAATTTTTTTAATGAAACAAATATTTTATTGTGTTAATAATGTTTTAACTGTAGCTTTTTATCTCAAAATTGATTCTCAACACTCAGAATCAGCAAAACTCAGATGAATCCACTGGAGTGGGAGGCAGGGGACAAAAATGGATGGCAGGGTAAGAAAGATGCAGTGGTGAAGCCCAAAACAGACTGCAAGATCACCAATAAATTATGATTGCTCTTAACATACACCCAATATACAAAATAATACGTAGAAACACTAGATCAGTTAATTATTTGAACATTTTAAAATTGGGGTTTTTTTAGCACTAATTTGTGTAAATGCATAATGTATAAAAAGTATTAGTATATACCTCAAGTCCAAATTATGTATCTCTTGCAGCAGAGCAAGGAAACCATTCTGACCACACATGCACAGGTGTTAGTCTGTATAAAGCTTATTTAGTTGTAATCTACTTCAGATGTTGCATCTTGAGATGTTTACCTAAACATCTCTACCTTTAGACGTTGACCTAAAATAAAAGTTACCACCCNCTTTGTTGTAATCTACTTCAGATATTGCATCTTGAGGTAGACCTAAAATAAAAGTTACCACCCAGGTATGCAGAGTACAAAATCATACACAGATGATTGCATGAAGAGGTGTACAGTAATATTTCCCCATCTAGAAGATCTTACATATTCCATTCCAAATACAGTTTTCAAAAAGCCTTATGAAACAGCTATTCAGTCACTGCTGCATTAAGGCAATGTTTTTCCAAGAAGATCAGGACATAATAGAGCATTTAAATGTAAATTCTTTCAGTAAAATTTGTCTAATTAAATATGTATATTACCGTATCGATATCTCTCATTGAAAAAGTCCTAGTTACATATTAATATTGATAGAAATAGCTCTTGAGTTGTTAAGGATGAATCACCAAAGTAAACCTTCCCTTTCTTTATGGTACTGCAGTCACAAACATAAAGTTTTTTAAAAACTTATTCATCCCATCAGTCCAGGCTTAGGTAAACATGACCTTACTTCATTTCAAATATTCCCCTAAAACCAGTCATGTTCTCACATACATGATGTATTGATGACTTATCATTTTAACACTGTTAATAACCTTACACAATTTCATTCAAATGCAATAAAAAGCAAGATAAGTATCTTTATACATCAATAAAAGAATAATGTTTCAAATTAATCATTATATTTTATTAATATGAATTCTCTAAATAATTTTATTGCACATGACAACGGTTATAATCTTGTGTGATCAGGCAAGCAAGCTAAATCATCCTGTCCAAAAACACCATAAACTTGATCACATGCACTGAATTGTTATGCTCATCAAAATTAATGTATAAAAAAAAAGTATAAACAAAAACTGACCCTGCAAGTACTCTCAATTTGCGTCATCACAAAAAAGTAGATACTTCATATCCTTTTCCCTAATTCCAGATTCTGTATGAAAGTAATCAGTAAATCGTTCAGAGACTTCCTTTAGTGGGCCTACACTGCTTGCCAGTAAGATCTTTTCTACATAGGCTTTTTCTGGCCTAGGTTTTAATGGCAGGTGTCTTTTTTTCCTCCATACTAAATAATCCAGAATATTCCCTTAATTCATATTCATAATCCACTGCACATATCTACACAAAATCAGGCCTGTTTTTAAGGATGATAAATTTATTTGAAAAAAGGAAATTCTCAGCTCATGTTGCAAATTAAACAAAAGGCATCAGTTCCTCATAGGTTGCAGACCGAGATTACTGCTCCACAAGTCAGACAGGAAGAAGACCAAAAATATTTTTACTACTTCAAAAGCTCTATGACCAAAACAGGGTACAAAGGAGGATTAACCTGGTGGTACCAACAAGTCTTTGACCCACAGAACTTGCATAATGCCAACACAAGACTGGGAATCTCTTCCACACAGGTGAGAAATCAGCCAGTAAATGCAGTTTGAAATTACAGTAAAGAGTATAAGCCACATCCTTGGGCATGATATTATTATAAAACAGAAGCCTTCAAAGCTTCTAAGATGGTAGCTTTTAAAAATGCATTTCAGCAACAATGAGCACAATGCTCAGCACAAATTCTTCTTATAGTACTCACTTGAATAGGTTTGTTGCTGTCAACCAAAGCAGCTTGCCAGGGAGAAGTTGTGCATGTGACACCAAATTACAGGACTCATATTTAGCAACCAGTATGCACGATGAGCACAGGTTGCTGATGAGTATTTTCTTAGAATGCCTCATAAGGGAATTCCCTGAGAAATCCAAAAGGTGCTTGGAGAATAGGAAATGAAAGATTAAAGGCTGAATACGTCTCCCACATTGCATTTTTAATTAACTACTTTGTGCTTTATCATTTAATTTTTTAAAGCATCAACACACATATCCACAAACGCGCAGAGACAAAATACCAAGTGTGGGACAAGAGCAAATCATAAAATGGTCAAACAAATCTACAGCAAACCTCAGGAACACAGGCCTTCCCTGCATTCAGGTATGGGACTGATTAGACTTATTTCAGAACTACCATTCTAGCACTGGAAAAGTCTTCAAAAAGAATCTATAAATAAACATAGTTTTGAAGAACTATTTATTGGAGATGGAAAAAAATCAACTGCACTAAAGGCTACAACATATTTAAAAGATGAAGAAACCAGTATATGTATCAGCATATGCAGGGGTGAATTTTAAAACTACTGAAAATTAATACTTCTTAACTGAAACTATTAAAAAAAAGGAAGAATCAAAATAAGAAATTGTCTTGCATGTAATTACTTAATAATAGAAGGCTGGCAAAGACAACTCATTTGAACAATTCCATAAACAGCAATATGTTTAATACATTACCTGGATAACTTCAAAAGCCCAAAGGTTCAACTCTAACTTGGGTAAAAATAAAAGTAAACCAAATTATCCAAGCACTTGTATGTAAATACAAAAACTTCTAAAAATTCAGAAATGTAATTTTTTCTGTGACAGAAGACTGAAAAATTTGCCACTGTCAAGTAAGCTCACTACTCATTTACGTATGACAAGAATTCACTCATGAAACAATTTTTAATTGAACCCAGTAATGTCATTGAATGACATAACAAACTCAAAGAAAAATGGACGTCAGTGGAAACAACTGTTCTTCAGTGACATCATTCCCACACATCTACAACAGTGGCAGTATGCTGCAACCTACACTGTGCAATATCCAATTTTAAATTGGATAAATATGTCAATTTTCTTAACAAAAATTACATGCTTCCTTATTTTGTAAGGTCCCATATCATTCACAGCTAATAAGAATCCACCTTACAGACTTCTTGCTTTATTTACAACAGAAATTAATTACCATCCATTATTTCCACTTTTTAGCACAAACTGCAAATACTGAATTTGAAGAAGCATATTTGAGGAGAATGCACTCTGCAGGAAACACTACATCTTATATAGCTTAATTGCTGAATGCATTCCTTAACTACCTTAATCTCCTGTGATTTTCACTTTCCTACTGAAACTGCTACATATGCTTCTGAGGCAAAAAAGTCACAAGACTTGCTTTATTAATAAAATTCAAACATATTTTTACATTTTGTATAGGTATTTATTGTCAAGATAAAGAAATAATCAAACCTCTAGGAAAAAAAAGTCTGCTCTGTCTGTTCAAAAATAGTATGATCTCTAATTTTCTTCAACAATGTTACTGTAAGAAAGGTAGTTGTCTTTAAACTTCAGTCATACTGCAGTAAATTTTTATCTCATAATTGACTAAAGCCAGAACACGTAAATCAGTTCACAAATGCTTTTGATGAGAACATAATTCATAAGCCAATTTTTTTAGTGTACTGGGTTTTGTCCAAACGAATGTGCTATAAAAGCATTAAATACTTTCCACTCCTATGAAATAATGCAGTGACAGCCTACAGAAGAAAAACTGTTTAGCAAGAAAACTATTTTTCCTTTTTTTTGGTTATTGTGCTTAAGTACTTAATTTTTCACTTCTGCTTTATAGATTTGTTTACCACAGTTTAAAGTAAAACTTAAAAATATCAGATTTCTGACAATAAAAATGAGCAAATTATCCCCACACAAATGAAAAACCCAATGACTTTATTACCACTATGAGTAAAAAAGGTTTGCATTTAAACTATAAGCAAAGTCAACTCAAATTGAAGTTGCAGCACACAAGCTTCCGACAAATTTATTTGTATTGGTTTGAAATTTATAAATTATTAACTAACCATATATCTCATTGAAAATAAGACCAACAGAAATTTATTACAATTCTGTTTAATCACTGATTCACCTAATTTGAAAATCTTTTCTTAGATCTTCAGCTGCTACTGATCTATGCAACAGGATTGGAATGTTATGCTTCTGGCATTTGTAAAGCATGTTGTCATTGCTTAAGCAATTCTTTCTCCTTCAGCTTTTCTTCCCACGAGTTACTTCACAATAAACACACAAAGTTGTGATATTTGGATGTCAAAAGCCACTTTTAATGGCATAAAAGCCATTAAAGTAATTTCCCAGTCTGTTGGAAAGCACGCTTGAGAAGACTTAGATCTGGAAGTATAACCACCCCTGTGCCGCTTCACTATAGAGAGATGATCGTTAATTATAACTATATGGAGACCATGGGGAGAGGAGAAATAAGAAAGCAGAAGCCAGAACTAAAATATGCTGCTCCCTTTGGAACACGTCTCTCCCACAGCTATATTTATTGCAATTAACTTCCTTCTTTACATCTCTTCCATTTTGATACCTGAAGAAATCTTTTGATTTCTCTTTAATTTTACTTTACTGCTTTTACCATAATCCAAGATATTGTTTTCTGTTTATTTCCATGACCCAAAATTTCCAGCCTGTAGTTTCAAGCAGAATACCTTTCACTAATCTCTCATTACTTCCTCACAGTATGTCTATTAATTTCTTAATTGCCTTCAAAAATGAGACAATATAACCCACAAAATGTACTGCAAACTTGAGAAATGCATTTTTACACTTAAAAATACTGAGAGTGTGCACTAAGCATCATGAAATAACACATCTTCTTTAGACAGATACATATGAAAATTTAGAAACATATAGAGATGAAAAATAAACTTAAAAAGCAGATAATTTAAATCTACATCATCTTATGCGGTAAAAGAGGACTTACATTAACAGGTTTTACTATATACATGGGGAACAAAAATTCCTTTTGCTCAAGTTCTTTTCACTATATATCAGAGAAGAAAAAAAAAGCAAACTTGAATAATACATTAAGACTGTGATTTAAAAGACAAATCTGAGTTAGCCGAAAACATCAAACACTTCAAATCAATAGAAAGGCTAGACCAGACATATTTATTCTGATTACTTATGATAGAAGTTTGATTAGTCCCATTTGACCTAAGAATTTTTTTATTAATTCAGAAATTTCTTCTATACATCTCCTATGGCAAAAATTCAAAAGAATGCCTCTGATTTTGCCCATAAGACAGAGTTTGGAAAGTTTCTTCACAAGAAACATCAAAGGAAAAAGTCCACAGAGGTCTCCTGCTATGAGGTGGTATTTTATAGGTTCCATGGCACCAATATCAGACTTTTTGCCTCTTTGATAGACTTCCTGGCACTGGTATGATTGAAGAAATTTTTATTAGTAACTTTCAACTCCCTACTTGGCTTTTCCTCTAAAGTGTAAAACCATGACAGTTACCTAAAAGATGGGCTTTACATGGGCTAGAACTCCCCAGCTGCTTTTTAAAATATTGACTTTAAAGCACAGTTTTACCACAAAAAATGAATGGAGGCTGGGCCATACACTGTAGTATGCTGATCAGTATTCTCACGACAAACTTCTTTGGTATGACATAGAAGCATGCAACAAATACTTAAAATAAACAAACAAGCAAAAATAAAGACCAACCCAAAACAGTGAATTCCACCTATAGATGCCTCCACTTGCAATGATGGTGAGAGTAGTACAACAAATAACAAGAAGATGTAAATTTAAGGAAATACAATCAAATTATTATTGCTCTAACATCAATAAGAACTCTTTATAATATTAGGAAGAGTGGGAAGATGATTGTAATTTTACACCTACTGATTTAGCCAAAAAAAGTTTTATGAAATGGCAATTGCCAATTTTTCAGTTAGTATCTCATGCCTCCAAAGATTAAAAATTTTCATTTAATTCCCTACTTCACAGGAAAGGCATTCATATACAATAACATCTTTAGGAAAATAAAATATAATTTAAACAGTAGAACCCTGAAGCAATTACTACCAGGCATCAGAAATCATTAGGTCTGAAAAATCCTCTGTCCAACACTTATTTTAATCTTTGAGAAAGTAGGTGTTTGCTTCTTCCATAGTTGCTCTTACAGCTTTTCTCCACAGCCAACCTTTCTTAATCCCTTTAGATACTTTTTTAATAGATTGTAAGTCAAAAAATGCAAAAAATCAGTGCAAAAAAGATCAGTAAATGCAGCAACTGTTGCTACACCTTCAATGAAAATAGGATAATTAGTTATGATGCTGTTTTGAAACATTTATTTACATAGGTTAAAGTGACAGGTTTCAGACTCGAAGCATAGCAACTTCATATGTAGATTTTTTTCTGAAAAAAAGTTATATAGATTTGTCCTTTCTTTGAAGATCTTTAAAAAGTTTAAAAAATTTGCAAGACTACTAGACCTTAATATTTCAGGTGATAAGGGAGGTTGGGGATTTTTTTGCTTTGCTTTAAAGAGACATTTATAAGAGACTATGAGCAATTAATACCATTACTCAAAATACTGATTTTTTTCTCTCATGCAAAGCTAAAAATAACAGGCAATTAAGCAGTTGGATATATTTAAAATAATCTTAATGTCTCTTTACACTTCTGACAGCTATTGTTAATAACAGCCAGAGAATTCTAACTTTAATTAGGTTTATTCCACTGCAAATAGATAGAAGTCTTTTTTAAAATTATCCATAAAAACAATTTTAGCTGAATTACATTAATTTTTCCTGAAAGATAGTGCAGCTGAGGTACATCCTATTTTGTCAACTAATACATCCTTATGATTTAAGTATCCAGGACTTAAATGTAATGTCCTTATCCAGGACATTACTACTCTATATCTGTAATCAACTGATAAAAAATATTTTATCACAGCCCACACTTTATTCAAGCTAGTAATATGTGCCAGTTCATAAGAAGAATTTTAATTTTAAAGTTTGTGTGGTTGACCAAATGGATTTTCAAGAAATTAATTTTGTTTCCGTGGAGGTCATGAAGATTACTGGAGTTACTTTCTCCATCACATCAGTATGATATGACTTTGAATGCTTTGATTACTAAGAACTACAAATATACTTAAAAAAAAGAAGATTATAGAAAACATGACAGAATTAACATAAAATACATATGTTCAGTCTACATACGAAAAGCAAAGGAAGGGGACAAAGCCCAAGGCTATTTGATGCAGCAATGCATCCAACACTTCAGATGAACCATTCTAATTAGCAGAAATCTGACAGTATATTAAAGAGAGTGAAATAAAAACTGAAACAGACAGAAGAACTGATTTTGTAAAACTGCACTGTCTATAATAAAAATCAAGGTCATTCAAGAAAGTAGTAGGAAGCAAAATAATAGAAAAGCAGGTTGCCATATCCTGTATCTGTCTGTTGTGCTCCCTAACCTGCTAAGCAAAAAGTCAATGCAATTCACAAATTCTTATAATGAGCATGTATTATTACACAGCTAAAGCAGTCTCAGTGCTACCTCGCACTAAACAGTTCTTTGCTTCTCCCTTCTTCCCCAAGATGCTCCTATCCTCATATCAGCACTCATATTCTTCTCCGATCCTCAGGATGAGTGCAGAAAGTTAAATAATTCAGTTTATTATGGACATAGTTTCCAGCCAGTTTAACTGTGTCCAAGGAAAGCCAATGCAGACCAAAAAGAGAAGACTGGAATGCATCTTTTGGGTTGGAAAATAAAAAGCAAAGCCACCGCTTTTGACAGTAGGAAGCCCTGCTTCAGTTGCGTCATCTAAGCACACAGCGAGCAAATCCTTTTCTGACCACCTAAACCTAACCTGGAAATACTCAAACACATGGCTCTACTGTGAAGTTTAAGGAATATAGAAATGAAGCTAGAAGAGGCAGGGTACACTGACCTTTTGAAAGAAAAAATGGGATCTGGAAGATTCCATAGCACATAAGAATCCAGTTCACACTGTTCCAAGCCCTCACAGGCAATCAAATACATTAATGAGTAAAATATATGCAGCAATATACTACTATCCAATTACACTATACAGTTACTTGTAGATATATGCTCAGCTCCTCATTATTGAAACCTTCTCTCAAGGCTACTATATTCCAAAATATGCCAAAAGCGGGTAGGTGCAGTTAGCCAAAGCCACCTCATGTTATCAAAGCCTATAGAGAGCACTTATGCAAAAAGATCCACTCATATAATTGATACTTAATCCCACCACAAACTTGCAGTAGGTTAAGCAACTAGGGAAAAACAGTAGGGAATAAACTCTACCACTACTAAGTCACACACAAACTGCATATCTGAGTAAAGTTTAACTACATTCTGTACTACTGTAACTACATTAAAAAATAATCCTTAAATTAAATAGTTTTACAACTCTAAGCCGGAACAAAGTGCCCACTACAGAATGAGTCAAACTGCAACTAAAAAATTAATATTCCAACAAGTCATGACAAAAGATAAAGATTCATTTGTCCAGTAAATAATTAAAATAAATATTCAAATACAAAATAAAAGGATCAAAATATAAAAGAAATGTATAGTTCACTGGCTCCTATTAATCAATTCTCTCCATTTCACAAGTTCTTCCAACTTATTTGCCCTTCTTCATGCTCCCTTATTCCCTAACACCTCACAAACTAAGCATGAGATGTCCTTTTAATACTATCTACATTTCCCTTAGTTCTGTTTGGAATGCATCCAACTATCTTGCTTTATGAACCAGCCCTAGACAGGACAGTATAGCATGGCAAGCACTGCTAGCTGACAAACAATTCAAACAATTCACTGCTAGTAATTTTCACATGGGATTCTCCTACTTGTTTAAAGCAAATAAAAGAATGAAATACAGTAAAATTTCTTTATCCAATTACACCTGAAAAACTATATTATATATTAATACGAGACAATTGCTCAGACATTAATTCATTTTCTCTTAAATCATACATAAAACCAAATTAACAATTTAAAAGTATAATCTGCCCAAGTGCTTCAAAAGCTTGCTTTTTAAAGCACTAGAATTCAGGTTTATATTTTTATCATCTTTGTTTCCATGTAATTTACCTGAAGGAACTTTGAGTCTTTTTCAAAAACTACAACTCAAAAATATTTAAGTTAAAGGAAAACATTTCGAATTGCTTTCCCACTGCAGTCAAAATCAGTCCTGCCTCACAGCACAGAAGCACCACTTCCTCTGTGGGCGGGCTCAACACAGGTTTCTGCTACTTCTGGACCTTTTCCATAGCGCAAAGCAGGAATCATCAATTTGTCAAGCCAAATTCAAGTACTGTCTATCTTCTTACAGTCCTCCCTCTCTTCAGCTGCCCTGCAGTAGTCACAAAATACTTCCACTGACAACAGACTGGCACAGCAATTGGGGTAGAGTGGGGCAACATATCCTAGAAATTGAAAAAGTGAACAGTGATTATCTCAACACAAACTAAGAGAATGCTGAACAACTTCTATGACATGTTATAGTTATAAATATATATGTATATACATGTGTAGGTACACTAAGTGTTCAGTAATACATGAAAGCAAAGAGTACTGACAGGGAAGTAAAAACATTCAGGTCACCGAGTGGTTCATGTTTGTGCATTGCAGCTTTTTCAAAAGAATGCAGATGTTTTCTGGACTTATGCAGAAGACTTTTCAGTACTTTCAAGTCTTGAAATCAAGAGTTTTGTGTAAGATTTCTTCATTTTTTGCTCACTCAAATCACACAGATAGCAATATTCCTTCTAATTATCAAAGAATACTTCATAGAATATTGCTAATGTTTGTGATAACTTGATTCAACTTTCCTGATGTCATAAGTATTACTATAAAATTATGGAAATATTAAGAAACAGCACTGAAATATACCTTCGTATATGGAAACTACATTACTGGTAATTTGCATAATAGAGAAAAAATTTAATGTGATTAAATGGAACTTGTGGTATGGAATTTTCATTTGACGGAAAAGTGATTTAAATTATTTTGAACAGTTCTTCATACAAATTTTAAAAGGGTTCTAAAAAACCATTTATTTTCTTAATACTTTTACAACCTGCAGGAAAACATTAAAATATCAATTATGCTTCATGTCCCTGCTTTTATGCAAATTCATTTTGTGTTTCATAAATCATTTCAAAAAATGTGTAAATAAAAACATTTTAAAACAATATTGTGCAAAACCTTGTATTTATTTAAACAAAGAAAAGCATGAAAACAGTAGAAGTTTATTACAACATTTAATTCCAAAATTAAAAGAAAAGTTGAAGCGCATACTACAGTTGCAAGTAAAATCTTTGCATCTCTCTCAAACTGAAGAAATCCCTCATATTCCTGAACCTCAGTCCTGGGAAGTCTTCTAGAATTTCTTTCTCAGTATATCAGAAGGTAGAGAAACTTGAAGGACCTGAGAGAAGGAGATGCATCCAGTTAATCCAGTTATAGCTCTCTGTTCTACTTTATGAAAACAATTTGTCATCCTTCAGCGTCGCTCAGTCTCTTCTAAACAACTACAAGTATGTTACATCTTTTCTACTTTCTCTTCTCAAAACCTCAGTGTACAATCCTATTCATAATTCTCCAAGGACTAGTGAATTGGTGGGACTGATTAATAAAGGTCTAGATATTTATGACAGCAGGATAAATTATCTCAAATTAATTTATATACTGTAGCAATCAAGGCTTCAGCTTGGTCTTCTAAAGGAAATAATGCATGCTAAACAACATGTTACCTTATAACCCCGCAATTATGAAGAAAAGCAGTTCCCTAAAGTCAGTGTGTTAATACTCTTTGCTCTCTGGCTTGCTGTCTCATCATTCAGAAATTCATTTTTATGTACATTCTAAACAGATCTATTTACCACGCAAAAATTACAACGCACTTGAAAAAAAAAAATCTCTGGTTAACTGACTATTTTTTATATTTTATAAAGAGGAATTACCTCAGATATGGCCACGATAAAATGCTCTGAAACTTTACTCCAGTTATACAATGAAAAAAATCACTTTGGATACAGTATTCAAACTGAGGGGAAAAAACCCGCAAAATTAATAGTTTTAAATACAATTATTCACTGTTAAAAAGGAGGGAAAGAAGGAAAAATGAGATTCCATACCAGTTATAAAGGCAGGAAGATTTCTTCTAACATATGAAAGGGAATGGAAAAAATGGTAAGCAAGGGAGATATAGACAGATGGAAGCTTTTTCAGGACCAAAGAACCTCTCTTTAGTCATAGTAAAAGAAGTCTAGGAATAAAACCTATCTCACTTCCACTAGGATTTGGGCCTAGATTAATTATCACATAAAGTCATAGCAGTATCAATTTAAAAAACACTAGGTAACAGAAGTTTCATTTAATGCCTTCTACAAAAGGATTTAAGATGGCAAGAAAAAATACTTACAAGGGTACGATCTCTATTTTCAAAGTTTTCAGTTCACGACTTCCTGCAAGCATAATCAATTTCTCAGGTTCCTCTGTTTCAAGAAGATTGCAGACAATACCTCAATCGCCATTCCAGTCTTCAGCAGCCTCATTTTTCTTGACATTCTTTATCCAACATAAAATGACCAAGTGCTACAATAGTGTTCATTTTCTGCCTCTGACTTCCTACTAACTCCTAATTTTCCCTTGATCCAATACTTCTAGGTGTCTTAAAATTATTTCATACAGCTATTGCACTTAGCAACAATCCGAAATGCATCCTTATCATGGTGGTACTTCTCTGAAACTTTCATCTCTCTGGATGGTGAATAAATCCAGGTCCTCTCTGGGGTTTAGATATGAACGACGATGTACTGGAACGTCAGATAAAGTGAAGTGTAGGTGAGCAAGAGACCAAAAGTAATTGTGCAGCACAACTTAACACTAGGAAACAATGCAACTCTACAGGAACTCCGGGCAAGAGGAAGGCGTACAAAGAGCACAGCTGTGGCAATTTGCAACAGGACTCGCAATCCAGTGCAAAATTTCCTTGTCCACAGTAAGTCTACAAACAGTGAGCAGTCACATGGTATATCTTATTAACAAAAACACCTCTAGTGCATCCACAGGGATGAGATTCATTTTGACACAAACTAATATGCTACAAACACATAGGGCTTTCAGGAAAACTGCCCTGACAGTAATTAGCGTTTGTTCTGACAGCACATGTTACAACACTGCTATGTAATGCAGGAGGTTAGAAGTAAGCCCAGAATAGTTTTCCCATACCTCTACCATTTGGATTTCTAAAGAGGCTGTTACAATATGACAAAATAAGATTAAATACCTCTAGCATATTCATGAGGAGGAAAAATTTAAAAAAAAGTTGAGAATAACACACAATCACCTGGTGTAAGAAAGCTAGGGCTTAAAATCCTCCTCCTCCTAATTTAGACCAGAAATTCACAACTACTGTACTCCAGCAGGGGCCAGTATCTACCCCCTTTGAAAATTTCTTTAATTATGTTTTTTCCTCTCCTGGCTTGGTTTGACAATTAAGTTTTATCTTGCTGAAAATGTTACAGCATTCTACTTTTATTGCAGAGTGGAAACCAGTGAGATACTACCAGATTATCCTTTCATCATACTTATACTGATGGAAAGTTTGAAAGAATGTCCTGAACATTTAATATACTCAATTCCTACATTCAATCCCTCAATATGTTCTACATGTGTTAATCTATGTGCTAAAATTAGTTACCTCAGTCCATACTAAACCATCAAAACATCCATGACTTCAGCCCTTATATATAGACCCAAAAATCTCCTTTATGGCATTCAGATTTGAATGAGAAGTAAATTAGCATTTTCATCAATATCATCTGTATCTTCAGAAGTTCTTTAAACTTTTCCAAACAGTTTGCAGAGGTCTTTAGCAGAGCAAAAAGACTCCCATCACTAGAATAACTATGTCACACACTTGTTATGCAAGATTAAGGATTAAGGGCTCTCTCAGTTGTCATAAAGCTAAAATAAACATGCCTTTCCTCCCACCAAAATATTTGACAAAACAGCAAATGTGTTGAAATATTACCAGGATGTACCATCAGATGACTTAATCAACAGAGATTTACCATTAATGGTATTCTTAAGCACAAAACTTTATTATTTATACTTAATAATCCTTTAGGATTTTTTTTAATAGAGAAGGACCCTAAAATAAAAGTATTATCTCTTTCAACTGTATAAATTAGGATCCAAGTGACTTAGAAATACAGCAAAAAAGGTTTCTTTTAAATAAAAAAAAAGTACAAAAATCAATAGTGAAACATAGCAATAAATAAATCTGCTTAATGTACAAACCAATATTCATATAGAACCAAGAAATGAGATCCAAGTAAAAATCAAAAGTAAATACAGAATATTACTAAAGTAAATATTAAATACACTAGCAGTTAAAACATTTTTGAAAGGGAAATTCTGCAATTCTGTGTTTATTTCTATATAAATTACTAAAGCCCAATTCAGAGTGTTAGTTTTGAATATTATAATTTTTTACAGGATTTTTGACATACTTTGTAAATGCAATGTCCCCATTTCATTTATTCATTCTAACTTGAGTGTATCACTCAGTGTAACTTGAGTTTATGAGAAAGATTCAAATCAAAAAGCTATTTAAAGAAAAATCTTTGAAAGTTTTTATATGTCCCTGGGGGAAATAACTGCTGTTAGCACTTACCTATGGCAATCATTACATTGAAAAAAAAAACCCAAAAAACCTTCATTTTGCTGTTTTTCTTATGACATACAGATATTAGTTTTTCAATGAGCTTTCAGAATACAGTGTTCTGAGCTTCATACATTTCCTCCAACTATCTTTTATGGTTGAAAGTTTTCAAGTTTTGTCTTTCTTCACCAAACACAGCTATGCAACAGCTATGCTCTCCAATATGAAAACCCTGACAAAGTGGCAAATACATTAACAATCACCAGGGTCTCCAAATGTAAGTTGGTGGTAAAGACAAACTTATTTACCATATTAATTAAATGGCCTATTTAACATGGAATATCAATTCTCTAATCACATCTCATTTGAACTTCTTATTTCAATTAGCAACCCTAAAGTCTACTAGAGACCCTACTGTTCTAGGATCATTAAGAACATTTTCATTATCTGTCAAATGAGGAAGTAAAAGGCAGAAACTGCAAATACTCTCAGGAGTAGGCGTCTACCCTGCTTAAGAGATGATTAGGGAGAAAGCAGCAGTAGCTCTCATTAGTTGCTTAGCAATGAAATGTCCCCCTATGAAACAAGAAATGAACAAAGCAACAGAGGTGCTGCCATGCAAATGAGTAAATGGATAGTATATCATCCACTCAAGGATAATCTGTCCTTCATTAAAACTAATCAGTCTGCATTAATACACCAATGGATATCTTGCACAGACAAGGTAGGAAGAATCCACTGTATGCAGTCCCACTGAAGTAGCCACATAATGCATTGCCCAAGTTTACATATCCAACACTTAAATTTTCACTGTGTGACAAACACAAGGAAAACCATTTCAATTCAAGACAGATTTACCCTGTCATTTTTACTGTTAAACCTTACCTTTTCTATCCATAGTTGTACCCAAGATGAATTATTGTTAACAATCATTCTCTTAATGCTCATAACAATGTAAATACAAATCTATACATTTAAGATTTATCCCAGATCTAAGTTGTTTATATTTTCAAAAGTATACTCACACAAAGCCACAAACTCAACACAAATAGAGCTGTTGACACTACCATCATTACTAATGTTGTAAGTCTCAGAAGAGCAGAGCTCTTAAACAGAGAAATTTCATTACTGTTGTCTTAATTTTCAGACCCTAACTCCAGGATGCCATTATTTCAGTCACAGATGCAGTTTAATAGGCTCCCTTTATTTTAATTTCCCAACAACTCATGTAAAAATATCCATGTTTCACGGGTTACTTTTTCTTATTTTGGTGAGGTTTTTTTCCTGTGGGGTAAGCATTGCTGGGTTTTTCATTTTGCTTTCTTGTTTTGCTGCTGTTGTCCGGTTCATATGTACAATTTAAAGTTTTCACAAAAACCATGAATTAAAAGAGAAAGGGAAATAGTGAACACTTCTTAAGGAGAAATCAAGATGATTTCTCAACTTCACTGACTACTTAAAATCTGGTTGCTTCTCAGTGTATATTTAAAGAGATACAGATTTATAATTACAAACATTTATGATAAAATTGATGTATCAAATTATGCTTTGATTAGCTTATCCAAAATCTTAGTCAGATTAAAATAAAAATGATGTTTCAAAACCAATAATAACTCATAATTCAGTTTTAAGACAAATCTTACCTATATATTCACAAACGAAGACTACAAAAAAAGGAGTAACAAGATCATTTATGCCCTGAACATATCCACTGGCTGGATGACGTATTGCCCAGATAAACAAAATCCTTTCAAAGATCTGAAAAAGAGGTAAAGAAACTATCAGGTAATTTAACAAGTAATGAGCACATTTTAAACAAGACACTTGTAAATTATCATAACATCATAGAATCACAGAATAATCTGAGTTGGAAGGGACCCATCAGGATCACTGAGTCCAACTCCTGGCCCTGTGCAGGACACCCCAGGAATCTGACCATGTGCCTGAGAGCATTGTCCAAACACTTTTTGAACTCTCTCAGGCTTGGTGCTGTGACCACTTCCCCGGGGAGCCTGTTCCAGTGTTCAACCACTCTCAGAGTAAAAAATCTTTTCCTGATTCTAACCTAAACCTCCCCAACTCAGCTTTGTGCCATTTCTTTGGGTCCTGTCACTGGTCATGAGAGTGAAGAGGTCAGTACCTGCCCATCTGCTTCCCCTCGTGAGGATGTTGAAGACTTCCTTGCAGATAAATTTAATATCATGAAGCTAAGTAGTATAAAAAACATGCATACACAAGCATAAATGAACACTGATATTCATAACTAACTCCCAGTGCTATGTAAGCTTCTCAGTTCTTCAAAACAAAGCATTTTCAGGGTATTAGCATATGTCAAAACCAACCTAGTGTATAATTCAGTTACAATAGTTAATACAAAGTAGTACTTATTCACTGGAGCTTTTCCAATAATATAAAATTCCTCTTTTCTTAAGGGAAAGAAATATTAAATGATCTTCCCATCATTTTTCATCTCTTTGAAAGACGTATTCTACTAATGCAGTATTCTGTTTATTCCTAAGTAACGGAAACAAGGACTTGATATAGTTTAGATTTTTTAATAAGATGCCCATAAAAAGAGATTTCACAACAGTTAAGCCTGCCTCATACTGCAGTGTGGAGTTTTATACTCCAGAAGTCTGTAATACTAGTAAATAAAAAATCTGAAAAAATCAGGAAATGTAGAAATAATGCAACTGCCTGCCATATCACAAAACCTCACCCTCTCAACTCTGTAAACTGAAGCTTGCTTAGGATCTGCAGAAGCTTGTGAGGCCACACCATATGTCAGCATGAGAAGAGCAGGGAAATCACTGAACTTTTCTCTGACTCCATTTAGGTCTGTGACAGGCTGTATTTCCTCTCAATTATTTGCTTCTGAAGATATTACGTGCCTTTGAAAACCTGCAAATAAGCAGCAGAGTGAAAGCTGCTATATGCTTTGTCCTAAGTAGAGGGACTCAATCAGGGATATATAACCTTCAGAAACAAAAGAATGTTTCCTCATTCATGAGAGCACAAACTACATTGGTCTTCAGATCAGGCCTCAATACAAATAGAAAAGCAACATTTTGGAAGCTTTGCTGCAACTCCAGAAGTCTATGAATGTTCAGACTTCAAGAAAGCCAGTAAATGACCTGCCCTGAAAGGATGCAATAGGTGGAGGAAGTTTATTTGTAAAGTCAGGATTATTTATATTCAATCTCACTTTAAGTTTTTGTTAGATTAAGAAGTTGACTGTTAAAATTCAATTTTAAATAAAATTTTACTATTTAGTTTCAATGTCCTTTTGTAGTCATTTTTAAGTAAGGAAGGGGTCTCAGTATAAAGGACTCACACCCTGATTCTTGAAAGTCCCATCATAGGCTTCCACATAAGTTACCTGAAGCTGAAATATATTTCCACCTTTTGCTTTGAAAACAAGTCCCAAATATCCCAATATCTATCCTTCTCCGACAGGCTTTCTTTTAAGAGTCAACTGATCTCCACTTTTTATGTTTCCCTGGCTGAAAATTCACAGAACAGGGGAGACAGTCAACAACAGTAAGTACAAAAAATTTTGGTGGGCACTGAAAAACAAACCTTAAGGCAGCTCACGTCTGATCCATTACAACTACAACTTTTGCTCAGTGAGATTTCAGAGATTTGGCAAAAAGGAAAGTATTCATTAGCAAATTCTCCATAGAAGCCTCTTGTTTCCATTAGCCAAGATGCTTACTCCTTAGCTACAAATTCTTGGTGCTAGTCCTGTCACGTCATGCTTTTAACATGTACTGCCTATTAAACTGAAAAAATATCAACCTCCGCCCTTTAAGCAATAGCCAGTGGTGTTTCACTATCAATAACTGCACAAAGATTTTAATTTGTAAAATAGTTTACTCAGCCATTTACAACATGCTTTCATATTTTACATAATTATACCCTGATGAAATTACAGTTGTTTATGTAATATTTTTAGTATTATTGGAAAACTGGCACTCTAGCAAGGTTAGCACATGGTCACTCTGCCTGCTTCTGTCCATTGCCACTTCTACTTTCAGAAACAGTAGTTTCTCAGTATTATCAGAGCTATTGTTCTGTGTTTCACATCTGAAAAAGGACATGTTTAACATACTGCAAATACAAATAACTTTCCCAAAAAACAAATATCAGAGCTGACTAGAGAAATCTATTTAAGCAGCAATTGCAGAATGTAGAACAGGGTTATGCAATAGGCTGAATAAAAAACTCATGGTGTGATGGGGTTGCAAAATATGCAAAGTCAAAAACCAACCAACCAACAAACGACCAATTCAGCAAGAACAATCAATCAAAATACTCACTGCAAAAACTGTAAACAGAGTGGTTTTTTATGAAGGCATGTGTGAAGTCAAATAATCCACAAATTTGTACCAACAACCTTTCATTTCCTCAGAATCTGTTAGGATACACAGTTTGCATTGCAAATTGAGAAGCCTATGGATTTTAAAACCTTTTTAAAATCCAGGTATGAAAACCAAGAGGGGGATGATGTTTGTGTTTGTTGAGGTGGGAGAGGGGGTCTTACATTTTTTAGCAGGAAGCACCACTTAGTGATGGCACATCAGCTTTGATATCTCCAAATGCCTTTAATCAGAAATTCAAATACACACTGAAATAACATTTTCAATTTCCTACTAATTTTCATAAAGTTTCATTTATTGTTTGGAGTCCAAAAAAATAAGCACTGAAAATCTGAACAGCAGACTGATTTAAGCTTCTATACAGCACTCATGACTGTGTTCAAATATGATTCATTAAAAAGGTCACTCTCCCAAAAGGATCCCTTCTTGATTTCCAAACCAGCAACAAAAAGTAGAATTATTTTTCTACTATGAACCACTACATCTCATGAGATGTCATTACCAATCTATTGTTCTCTTTTGAATTTAACTCTCATTCATAATTACAGCAAGAATTAAATTCATATACATAAAGAGAAGAATCCATCAGCTTAAATGAAGGTTTTGAATTACTTGTGGGCTTTGCCACCTCAGAGGAAGTCTGAAAACCCCAAAGTCTTAATCCAAAAACTTTTGAAAATTTGTTGTTTTCTAAGTAGGAGAGGGAAAGAAGGTAGGACAAAATTATTAACTATTTTAAATTGTGCAGTTTTCTTGATATTATTATGCAGAATATGTAAGCATAGATGGGAAATATACAGCCATGTGCTTTCCATTTCACCAAAATTCAATTAAAGATAAAGCAAGAAAAGGTAATAAATTAGACCAGTCCATGTTAGCTAATCAAATTTATTAAAACTAAATTTACAATCACTGGTCTTTAAAATAACTTGACTACACTATACGAAAGACTCCTATACCTCCAACTCCTCTGTTCTCCTCTTTCAAGGTCACTGTTAAGTCATTTTTAGTCAAGTTCTCGCTCCAACATTACTTTTCCCTCACTCACAATCTATATAACTCCCATAAAAAGTAAACACTTTAAAGTGATTTTAAAAGGAACATATAATAACTACTTATTTCCATACATCAGATTCAAAACATCTTTTTCTAAACTGCAACATTTTATTACAGAAACCAAACTCCGAGTTCAGATAAGAAATTAAAACAGCCTTATTAACTAATTAAAAGTTCTTTGGCAACAGAGACTCTGATAGCACCAAGAACAGCAAAAATTTCCAAATGCTGGTATTCCAAGATTTAAGTCAGGAGACTGTGAGGTCAATACATGTTACGTCTTTCTGAAGCTTTAACTAGTGCTTTTGTACAGTTCTGCCAACTATAGTCTCTTCACCTCTCTGTGAGATTCTTCCCAGAAGTGGTATCATTATTCTAAATCTTCTGTGGCATCAGAAGTTTGTACAAAACTCACCACAATATCCACAACAACAGTTTTGCACACAGTGTCATCCTTTGAAACCTGTCTTTGACCCTTACTCTGATTCCCTTCTCCTCTTTATAGCCCTTGCCATCTCACTTTCAAAGGGGAGAGTGACTGTTGCTTGCCAGAAACTAGCACCATCTTCTCTCTCTCTAGAAGGGAGTCAGCTCTGGGAACAACACACCCTGCATGCACCCTTGGGAGCAGGGAAGGATCCCTGTGGGGCTGAGGGATTCACTAGTGCTATGGGAGGTCTCCAGAAACACAGAAAGCAAGAGAAAGAAACAAGGGAGAAATTGGGTGCTACGACCTTTTCAGAACTTTTGTATAATGGCATCAAGCAAGCAGGTTTGGTTAAGATCAGAGAGAGAGTGAAAGACAGATGCAAGCCCACCCTCCCAGCAGCCCACTGATCTAAGCAATTTCTTTAATAGTTTATTTCTTACTGGTATTGTTTCCTTCTTGTCCCTTGATTTTACTTACACTACTCCTCGATTCATCCCTAGAACAGACCACGTAAAACCCCACTGTGTAGAAAGCAGGGAGAAAGTCCTATATTGATAGTAATTTTTTTTTTAATGCTGTACTAGGTTATTTCTTCAAACCAATTTCTCCAACATGCAGAAAAGCACTGCCATTAAACAAATAATTGGAACAATGGAAAACTACATGAAAGCTAGTTCTGCATTTAAGTTCTCATAATGAACTACAATGTTCTATTTGGACCTATAATGCTATGAACAGAAGTACATGGAAGTACATTTGAAGGTTTAACTAGAACTATTAGGAGAATAAATTAAAGCATTAGACAAAATAATTGAAAGAGGATAATCCACACCGTCTATACTATTTATGACCTATATACTTTAAAATGGAAAGTCCCCATGAGATTTGATTACCCAACAATATAGGCAAATTTGATTAACATATTTACCATTAATCACATATTTAATCACATTACCATGTATTTACAATAATTATATAATTACAACAGTAGTAAAACAATTTAAATAGTGTACTCAACATATAAAACTTACAAGGAACCAAAATCTGATAAGGCACTCAAACCAGTTGCACTACAAATTCAAAATAGAGAATTTCCCAAGTGGAACACTCTAAGAACTTCCAGACCTTAAGTGATTTTGGCAAATACATGGAACCACAAACTATGCTCTGGATTACTTAAAAAACACAGAATTAACAAAATATATCAAAAGGTAAAAAAGGGGGAAAAAATCCTCAATTGCACAAGACCACAATAAAAACTGACAGATTCAATACAGGAAATTAATGAGGTACCTTTGCTTTTATTATTCATACTGCAGTGCAATTCTTAGTTTCTACTTACATATCCTCATTTTTTTACTTCTTTAACTTCCGAAGTCAAAATAGCAAGTGCACTCAAACAAATTATTAATCAAACTGTGATATCAGATTCATTAATAAAATGTCTCAAAAAGAAAATATATCATTCTTACCTCTGTTACTTTGGGCTGAAGTCTTAAAACTTCAGGACTCATGCGTGGGATATCTATGTGGATCTAATTAGAATAAAGAAGAATACTGTAAAAGGAATCAAGAGCACACTTTCTAAACAACATAATACTTAAAACAATTATACTGGTTTACACTGTTAGTTGTAATCCCATTGTATCATTACTTTTGGGATAACATGGATTTTTACCGTATTTCAAAACATACAGCCAAATCTATAAGGTAATCTTTCAATGAAGCAAAAATTTAAAACATATATATTTGTATTCACATTCTAGCATCTTTATATCACATTTTAATAATTTTCAAATTATAATCATATTGGCAATACTCATTACCTCAGCATAATTATGAGTGAATACATACTACTGCTTCTGTAAAGTCATACTCAACTGCCACTGTCATATAATCTTTTAGGCTGGAAAAGACCTCTAAGATCTTCAAGTCTAATTGTCCAAATGTAAAAACAGATTTTAGCACCTATTTTAATGTATTTGACAATCAAGAAGAGAGCACAAAATACCAGTATTTCTTAAATTTTTATTCCAAATTTCACAAAGGAGTTTTATGCAACAGTGTTCAAATGTTGATTTTGGTTCCATTCACAAGTACCTTATGTTATTAATGTTATATACTTCTTGCTACTAAAGATTAGTCTCGAAACTGAAAGGAAGACCTTAGCTTCTTCTGTCCCCAAGAAAGGCTGAAGTATCATTGCTTATTCTATGCTTAGTGCAACAAACTACTCATTTCAATACAAAACTTGAAGAAAAGCTATGTGCTTATCTGGGTGGGCATGAATAAACCACTATGTTTATTGTACATCATATACAGTTTCAAGTTCTCAAGCAGAAGTATGGAGCCAGTAAGAAACAGTCATTGCTGTACTTTCCCTGTCCATCTTCACTCAGTAAGAAACAGTCATTGCTGTACTTTCCCTGTCCATCTTCACTCATTTGAAAGAGGGTCTGAGCAGAAGATGAAAGATTTAAAAATATAACTATTCTTAAACAGAAAACCATGGCAACACTAAAGCTGACATTAAAGGAAATCCACTATTTCAAATTTCAGACCAAAACCACTTCATATTCTTGCTTCCAAAATTTAGGAAAATTATTAGAGAGTTGTGTATTGGGTAAGATCAAAGACAGAGAAAACAGTAGCAAAGTCCAAAAAGAATCTCTAAATCCTTTCGCAAGGGTTCTGTAGATAAAAGTCAGTTCAATAAGTCTTCTACCTGTCTGTAGGTATCTTGGTGGTTTTCATCATTTCTGGAATCGTAGTATTGTTCAACAAATGCAAAATACTCTTTGCGTTTTCTTTGTAAAGTGCTTTCTCTTCGGTCCACATTTGCAGGAAGATAGCCCTGAAAAAACAGTGAAATGAGAAGGATATTACTCCTTGCCTTACAGAAAGCACTACTGGCATTTGATTACATGTGACAGGAGATCTAATAAACTGATGTAGTGCCATGTACTCCTACACAAATCTAAATAATCCTTTACTAAATTATTTTTCTAATCACTCCAACTTGTACAAAAGTTCAGATAATAACACCATATAAAAACAGCTGCTTTTTTTTTTTTTAACAAAATGCAACTTCTTATCAGAAATACTAAGATGGTGTTGACTTTCAAGGAGATAAGCTTAAATAAATAAGTTCAGGTAAATTTAATACCATGTGCGTTCCTTAATTTCTTTGTGACCAGTACTGGAGCAGTTTTATTAAATTTTTAAACAATGTGTATTAACTCAGTTGCCTTCAAGTAGGAATTACATACATTAGCAAGGGAGGTCTAGATTCAATACTAGGAAAAACTTCTTCATGGAAAGGATTATCAAGCACTGGAAGAGGCTCGCTGAGGAAGTGGCTGAGTCACCATCCCCAGAGGTATTTAAAAGACATGCAGACGTAGCCCCTAGGGACATGGTTTGATGGTGGACTTGGCAGTGCTGGGTTTACAATGGGACTACATGACCTTACAGGTCCTTTCCAACCTATACAATTCCATGATTCTATTTCAAAATCATTTAAAATGTTATTCCTGTATACTTTAATTACTTAGTTTATAATGACAACAGAATAAGTACAAGCCATATTACATTCCAGATACCTTAAGAGGTACTTTCTTTGGCAAAATGAATTCCTTTAAGACATACTGACTTGTGTCTGATTCCAGGTACTTTAAATCCTACCAGTTTCATTTTTGCCTAAAGACTTTGTCTGACATTTAATATCCTGTCTCAGTGTTTTGTATTAAATATTGAATTCTGCAGCCCATTTATTCTCAACAATTGTGGTTTCTTCCCTGTAGGATATCTTAGCTGGTTGCATCAGAAACAAATTCATTTCATCAGATTCATTCATCAGATCAAATGTGATTGTTTGAAGGACACCGATACTTTCTTAGCAAGTCTTTTTGCCATTATTCAGTTTCAAAGACTGAACAAATCTTTCAATTCGACACATCGTGTTTCCTGTTCACTTTACAAATTAGGTTTTATTTTTAAAAGTCGGGAAGGCTTGCAACATATCAGCAGCAAATAAATTGGGGGAGAGTTTAATCTGTTTATTCATTAATTTCCTCCAAAGGCTTTTGCAAACATATCTTTACTTTTGTTATTCAAAAGAGAAGAGAGCCTGTATAGTTCTTCTTGCTGTTTAGGTACAGTGTACCTAACATTTTTGGGACATTTTAAAAATAAGTCATGTAAATCTTTTATATACTGTTATCAGTAGACATGCGTAAAATCAACAGAGTATTATACTGATTTTCAAATGCTTTCCTTTTGAAAAACTGTCTTCATCAAACACTTGCTAACATTATTAACCTGCTGACTAATAAACATCTCAACTGATCAATTTCCTAAATCTTATTTTTAAAATTCCAATTTACATGCTGGTTTTACAAACAAGATAATCATCATTTGCCTCAGATACTATCAAGTGTACTTCATTCTCTGAAAAAAAAAAGTTTGGGCTTTTTAAGTAAGACTTCCGAATCATTTTGAAACAAACAAATACTAAAACCATAACTATATTTACTTCTTATAAACTAAGTTTTCTCGTTGTCTTTTCAGTATTGCAACTTATCTTAAATCAAAATATCACTCAATTTTTAGGAACATTTATTTCTCCAGGAGCTCCTAGTGCATTGTATAAAATCACAAAATGGTTTGTGTTTGAAGGGTCCTTAAAGATCACCTAGTTCCAACTCCCCTTCCACTAGACCAGGTTGTTCAATGCTCCATCCAACCAGCTTTAAAGACTTCCAGGCATTACTATTACTCCCCTTTACATGGGACATACATTAACAGTAAGCCACTCTTCATTACCATCAGAAAAAAGCATGGTGGGGCTTCTGACCACAAAGACTGGAAGTACTTTTCTGAAGTGGAAAAACTGAAAGAAAATGCTGCCCGACAGTATGGGGAAGTAATGATTACTAAATGACTCATCTTTGGGTTTCCAAAATGTACTAAATAAGAACTACATAAGAGGTAAGAAATCACAAGACTTTCTTAAGAAAAGTTAAGAACTTTCAAAATATTGCCATTTGGAGGTAGAAAACAAACACACAAAACCAAAAAAAAAAAAAAAAAAGCCAGAGTTTCATAAGTCTCTTAATTAAAAAAAAAAAAAAAAATTACTTAATTCCTAAAGTATAAAAAAAGTAATCTGAAAGCAGGTTTTACAGAGGTATGGCAAGATGAAGTTAAGAATTGAACTGAAATAGATCCTGGAATTGTTAAAGCAACAGAACAAGAGAACTCTACACAGGCATTTTTCTAGACCAGGAACACTAAACTAAAATCAACTTCTGGAATTAAGTTATAGCTTCTGGAAAGCCCATGCTCTCAATAGAAAGCAAGAGGAGCCAGCTCACTTTATATTTTTATAATTTGCATAATTCCAACTCTCCAGTGTCAGTCTTCTGATTCAGAACTTAAAAAATGCTTATGCTATAGCTTACTGTATTTCAAAGTCAAGTTTGAGTTAGCCATAGTCTTTCTTACTTTGAGTATTTTAAAACAGACATCCTAAACTTCAAGAGAAAAAAAAAGCCTTTTTTACTACCAAAATCACAGACAACTTTGGAAACAGAACTAAAATAAATTGTAAGCTCCATGTTTAATTTCAATTACAGCAGGATGTTTGAACATCCACCACTAAGCTGCATCTGCATTTAGCATTAGAAGGAGTTAAGCTGCAAATTTAGTAGAACTCATCAGCAAGAGAGATTCTTTCAGTCACTGGAAATCAGTGTCAATCTGAAGTAAATACTTTGCATTCCCTATGGAATTATTCTATAAAAAGGAAAGCTATTTAAGTCTACTCTCTGAAAAATTCAATAGTGTTAAACTGGTGTGTGCATAATTCAGAATTTTAAACAGTTCTTAAATGCATGAAGATTTGCTGAGAAAGTGTCTTCCATAGCCTCTGGAGAGTACACATTACTGGAGTTCTGCTTCTTTTTAATACAAACATCCTCATAAACCTTTTCCCAACCAGAGGCAGACAAATAACAGCTAAAATGCATAACTGTTTGTCATCACAGGCACTATAGCTGAAAAGATCAACATGAAAAATGGTTCTGTGAAGAATACACTGTATTTTTGCAGAAGAACCTTTTTAAACATAGTGCAGACATCAAGAAGAAAAAAAATCCTACTCGGTCACAGATCCCTCAAGCTTCTCTCTGATGACTGGGACACCAACTTAAACACCTCTGTGCGCTGCTCCATGGTACGTCAGTCAACCTACTCTTAAGCTACAGCCATTGCAAAATCCTCTGGCCACTGGGAAGAGTTCCAAGTGCTCAGTCAGCCAAAAATTCATACTACAAAAAAGTGATTAGCTTTTTAATGAGGTTGTCTCTGACTCACAGGTCTGACATCAGGAGCGCCAATGACACAACTGAATTGACACAGTAGTTCAGAGCTGTTCATCTTAAAGCACTATAGAAAAATCAGCCAAAAAACTCCTACAGATCATATCACAGCTTTTCCTCACTACAGTGTTAATCCTTTCTTGTAGTTACTTTAAAGGAAGTCATAATGAAGTCTTTCGTAGGACACTGATAGTCTTTGCTTCCCCTACTGTGTGCTTATTTTCAAGAAAATTGTTAAGAATGTACTTGTCTTTAAACTCTCCACCATTCCTTCAAAACTGGTTGAAAGAGGCCACTGTTATCACAAGCCTTTCTTTCATAGAAAGCCAGGCTGAAAAATACAGATACACAGCTGACATGATTTACTACTACTTCTCATCCCCCTCCTTTCAATTTGATAGATTAATCTTGAAATTGAGTAAAAGAACATAACTTCCATTACAATTCAGCACAAGACACATTTTCAACCATCACTGATGGATTACAACTCATGCAAAATCATTTGCAATGCTTGAAAAAGCTATTACTACTAAATGGAGAGGAAGAATTAAAAAAAAAATACAACTTACTGAAAGAAGCTTCCATGCAATTGGACGAACACGTTTGGGAATGCCAGACCAACTCAACTTTCGCAATTCATCTATTAAAACACAAGAGTTTCATGAGAAGCAAGGAAACTACTACCAGTTTATATACACAAATATATTCAAATTAGCACAAAGGTGCTTACAACAATGATCACATCTTCTTAGAAAATCCAGTGAAATCAGAAATATAGGGCAATCCTAATGAATTAATAAAATACTGGATAATTGCTATCCACAGGGACATCTATGGTAATAGGTACTGAGTGTGATAAGGTAACTTTCTGGAATACTTCTCGGCATTACTTTTTGGTATATGTGCCTTGTATTGTCTCACTTGGCAACTTACTACATAAATGTATTATTCTTCCAAGTATTTTTGAGATACATATGAAAGGAATACAGTTTATCAAAGCAGGTAAAGCAGTTGCAATGTTATTAAGGTCTACACATAATAAGGAGCAGCAGCATATGCTCTCAAAAAACATTAAAAAGTTCACAGTACTTCTGCACACTAAATATGCGCGCGTGGAGAAAGCACGAACGCATGCTTATACACATAACCCCAAGAAATTTCATACTATAACAATAAATTTATTCCTCATCCTTCATCTCAAGGAGTTGAGAGGCATTGGAAGAATGAAAAATTACCAAAGGATCAGTAACACTAGAAAAATATGACACTATTAGAGTTCAGTGTGAACCAAAGTCTCGAAGAAACAATGAAAGCAGAACTTGTACAGACTACAAACCCAGATTAAGAGAGAAATTCAAAACGTTACAGGCTGGCACAACAAATACACTTCATCATGAGTATACCGCAAACACAAAGATTGAATAGGAAAAAATGCAATAAGCAACTGAAACAAGTTTAATTTATTGTCATACTCCAGCTGTGATGACCATGCACAAACTACCCAACAGAGACCTCAGACAGCACCTGGTCACATAACTTAACCTTCTTTCCCATTTTGTGATCTTCTTTTTCCAGCACACTTCTACTTCCTTTTCTCTGTCCCCATTTAACAAACCAGTCCAATAATT
This sequence comes from Vireo altiloquus, assembly GCA_013396875.1. Taxonomy (NCBI): domain Eukaryota; kingdom Metazoa; phylum Chordata; class Aves; order Passeriformes; family Vireonidae; genus Vireo; species Vireo altiloquus. The sequence continues at coordinate 411,483 of VZRF01002283.1, forward strand.
TCTTCCCTTCATGGTCCCAGCTTTGCTACTGCCACACCCAAATCAAGTATTTCTGAAATAATTACCAGGCACCATTGGTCTTGTAACACTGCACGTCCCTAAGTGGCCCCGGTGCTCCTCTCCATGCACTGGCACTGTTTGGGTATTTCTCACACAATTCCCCCTTTACTACTTGTGAAATCCAGGCACACCACAGGGTGCTATCTACAGCTTGTGTCACCTTCTCACACTGTGGTTTGTTGCATACACCAATTTCTCACATCACCTACCGTAGTTCTCCACACTCCAGGGAGTTTGTTCAGCCTCCAAGCAGCTTCAGTATCAGCTTGCAGCCCCTATCACTTCTGCAACAAGCTTCAGTTCCACCCATGATTTGATGCCAAGTAAAGCCCCACAAAACCAAGCACTACATCATAAGTAATAGCACCACTGGTTATATTCTTCTAAAAGCCAAAAAGGCAGGAAATGGTCAGAAAATGTAAAGGCAAAATAAACATGTAATATGATCAAGAGTATAAAAATGGTATTTTGTATAGTTTATGAAAAAAAAAATTAAAAAGAGATAATATTTGCCTTAACTAAACAATCTACAAATTATATATGCATTTCCCTTTCACCCCAGAGCATGATAGTTAGCTCCAGTTGGTTTAGTACCAATGAAAGCCTCAAGCCTTCAAAAGCAAACTCTCCAGCTGTGCATCTTCCCGCTCTACTCCTTCTTGTGCAGTATTTATGAACAAATATGTTTTATTGCATCTAATCTATTTGTGTCCAGGCTGAATGGAATCAGCATCATGTGCATTAGTTTATTATTTCCTTACACAATCATTTTGCTCAAGTTTCAAGTTTTGGCTACCTTTACACACAACCATACCATTTACAAACAATGTAATTAGTAATATGCAGAAAATAGAAAATAAATTGCAACTCAGCAACAACTTTTATTATTTTCCAGTAACATCAATTCCCAACTCTATACCCATGAAACTCATTCTTATCTTTCACCTTTCCTTCTTCTTCTCCACCCTTAACTTGACTCAACAGGAATCCATGCCCAAACATGGGTACCAACCTCTAAAAGCAGCCCATGTAAAAAAAAAAAAAGTACAAAACAAGAAAATATGCAAATTTACTGTCACAATCACAAATGTGAAGCATGTGATTAAATAAGTGACAATAATCTCAAACCACCCAGTATGAAAATTCCACTTACTTTTAAGTAATTCTTTTAAGGCCAAAAATAGGAAATACACAAACAAATCGGAACACAGCTTATTTTCCCTCCCTGCTGATGCTATTCTGCAATGAACATTTCCTTTAATTAGGTATAGCTTGGGCTATCATGTAATTCCAAACAGTAACACACATATCCTACAGGACTGAGTTCCAAAGGACTGCTCTTCCTGGAAGGAAATTTTAGCACTGGACATGGAAGTAAAACCCAAGAACAAATCATCTTTCTTTTACAATATAACACTTATTTGAAACAGATCCTCTATTTATGTATAACGTAGGATTTGGGAATGAATATGTCCCTGCATTCTTCCATGCTGAATGCAAATAATTATTTATTTAATTTGCCACTGCCTTATCCTCTCTGGGAGCTCTTTTTATACCTAGATTGTCTGCTGGGCCTACAAAACCTTTGGAAATGATCCTTCTCCCAATATATTTGAGAAAAACCACTTAAAGCTAGTTTTTATATGTTTGTAAGTTGTTTCTCAAACACTCTTTTATAAACGCTTCCATTCATTTGGCCTGACCGGATTCATGTTCTGCTCTGCTCTCCTTACTTGACACAGAACTTTACCTTTCACATTGTATTTAATAATCTTCTATTGTCTTTAATAACCTCCCCTGCTCTGTTGTCATGCCATCCTTCAGAACTTTCTCAAAGCTTTTGTTTCTGGTTTTGCTTTCATAAGTGGTAGAGTAATTGCTTTCAGGACAGAAACTGTTAGACTGATGATTGCACATCTGAGAGTTAAGTGAACTCCATCACAATCCATTAGCCCTGGGTATGTGATAATTCTGTTTCTTCACACTGTTGTCCTATATCACAAATTCCAAAATTTCAGGATCTCAGACTAATCCAAAAAATCATATAAAATTCTGGCCCTAACTTTTCACTACAGTGAACTCAACTAGTGTTTTGCCAGTGACAAAGAGCACATAGTAAAACTCAAAGGGGCTATGCAAGAATTCTTATCGGGTGTAGTAGCAAACCCCAAAAGCACAATCTGACACTCGCATCTCAAGCATCAATTCACATTATGCTTTCCTCTGATGGTTCAACACCAGAACAAGAAGAAGAAAACAAAGAACTCTGTCCTTTCCAGCAACAATTACAACAGCAGGACAAAAGTTGCTCCTAGAAGACTTAGTCTAACACTACTATAGCATAAAACAAAAATGCTTCTGGTGACAAGAGAGATTAAAAAAATTGAAGCATATACACTAGAGTACCATTTTAGACATACATAAAAGACTGTCAGTGATGCTATATTCTAATACTGCTGTTAAAATACATTAATTACATGTGCATTTTATTAGACATACATAACTACATTTTACAGCGAGTGTCTCTATTACTGTCTTTAAGACAGGCTTTATTCTTCTAAGTGACTAAACAGGTGAGTTCCTAAAAATCAAATAACAACACATAATTGAAACATTTGCATTGCAGTCCTCAGATTACCTTAAGACACTAGAGTCTTAAATTAAAAAAAAAAAAAAGAGCTTGAATGAAATCATTCTAACATTTTTATCTCAGAATTAAAATACTAAGTTCATTGAACAGTTTGGGTTGGAAGGGACCTTTAAAGGCCATCTGGCTGAACACCTCTGCAATTGGCAGGACATATTCAACTAGATCAGGTTGGTCCGAGACCCTGACCCAGAATGTTTCCAGGGACGGGATGTTCACAACCTCTCTGGGCAACCTGTTCCAGTGTTTCACCATGTTCACTTGAAAAAATTTCTTCCTTATGTCCAGCCTGAAGCCACTCTCTTTCAGATTGAAACCACTGCCCCTTGTCATATCAAAAGAGACTCTGACAAAAAATCTGTCTCCATCTTTCTTACAAGCTCCCTTTAAGTATTTAAAGGCCACAACAATGTCTCCCCAGAGTCTTCTCTTTTCCAGGTTGAACAACCCCAACTCCCTCAGCCTGTCTTCACAGGAAAGGTGGTTCACTGACACCTAAAATCACAAGCCAAACAATATTACAGTGATAAAAAGTGGTTACCTTTAATGAAGGTCCCCTCAAATTTAGACTGTGGCTATTAGACTGTTCAATTTCATTTTCAAAAGATAAAAAAGAAAGAATGAAATTAGGGGAAACTGCAAAACAAACCTAAAGGTACCACATTTCTGCTGGGTAGGGCACAGACTCCAACCACACAGTAAGTTTATTAACTTCTATTGCATAGAATGCAGCAGCACAGATGACAAAGTTTCAAACTTGGAAATTGCTGTCCTGTAAAAACGTACTTAACTATATATGTCTACCTGATAGCAAGATTTTAAATTGAGGTGACAGAAAAAATCCATCCTCAACCAAGATGCTGAGAATAGCAAGAAAACGTGCTTATACTTATACTTGAAATTTGATCAGTATTATATACATAATTAATTATTAAACTATTTGTCATTGGCTGAAATGTTACATTCTCTAGTCACAGCATAACTTCAATGAATTGTCATTAGAGTAACTCCTTCCCCTTGTATATTTCCCAAGGAATTAGACATCCTAGTTATGAGGTGCTGAGCATATTCCCAAGTACAGGCTTTCTACAAAAGAATATTAATAGCCACAAATCAGACACATATTTTCAATCAAGACAGTACTGAAAAAATATTATTGTTCCAATACAATTAAAATTTTCTTAAACTTCCAAAACAATTATTTTGAAAATGAGCCTTTGTAAACATTCTAATCACAGACATGATCATTTGTTAAAAGTGTGAGCAAAGAACAAGCAAAAATTAGGCAGATCCAAAAGCAGTATTCATAAAACCCTGTCTATGAACTCTGTCCCAAACTGAAAGGATACTTTCTGAAGAAACAGCTTAAACCCCAACTTTTACTCTTTCCTTCAGCTGCAGATTTGACATAATTCTGTGACCAATGAGTACAAAAATATTTCTAAATCCTTACAGATTTTAGATTAAAAGTATCTCAATTTCCTTGCACTAGCCAACGATCTCTTCTGCTTAGGAAATAGCAGTTACTTTTGACAGAAACGTTGTCAGGCTAGGATGTCTTATTATGAAGGGATAATGTGATATGAAAATGCTTCAAATTAATAGGATTCATTTAATTTCAGAACAAAATTGTTTTATCTGGTTTCCTACAATACATATACATATACATTTCCTCTCTCTGAGGAACAAAAAGTTTAAAGCAATTGTTCTAACAGAAATCGTAGGACAGTATCCTTTTACTGCATTTAGATTTAAAGACTTCTCATATTCCATAAATATTTCATGGAGCATTTTACAAAGAAAACATGCCATTAGTTTACCAGCCTTCAACTGTACAATCAATTACTGGAGGAGTTATTACCTACTACACCTAAAACACATGAGGCCAAACAACCAAGACTACAAGTATTTTTCTTGGAACTACAAGCTCATCATTCTATCCATTACAAATGAATAAAAAGTAAGAAATATTAAAGGAGTTCAAAATTTCTCTGTAGGTATTATTCTTTTTTGATACAGCTGTTATTTCATTGAAATTACAGCAAATGGCTACATGAAGTGATGGCCTGCATGAGCAACTCCATGATAGATACGATAAACAAGATTTACATGTTCTATGTTCCTATAACATAAATTCCTTGGATATTTTAACTATACAAAGGTGGAAAATTCTTTCAAAAGCATAGATTCAAAGAACTGCAGCTCCCCCAACAGCATGTCACAATACAGGCAGTACATATAGAAAATAGCTTAAATAGAGGGCTTGTTATTACTATGGCAACCACAGCAACTGGTTTTCAAAATGAATAATAGCTCTGTTAGGCACTTCATTAATTTTTTTTTTTTAATCAAACACTGCCCTTAATCTTCTCAATGGAACAAAGAGTTATTCTGAATGCAGCAGAAACAGGAAATAAAGTCCAATCCACTTTTGTAAATATAGGGTAAGGTCCTTTTCAGAACCTTTGCTAGAAAAGAGTAGGAAAGTACATCTTGTCTGCTGTTACATATAAAGAAGTCAGAGAAGCAGAAGCAGACGAGGTTGGTGTTAGAAGGTACAAGAAAGCAAGTGATTAGGAAAACAATGCTAAAGAAATATTCCTGAAACTGCTAAGACCTGCAACAAGTGAAGCCAGTGACGGAAATGACGATAAGTAATGGAGAACAACTGTGGCAGATGCAGATGCTCCTCATAGGTCTCCCAAAACATTCAATTTCTATGCATCATCAATTGGTTTTATTTTTACACTAATACCATCGAAACAGTCTCTAACTTTTCAAGTAGAACTAAGAGAAAAGCCTTTAAACCCTATCCTGAATGTTTAAAAAAATTACAGCTCTTACTGATTTAATTATGAGTCCTTACTCCAGTGGTTGCATTGGAAATATTATTTCAGTTTAGCTTTACATTAGGTTCTATTATATCAAATTCCTGTAAAAGGCTAGCTCTTAACCTCTAATCCACGTTAGATTTTTTCAGTCAACTACAAACATGCATTACATCTCCAGAGTATTTGTCCATTGTGGTTAAAACACATGTGAGAGCACAATGAACTAATAATCTGCATCAGGGAGACAGTATAGCCCAGACATACAGAGTGAAACTTGCTCCACTGTGATGACCTCTCCAGATAAGTTTTATGTACATTTTCCAGTTCTGGGCATGCTGCTAGTGAAGTAACAATGACTTGTGTTCCTATTTTCTTAATAGTGAGAGAGATGCTAGCAAGAAAACCTAAAGGATTAATTATACATCATTAAGCCTTTGTAAACTGACTTACAAGCTGTATGTGCCACTCATTACAACATGTATTCGCTAATCTTGATATTCAAAAGCTTCAGGACCCAGTGATGCCGTGATGATTTTTTGCCTTTTCTTTTGTACCCCTTTTATATAGCTTTTATGTAGTCTTCGTGTTTTTAGCCCACATACTTGTAATTTTTTAAGTCTGATAACTTAGTTTAGACCTAATATTCCATTAAGCCAGGAGATCAAACATCCTGGAGGCCTTGCAGTTGGAGGCCAGAAAGCCCTGTGTTATCCTGAGAAACCAAGGTCTTCCCTAGAACACTCTGTAAACTAAGATAGGCCCATCGAGGGGGGGATTCCTCAGAATGACAGGTTCATTCAAGTCTCTCATTGGGGAATCTTTGATAGGGATGCTAATTTGCAAAGTCTATGAATTATGTACGTGATTTATTGTGGGTGTGCATTTCGGACTGCATTTCAGCACATTCCACCTGGATGAAGTGTGGCACACCTAAGGCTCCTTAAATAAATACTGAGGTAAAAATCCCTTTTTCCCTTAACGGTGTCTGACTTTTAATTTTAAGACCAGGGAAAGGCAACAAGATAATGTTCAGAATTCTCAGTAGTCTTGTTGGTGACATTCCTGGTAAGATCTTCCCCTGCCACAAAGTCTGCAAGACATCATGAGAAGAGGCAAAGCTGCTCCCTCAATCTATGACTTCAACAGAGAACACTGAACCTCTCACCCAAGTTTATTTTACTAGATAATACAGATTTCACAAAGTGTAAGTTCAGACTTCATGATGCTATCAGGTAAGGAAGGGAGACAGCATACCAAAAACAAAAAGCCATACAAACACAAAAACTACAAGAACATCACATCATATAGTACCTCTTTTTCTCCCAGCTCATCCAGACTAAAATATCCCTCTTCACTTTATTGTTCATCACATGGCTCAGACTCTCAGACTGTTTTTGAACACCTGATCACAAATCAGTACAATAATCTCCTAAAAATTCTGCTAAAACTCAGACACAAAACCACCCTTTTAATTAATCAATCGTGCAATTTGCAGTAGAATGCTGTGTAACTCCATTTTTTTTATTATGATCAGTTAGAGGTAACTACCAAGGCAATTTTGCATGTGCACAGGAATTTGAATGGTAACTCAGGGTTGTTTTTCTTTAACAGGTCCCACTGTAATGCTCTACGTCCAAATCCACTTGGAAATAGACATAATACAGAACTCCACTCTTAATGGAGCCATGAGCATAATATGGGAGTTTTAAGGACTGTGCTTGCATTACATGTGCTACGAGCATTTTTCTTTTTGAGCGGCTCTGTAGTTTTAATCGGGAATGTTCTCTGTGGACTACCACACAAAAAGAAACAGCTTACTCTCTAAGCTATTTTGATAGTAATAAAATCACATAGATCTTCGATTTATAGGCAAGAAGTCCAGAACCTCAGAACTAGGGCTAATCTGTGTAGTTCACAGTGCCTCTTATCCATTTTATTAATCTGAGTCATACTTGAATACCTAAACTCTTGACCATAAAAAAAGCTTAAAGCTTTAGGGTATAGGCTCCTTTTTCAGAACTGAGAAAAGGGAAAGATTATCTTGTTAATAGGATAGGAGCTTCAGCTGTTCAGTCTTACTCATTTTTTTTTCCCCTCAATAAAAACTTAATTCAATGATAGGTGGTGTTTGGAACACAGAACAGTAAGAAGTCTTTGCTCAAGTGAAAATTAACAAATCCTTGTTAAAATATAACAATATTAATCTAAATTTTTCTACTTGAAAAAATTTGATTCCAACAACGTGGAGGCCAGTGAACCTGCCATGAAAGGGTCCCCGAGGACCCCCTGGGAGGGAAGGACCCTGAGAGGCATTCTCCAAGTCAGGGGACACAAGAGGCTTCTCTCACAGGATCCCCTGATCTGTTATGCTGATGTACCCCTGTTCTGCTCCCTCCATTGCCCTGTTGGTCCCCCGACAGACTCCTGTCCCTCAGTCACTCCCCTCCTGTTCCCCTGTTGCCTCCCATACCCTAGCCCCGCCTGTGCACTGCCCCCATGACCCCTGAGGGTTGGCCCCTGATGCTCTCTCTGCCCCTACCACCCCCTACTTAACCCTGAACCCTCCCCATGAGTCTTGGTCTTTGTCCCTGGAGTTACCCACACATGCAGCTGGAATAAACAGCTCTGTGGACCCCAAACAAAGGCCCTTCCTGCCTCTTTGCCATCAACTCATATTAGCAGCTATCCGGCTTGCTACACAACAATTCTTCTGTAAGGCCTTTGATACAGACCCCCACAACATTGCCACTAATACTAGAGAGATTTGAGAGATGGGCTATTAGATGGATTTGGGCATTCAGTGAGTTCCTTATCCAAGGAGTGACAGTCAATGCCTCAACTCCAAGTGGAAACGAGTAATGAGTGGTGTTCCACAAAGGTCCACAATGGGGCCAATACCATTTAGTATCTTCCTTGATGACACTGACAGTGGGATTGAGTGCACACTCAGTAACCTGGCAGACGACACCAAGCTGTGTGATGCAGCAGATATGCTGGAAGGAGCAGATTCCATCCAGAGGGACTTGGACAGGCTTAAGAGGTGGGTCCAGGCAAATCTCAAGAAGGTCAACAAGGGCAAGTAAAAGGTCCTGCACCTGGACTGGGGCAATCACTGGAATCAGCACAGGTCTGGAATGACTATGTCAATCAAGGATCTTAAAAAATAAGATAAATATATCTTGAAGAGACAAACTATGCAAAATCTTCTCAAAATTGTTTCAAGAATCTATTATTATCTAGCTACAAAGAAAAATCATAAATTAATACCTTTACATTGAAATATTCCACTAGAACAGTAATCAGAATAAATGCTTACTATTACATGAAAATACAAGTTATGAGACCAACCCACAGAAAACAGGAAGACAAAATACTAATCTTGAAAAAAGTTATCACTTATGGATATTTAGCATTTATTTCTTTCAGAAGATTCTGGATTTTTAAAAAAGATGTTATAAAGTCTACTGGTAGAATACTGCCCTTTTTTATTAATCTTTTTTTAATAGCTAAATAGGAATGCATGTTTTGTAGGAAAAAAGCTAACTAGAACAGAACAAGAATCAGAGAGGACACCTTTTGGTGATAATAATTTGAAAAGACAGATATGACTAATGGCACATCACACAAAGCAGCAGTAGGACTCATGTTCACTTTATACTATATATCAACAAACTGAAAGGAGAATAAGCACTCACACGATCAACTACAAGTAATTCACAGCTGCAGGGGGCATTAAAATTCTAAATGACATGGATGTACTAGGAGCACAGAGATAAATCACTGTGTAGCTCAGTGCAGGTAAATTAATGAAGCTGGGAACAAAATTAATCCAGTTCATTTCAATTAATGCATTTTGTAAAGTTATTGAAACTTTTCAATAGCACCAGTTTGGCAAGCAATTTTACAGGACATAACAGACTGCTGTTACAGAATACTAGATTTATGAGCCATAAATGAAAGAAAAGGTAATTACTGTTAGATCAAGTTTAATATAAATCTAGAATGGATGTGACCACGAATAGGAAAATCCTACTTTTCAAGTTGCTGCAACAATACATAAGACCACTGTAATGGGAAAAAGAGACATCTAACAAGTTTTCTTTCTGAATTTAATTTCTAGAGAACTACTCTTGAATTCTTTTATTATAGTACAGAGACAATCAGCTATTGTTATGAGATAATCTGAGATTACAGCATTTTTAGTACCTGTAAAATTCATAATTAAGTTTTGCCACCATCAGATTAATCAAAAGTTCAGCTATTCCTTACATGTTCTGTAAGACTTCACAACATTATCTACTACTTCCATAGCAAAGCACTAGCTAAGAGACAGCACCCAACTCAGCAGCCTGTAGTACTCCCTGAAAAGGTTTTCTGTTTTAAGATTTGGTTAGAAGGAGAAAGAGAAATAGATGAGTTTAAAAAAAAGTACAATGAAAAGGGCTCTTGAATGTGTACAGCAGCAAGAGTAAATTTAAGATGGGAATACTTTAAGTTTTCATGGGTGCTTTTACAGGCCTTCTACTCTTTTTATCAAGGTAGTATGCTAAAAAACTTTAATATATTATTTTATGTATGCTAAAACTTCAATATATTATTTTATTCAATTTGAGATATGTCATGACAAAGTAGAAAAAAGTGATCTTAACATGCAAAACAATTTTACAGCTTAAGAAATTAGTTGGTTTGACTCTGAAATAATTTAATACATGTGTTATGTTGCATAACAGTAGCATTACAGTGTTATGAAGCTTTATTAAATCAAGAGAACACAGTACACCAAGATTAACATTTATTATTGTTTGACTCAACTAAATGTTTCTCACATCCAATTACAGACTCATTAGCCATACATGTGGAAAAAAGAAGAAAAATAGTTGATGTGAAGACAAAGAAGGAGTTAAGGAGGTGCTTTAATCAGCTAATTTTTAAATTGATATTAAAAATCCAGCACACATCTGCTGTGCTGAGGTTGCAAGTATGCAATAACTTGTTTGTTGCTTTGTCAAATTTTATCAACAGTTTGCTTACACTGTGTTTGCACAGTAAACAGCTCCCTAGAACATTGTAAAAGATTACTAAAAATCCAAGTTTCATAAATTTAACAGAAATAAAGTTTAATTGGAAACCTGATATACATGTTCCTCTAACATGTACAAAGTGTTCTGCTGAAGGAAAGAGAAATTTCTTCTCGGAAACACTCCCCCCAGCTGCTTTGTTAAAGTTCTGTTCCCTGCTCTTAAAGCAAGCAACTGTTTGCAAAAGATTCTGCAAGCTCATCTTCACTCAGTAATGCAAGGTCCATTACAAGGAAAGACAAGGCCTGAAATTAAGTAAGTCTACATCAAACTGATTGCAAGTCAAGCATAAGCACAGGTTGATTGCACAAAACTACTGTGAATTATTCCTGCTGAATAACCGGGCATGCAGTACCAGGAGTGGGACGCACAGACCCTACAGTGTACTCTGCAGCTGCCTCCTGAACTCAGCTGTGCTACTGACAGTCCCACCCAGCTTCCTGAACTTGCACACATCACCTCCCTATGAGCTAACTGACAGAGGTCAGTCCTCAAGTCCCTCTCCAACCAAAACTGCTTCTTGCAATAGGCTCCTTCTACCAACTCACATTTCTTGCAGTAACTATTTCCACAAGTTCATAATATCCAACCTGTGGACCAAACCAAATTCCAAATTCTGTAAGTGGTCTCCAGTGGCTAAAATAATCTTCACTTCCAAATTTATACGCATAATCCATCTTTTTGAGAGTGTTCTTGTGAAAAAACACACTCTTTCACAACCTTTAGTTGACATACAAGACTAAAATTGCATTTTATATTATCTTTATAAGATAGTGATTATTCAAGTGTGACTGAAAGGATTTCAAGGTCATTTCAATTACTTTGTATTCATAGTCAATATTTATTCCTCACATTATGATAAAAGTCTTGAGTTGAAAATGTGCGTGACATGGCTACAGTTCCACAGATTAACTTACTTGAAAGGACTTGTTACATAATCTATTTCAACAATATGCAAAAGTGTATCAAGGAAACAGACACAACAGAAATACTTCACTTCTGTTACTTCTACTTCCAAGCAAAACCGAGCCTAATACCTGCAGAAATGAACAGAAAAATGTCTCCAAGACTTACTAATTCAATTCATCATGACAAACAAAGCCCAACTATTTGTGGCTCTAACACAAAACAGACTCATACATACCACATCACCACACACATACACAATGTTGCCAGTTGCAACAGAATAGCCACCTATCCCTACATTACTTACCACAAATTTTAGATTGGAGTCTATTACCTAGTTTCTACCTTAGTACATTTCCAGTATTGTTCTGAAGAAAAACAGGGAAAAATAAACCACAAAAATCACCCCAAAAACAAATTTAAAAACCCACCACACACAATCCGCAACAGTTTCCCAGGCTACTGCTGTCATTATAAGTCAAGAATACTTTTTAAACATAATCTTCATTGTAGCACAGAGCTAAACCAAACATCTTCCAAAGATGCATACATTAAAAATGCATGCAGACATGCACAAACCAGATTCTGATGAACTGTGCATATGGTAATATGCACATACATGTTTGCATATCTATATATATATTGTGTACACACACTTTCCCTAATATATACCAATAATGCAGTATAAGTAGTATCATCATATACGATCTACTCCTAAGAGCTTCATGATCATCAAGAGTTTGCATGTCATCAATAAAGAATTTATTTCTTTCACTAAAAAAAAAATCATCTATTATCTGTAGAGATATATATATATATATATATATGCGCGATTGAACATATTCCAGATACAAAGGTGAAAATATTTGCATCAAAAAATCAAAACTAGGTATAAAATTCTATTCACACAATGTCAAACTGTACTCATCAGTTTACACAGCAATAGAAAGAACAAGCTTTCTATAAACAGATGTAGTAAAGGCATTACTTAGTGTTTGGTAGAAGAAATAATATTGAGAGCTTATTAGATATTTTTCACACTTTATTATCAAGGAAACATACTCAAAATTCCTACATATATTTCAGTGTGAGATTCATAAAGTTCAATAGCCAAAAAAAAACCAAACCCAGTTTGTTTAAATAGCATTGACTAAGTTCACCACAGGCAGGGTGACTGCACTCCTAATAAGTGGCAATTTTCTTCCAAAATTATTTCACTTTAATCCATAAATCTGATTTACTGGTAAAGTATTCTCAACTAATTAGACAGCAAAAGTGAAATGGATAGGTTTTCACTAAACTCTGTCTTTCCTTTGATTTTGCAACCTTATGTAAAAAAGATTTCTACCATTAAAGCATTCTTAAATTATGAGTTTTCATGTCAGTCAAAATCACAAAGGTCATAACATCTTAGATCAAAAGACTAAAAAGTGATATTTGATTATAATTTTCAAGTTTATGTAAAATATGTTTTAACACCTCCTTTTATTCACAGTTGCATTTCATAAGAATGTCCATAACTCACTGAAATGCTGAATCTCATCCAGTTATGAGAGTTTCAACAGCTGTACTCTCCTAGCATCAATCTGACAATAAGACACAGCATAGAAAAAAAAAGCCACAACACAGACTGTATTATATTGAAGAAGCCTCATGACAATGACCCATTCATGCAATTTCTACCTCTTTCTGTAAGTTTCCTGCAGATATCTTCCAGAATGGTCTACCTCAAAGACACTTCCTTTATTCATTATTTTGCGCTAAACTCCTAATCACCAAGTTCTTCAAATGCAGTGTACTAATTCTACTTCAGATTTTCACTTGAAATACAAAGCCATTTGATTCTGTGATACCCTCTCAGCACTTGTATTGACTATTCAGCAGCTAAAATCCAGTATACAAAGGGAACAGTCAAGTTATCTGACAATACATTTGTTTTCTCATTGACTTGTTGTCAGCATTCACAGATGAGACACAGAACTACTGTATCAGCCTGTGAACATGAAGAAGGCTCACTGAGTAGACAAGCAGTAATACTTACATGCCTCACCATTTTTCACTCCTATATATTTCCAAATATGAAAATAACTCTTCTATTCCAAGTTGTTCCATTATCAGGCATTAACAAAAAACACAGCTTTGGGGGTTTTTCTAGAGTTTAGTCTAGTAGGAAGAAATAATGTGAGAAAGAAAAAGAAGCCATCAAACACCCTACTTATTAGTAGGATGTATATAACTCACTTATTAAAAGTATGAGTACTAAATGCTTTCAATATTATTCTTTCTTTTGTAAGATCAATTCTCAATGTGGAAAGAATTAAATTCTAAGCAAACCATATTTCAAGACAGTAGATCAAACAGAAAAATTCTATAGTTAAAGAATAATTTAGATGTAATTCATAGGTCTGGTAAGAAACACTCACCAAGATCTGTATTTGGGCCAGCAAGTAGCTGCTTAAATTTGTCTAATCGAGACGCTTCTCTCTCAGTTAATGCAGGAGTAACTGAGATGCTGTAGTCTGCCATTCCACTTGTCAAGGGAGGTATGGAAGTTTGTGGAAGTGACTGTGATCTCTGCATGGAAGAATTTTCACTAGCATTATCTGAAGGGAAAAAGAAGCATAGCAGTTAGCCTCAGCCAGTGAGAAGGCTACTAATCAGTTTAACTTAATTTGTGAATTTAAAATAGAATTCTATTTTTGAAAAATGCAAAATCAAGTATAGCAGAAGTTTGGACTTCAAATTACTTGGATTCAGCAGAAAAAGCATTTCTCTTTGAAGCAATATTCCACAATTAAAATACATCAATCAGAAATCACATTAATAGCAAGGCTAATGGATTTCTAAAATCTCTGTGTTACTAAAAGCTGTTTTCATTCTCCTTGTCATTCTTAAAAAAAATATAAAACAAAGAAACAAATGAAAATCAACCATTGAGAAATCTTGAAATCATTGCAATTGGTTACTTTAAAGCTTATACACAAAACATGGAACAGATCACATGAGGGTGAATTTCCCAGTCCACCTGTATGAGTTTCTCCAGCTTTTCAATACATTTTATGCAGTATGATTTTAATAGTAATTTTTCACAATAATAGTATTACTATTAATTGAATACATCTTGGTGCATTTAACCAATAAAATACATTCAATAGTGGAATTTCCTTCCAAAATTGGAGACAATTTAAGGCTGAAAATTAAGAAAGTTTAATTATTCTTCCCTCATACACATTACAATTTAGTAAGGCATGCAGTCTTCCTCTCAGATAAATCACTAGTGATCAACAGCACTTTGCTGCAGTACTAATAAAGGATTGGGAAGGGCTTCCTGTCTTACATGGGTTAATATTACAGCTCTCATCCTTTAACTTCCAACATCTTTTTCATTTTTCAACATACCTAATGAACTCGATTTATGACCTTCACTGACTGATTTAACAAGCCTATTATCACCACAGGCAACTGAAGTCAGCTGTGCAAATTCCTCTTGCTTTTCTTCTTGTAGACGTTCTTCCTGAAATTTATGTTGTTCTTGTAGCTTGCTGTGATTCTGAATTACTTTGTGAGCTGTTTCCATGACCACTTCTGTATTTAAGTTTTCAGCAGCTATTGCTAAGAGTTCATCATCATCATCTCCAAGATCCCAAGCATCACTTGTGTTACTTTCAAATTCTTGAAAGGTACTGACTTTCTTCAATTTCACTGGAGTTGTAGGTGGCTTTGAACCTGGTTTTATCAAGCTGTTCAAAACCAAATAAACAATATTTAGAAAACTAGTAAGGAAGCAAAACACAAAAATGGATAGGACCAAACCCCAAAAGTTCATAGTTGACATCATATAGGTAGCAAATATTTATTTCCCTCCACTCATGTTATCACTCCATCCACCCAAGGTAACATACAGCTGAAGAAGTCTGAGAACAAGGGCTGTAAAAACTGACACTGTTGCTTTGAATAGAAGCTGAACAAATCTTTCCTTTGCTTTTCTTAAGAAGAAAAAAAAAAAAAAAACCAAAACATACAAAAAAAAGACCAATCCCAAAGTCACATGAAAGGAAAAGGATTACTACTAGAATAGCTTATAAAATAGACAGGGCACATTGCATTGCTCCTGCTTCATACATTTCTGTAGATTTCAGCCCTTTCAATGCAATTGCTGCATAACAGCACAGGAGCTGTAATCAAGTCATGGTCTACTCCTAAGTCATCATAAGCAATCACACAACAAAATCACTGTCATAAACAAATCAAGTCTCACCTTAAAACTCATTAAATCTATCACTCCTCCCCATTCAGGCATGCCAGCATGGATTTCCTTCAGAACTTTGCTCTTCTCAGAGGAAGGATATTTCTTCTGATTACTAGTCTGAGTGGACCCTGATCAGCTCCCAACCTTTTGCCCCTGTCAGCATGCAGTGTGAGATACGAACCAAGTATCCCTCCCTAGCCTGGCACTTGTTCTCACTTAGAGTAATGCAGAGCAATCACATCACCCTTCAGAACTGAGCTGAGTAAGGTATAAAGTTGAGAGGGTTTCTTAATCTGTTCTCAAAAAATAAAGAAGTTACTGCCATTAACTTAACTGTGCTTTCACAGAATGGGCAAGGTGGAAAGGGACCACAGCAGCTCATCTGGCCCAACCTCCCTGCTCAGTCAGGGTCATCCTGTACAGAATTACATCAAGATGGTTCTTGAGTTCGTTTCTGACCTGTCCTTCCACTTGGGCTAGGTTTTCTTTTTTCTGTTAAGATAAGGCAGGCAGGAGTGCAAATCAGAAAAAGTTCTTACCCAGTTCTCATACAATGTCAGTTATAATGTTTCTGTTATGTCTTTCAGGGAGTAACTTCCCTAACAGGCGCTACAACAATTACACTTTTCCCTGACTTGCCATCACTGTCTAAAACAGCAAGGTCTTTCTCCAATTCTGTCACTTCAAGCAATAAGATTCCAGGTTTTGTTACTGGGCCTCTATACGTCCATATTTTGAACCAATTAATCTCATTTCTTTTCATTTAGCCCTTAGGATCACACATTTCAACTGCCTCCAACTCTGTATCATCTGAAAATTAACTAGAATGTTTACTTCCTGTACTATTTTAAACCAGCCCTTGAAGAAATCTAGTAGAAGCATGACGTCCTTCCAACCAAATACTTTTCTTTACAACACTTTTTTTTTACTTTACCACAATTTCCCATGTATAAGGAATTACAAATAAACAATAACAGTTGGCAACCTATGTTAGTTAAGATCTGAAAGAGCTGATTTGTTCCTGCAAATATGGTAACCATCAGGAAGTCACAAAGGAGAAGTCAGAAGAGAGATGTCAAGATTATGGCAAAAAATTGAAAAAAGGAGATTAACAATAATTTTTATAGCCAACAGGAGGAAAGAAAAAGAAAAAAAAAAGAGAGAAGACAGAGGAGATCCAAAATACCTGGAATATTTAAGTATCAGGTTAACTTACGTTCCATGCAATAACGGATCAAAAGGTGGATGCTGAGCTCCATACACATGTTGAATACTAAAGGAAAAGAAAGAAAGTTATCACAAAAACAATAAATATTTGAAGAGTTTCTGTGTATTTAACAGTCAATAATAAAACCCGAAATGTTCCAACAGTTCTTTGTTTCAAATAATTCCACATAACACTAAAAAATAATGAAGCTGCAATTGAGGTGCATACAAAGGAGTAATTTAATAAAAAGCGAAGATTTGCTAAAGAGGAACTCTTTGTGAGATCTAAGCTAACTTATGCTATTTTATATTTCTAACCAGGAATTAAAACAAGAAATAAGTTAACTCTGCAGTAAGAATCTACAAAAATTCTCTTCTCTGATTAATCATTTCTTCATTTTTCTATTGCAAAAAATTAAAAATCCTCAAAGAAACGTCTATAAAGATTTAATCTTCTATGTACCCTTGTCACCCAAAATCCAACCAGATAATTCTTAACCACTACTAAAGTACAAGGATGACAAAGATACAGAAAAAATGCAGACAGTGACAGATTAGAGAACAAAAGCCATAGGAGTATTAAAAGAATGCTTTGAAACAAATATGCTTCCAAAGACAGACTTATTCACTGGCCTCTAACACTACAAAATAGCATGTTATTGTGGGAAAACCAAAACTCTCCATAAACTAAAAATTCATTATCTCCCAGTTATCAGGTATAAAATTATTTTGTAAGTAAAAAACTCCACAGAAGACACATCAAGATTTATATGAAGCTACATAATAGAAATTATTACTATAGAAGTCTCTAACTGTAAGAGAAATAAATCATATGCAACATTAACATCTACCCAAACCTGTACTAAAAACCACATAAAAGGATGCAAACATACTCTCCTGACACACCAAAAACAGTTTCCAGACCATAAGGATAAGTGAGTCCAGCCTTAGTAAACCTGAGATACAACCAAAAAGACTGCAGTCATAACAGATTTTAAGAGAGGCTTACACTTTCACAAGAGGTGCGGCATTAACACCAGAGCAATTAGCCCTAGTGGTGACTGAAAATGGTGGTTTATAAAAACTCTTAACGATTTTTATGTGATTCCATGGAAATAAAAAAAGTCAGTCCCCCAGCAGCCTTTCCACATAACCATACACCATCCTCTCCATAGCCAATTTTCCTGCTCTATGCTCACGTGACAATGAGGCATCACCATCCTTTTCCATACACACAGAACGTGCCTTTTCCTTACATCACTCTGTGAATAACTGCAATGGAAACCCACTCAAATAAAACGCAACAACAATCCTCTCCATGCCATAGAAAAAAATCAAATAAAAATCAAAAGCACATTCTCCACAGCGTCCTTGTTTTTCCACAACCCGGCAGTTGCCTGCAAATTAACTATTCATAGACCCTCTGCAAGAGAGGAGGAACGAAAGTGTTCCACCCTCAAGAGATTCAAAGTTACAAAGAAAACATTTTAGAGGACCAACAGTTGGACTAAAAAAGATAGTTTGTTACTAGAGAAACAAAACTACTCCCAGTTAGTGCTTATGGGCAACCGAAACTGTAAGAATGTAAATGATGAGCAGGACTATGTTGCTGAATTCAGGTTAAGTGCATAAAATACAGAGTTACTGTTCTCTGACAACCACAAGTACACATCGCTCTTAGAAAAACCGTACGGTGAGAACAGTTTAGGGATGAGACCAGAGAACACTATTAGCAGTCAAAAGAGTTAACGCGACTTAGGGAATCTATTCTCTGGAAAATCTGGAGAATGTGCTTGTAGCTCCTTGCAATAATACAACGAGTGGGCTGCTGTTCACAACTCAGAAAGAAAGTTGAGAAATTGACAATATTTTGAAATACGCAGCAGAAACTAAAACATGTCTCTCTGCTTAGAAAATGGAGTTTCCTGCAAAGTATTTCAAAAATATCATAACTTGTATCCAAGTTTCAAAACATCCTAACTTGACGCTGCTGAGAGCAACAAACACATCCTCCCACTCAAAATTTCCCAGTGAATACACCCCCAACATCATGTTAACTCCTTTAATCATGGTGTCAGGCTGGAAACTCACATTCCGATAATTATTTAACAACCTTTCTGACACAAGCTATAATCAACGCTTACTGACCACCAGCGATCTCCACCAGACAACTGGAGGTGCCCAGCACTGGAAGGCTCCGAGCACTGAGCTAACAGGAGAAACGGGTCCGAGCAGTGACCGGCCGGACATGGTCCCTGCAGCAGAGACTCACAGGACCTGTGAGGTCCCGTCGGACTGGGCGGCCGGGGGGCAGGAACGCGGTGTTGGGGTCACAGCGAAGCCGGACGGGCAGAGCCGCTCCCTCTGGCCCGGCCCCGTCCAGGGGACCGCGACACCGACCTTCCCGCGGCCCCTCTTACCTGCCCGGCACCTTCGCGCCGCTGCGCTTCCAGAACTGCTTCCTGCCTCCGTCGCTCGCCATGGCGGCGTCACCTCATCCCCCTCCGTGCTCACGGCCCCGACCCCAGCCCGCTCCCTCAGGCTTCACTCCCCGCCATTCCCTTCCACAGAAGCAGCAATGAGCGCCGCCATCTTGGGACGGAAAAACAACCCCGCGCCTCATTCGCCCATCGAAGTGGCCCGGAAGCTTCGGCCAACCAGAAGTGAGATTGCTGCCGCGTGGGGCCGGTTGGGCCAATCGCAGCGAGAGGATGCTGGGGCGGGCGGGGGCGGCCCCGGCCCGGCCCGGAGCTGCGTCTGGGAGGTTCCCGCGGGTGTTCCCCGTGCACAGCATTCCTCTAACTCAGGGATTACTTCTCGTCTCTCCGACTGTGACGTGTTCAGACTTTAATCCTTATTGATTGAGCCGTACAGAGCAATTCCTCAGAGTACTCCTCAAAAGTGCAAAATTCACCTAGTAAATTGATGGAGACATTATTGAAGATCAGCGGGCATCGGTTTATAACAAAATGCATGACATTTTTTCTACTTTACTTTTGTACAATTATTTTCATTTATCAACCTGGTTAGTGAGGATGGGAGGGGCGGGGTCGGAGGGGGCTTTAATCTTCCTTTGTTTTAAAGCTCTCCAGTCATTGTACACACTTCATTTACCGCTTTGAGATGGTACAAGATTGCGGGGTTTTATTTGTATCTGTGGATTTCCCAGCGATTCTGATCCAAGGATACCTCACTTCTGCCAAGAAAATAAATACGGTTTTATGTTATTCTTTGGAGTATGGCTCCTATGAAAATAGTGCTGAGTTACAGGGGTTTTTTGCTGGATCTCTATGCAATTTAGCACATAATTTAATATATCAGCAATGGTTCGGGGAACATCCTGCCACAATTAAGCCAAAAAACTGGCATGTAATATAAGACCTGATCTGCAGTGTTACGTTTGTTCTTTAGTGTGTATTTCATGTGTCAGTTACTTCTTAAGAGTTAATAAGAAAAAATAAGTTTTCTTCCTGCTTTGGGATTTACTTTAGTAGTTGCCTTCTAAGAACTGACAAAAATGAAATGTTTCACAGATCTTGCTAGATCACTATCCACAGGTGAAAGCTGTAATTTCAATGCCATTTATAAATATATATGCTGGTAGTATCATCTTCTCCATTTGTGTCCTTCAGATAGGATTCCTCTTACAGATTCTGGACCTTGAGTATCATCAGCAGTAATGGAATTCACAAGAAAAATAAATGAAATATGATCTATGTCTGATAGCTGAAGTGAAATGAAACCTGCAAAGTTGTGACTGGAACTTTGGTCATAGCTAGATAAATTTAAATTATACCTGTTGCTGTTAGAATACAAAAATGAGGTATTTCACTTATGACAAAAGTGATCAAAATCAAAAGTGATTTATCAAAAAAGTGATAAATCCACAAAACATACATTCCATCATTAGCAGTAATATGGATGTTAAAACTGTGTTTCAGTAATTTTTATTAGTTCATCGTTGGTATTTATCAAAGGGAAACGTAGTTAGATTTGGCCTAGATAGCCCCAGCCATCTGTCATCCTTATGACAGTTGACCTGAATCCTGAAGTGACACCATTTAACTTTTGTGTCTGTCTGGTGCAGCCATGTGGAACTTCTGGTTCGTTTTAACAGTGGAGGTTTTGCTGACGTAGATAACCAGGTCAATACAAGGTTAATTGTGTTATTATTATTTCATTATATTAAATATGTGTTATCTTGTGCTTAAGTTTTAATGTGTTGCAGAATTTTGTGCTGGAAACAACTGTTTCATGGATTGTTCCCATGCATAAATCTGACGTGCAAACGGGGCTGCATTTGTATCAAGAACTGCAAGTGCCCCTGTCTGCTACTGTGAAGGGCTGCTGCCAGTTTTAGACTTGTGGACTAAAGTCATACAGAGTTGGCTGCTGTTGACTTTCAAGAAGGCAAGGACACTGTTTTCATTCCTTTTCCATTTATTTTTATTTTATCTCTGACACAGAACTGTGTTGCCAAGGTTCTGGAGATGCAAGGGATGTGGAAGGAGGAACCTTTCAAGACCTCATCAAGTTAGGTGCAATTCTTTAGGCCCACCACTCAAGGTGATCTGGCCACAGTGTGTTCTTGCAGACAACTTACAAAATGGTACTAATTGAGTATCACAAGAAGGAAGTTTACGGCTATGGAAGGAGAGTTTGGTCTGAGCATGTATTTTAGCAGTGTTCCTGCTTAACTTTTCTGGTTACACAAATGTAACATGGACAGCTGAGGGTGTGCACAGGTTCCACTGTCAGTCTCTATACGATTGAGGAGAACTGCCAGTGTCCAGGAGCTGACATTCAACATTGCAGTCATGGCTGAGACTCACCTTTTGCAGCTGGTAAGCACAGGCTTCAAGAACATCCAAACATCCAAACCAGCTGTTTCAAATCTGCTCAGCTGTATTAACTAGGCTTTGCTTCATGGGGACTGCAGTAATATTTCAGATACCATTTGAATGGGAATTTTTGTTATTCTAGAGCAATAAAAAAATATTAAAATGTCTACTGTAGTATTTGTTTTGTTTCCTGAGAAGTTGTGTGCAAGAGTTTATAGTTACGAAGAGGTCTGTTGCCAGTATGGTCAAATAATGTATTGAGCTACAGAGAGTTTGTAGACTTCTTTCTTTTTCCTTTTCTCCCTTTTTTTTCCTTTTGAAATTTTTTCTTTTTTTTTTTCCCTTTGCATTCTTTTTAACTTGAGCATTCCTCAGAATCAGGTAATTGCATACAGTTGGTGACTGTTATTAAGGATGCTTGGGAAGTTTCACTATGTTCTAAAAGGTACACATGTATCTTGGCTGGTCAAAAGGAGGAGTGTTGTAGCCTGCAATATCAATGTTTTGAACAAAGTAGGCACTGAGAAGTTATTTAGTGTGATAGCTGCTGAGCTATGCATCCAGGTGGACATTCAGTTTGGGTTTTAGCTCATCTATTCTGGAAAGCTTCTGCTGTGCTGGTGTGGTTACACAGGTAGACTTCTCCGTGGAGGTGCAGTGTGCCTTGGCAAAAGAAGTTTTTCTGACGACAGATGTGAGAGTACAGATCGATGCTAAACATAATTAACTAAGCTGACAACAGCACTCCCCTGCTAACTTTGCTGCATTCAGACCAGGAGGATTTGCTGATAAAGTTGTATAAGCTGGGGAGTGTTTCTCATGCTGATCTTACACTGCTGTGTCAGCAACAGGCTGCAATGTTGACGCAACTGTGAGGTGTGGCTTAAACTCACTCTACAAGCTGACAAGGCCATGTGTCTCTACATGCATTTTTTCTGTTTGCTTTAATCAATAAGGAAAGAAATTAAAGTTAATTCAAATGAGACCCTCCCATGCTGAAGAATTATTTTATGCACATTTTTACTGTTCTAACAAACTAGTGGAGATTCTTCTGAAGCACACAAGGTTTACTGTGTTTGCTGGTCACTGTTTTGTCTGGTCCATGGACATGCCTTTCTACCAGGCCATTGCCTCCATGTACTTTATTGTAAATATCACGGAAGAAACAGTTCTTTAAAGTAATATTGAGCAAATGGAGTGAAGTTACCAAGCAAGCTAACCCAAAACCAGAATTCAGGTAGAATCAGAGAGAGGAAGACAACAGTTATTCTTGGGTAGAAAACAATCCCAGAGTGTACAGTACTTGGTACTTGGACAAAAAGACATGAGGCAAGGTAAGATAAAATGAATAAGCAATTGTGTAGAACCATGGAAGAAAGAAAACAGGGGTGTTAAAGAAGAGGGATAACGCAGCAATAGCATTAGCAGTAGCAATAGCTACATTCAAGAATGTTAGATATGGTCCAGCAAATCACATAGTCACAAGACCTCTTTCAGGGCAGTGCAGATTTTCTCCAGAAAATTTGAGAGGAAAAAAGAGAGAATCAACATGAGAGAGTAAAGGCCAGTCATCATTGAAGACAAGCAATCACCATAGCATTTTGTAACATTTTCTCTTTAAGTGGCTTTTCCTATTACACATGAATTGGAAAAGATTTTGAAAATAATAGCAAATTTGCCAAAATACATTTACATTGATATCACACTCTATTCAATATCAGTGACAGAAGGCTGTGAGACAGAAAAATAAATAAATAAATAAATAAATAAATAAATATGTGCTTGTTTGAGGTAAACGTTTTGGTCTCTTGTTTCTCTGTCTAGAAGAGTGATTGATGTGGGTAGTATTCAAAAGTTGTCATTCACTAAAGTATTAGTGACAGTGCTCATGTTGACATTTTATGCATTTTAGGTGAAGGTTTTTAGCTTTATTTTTGTCTGTGTCCACACATCAACTGACACAGCCTGCTGGGTGTAGCCTGGAGCTGCACTCTGTCTACAAGGACTGCTGCTCACTGGCAGTGGATGGAAATGCTCTTTCCTGAAGTCTGATGCAATATGCAGTTAAAGCTTAGATGACTCAGAGAAAGAAGGACTCTTTTAAGTGGAAGTAGTGGGTAGAAAACAAAAAAGTTGGCAAAACCAACAGGTCCTCTTTCAAACATATCTCTAGTTCCTTGAAATTCCACCTAATTGTGCCTCCTGTATATACAGCATTTAAACATAGCATTATGTCATGACAGAACTTCAAATACAGCGTAATAAATCAATGTGTATTTGGCTCTGAGCCATGATCCTTCTCTTCTGTTCATTGCTGAGAGAAACTTATTTTCTCTAAATTATACAGTTCATATCAGTTTCTGAATTTCACATTCAACTTAGTATCAGAACAGGGTGAAAAGCAAAGTCAATGGAGTGTTAGTTTATGTTTCTTGAAGTTAAAAGATGTCAAGATATAGGGAGAGCTTTAGAGATGCCAGGAGACCTGCTTAGTATTGTGAGTTGACGAGGAAATAGGCAATACCATTTCTCTAAGGTCAGTTAGAGTAGGCAACTCTTTGGGACACAGAAACCCCTCCCTTTTTTTTTTTTTAATGGCAAATCATAACAAATAGCAAAGCTATTGCTTTAGTCTGAAAACTGGACGTAACAAGACAGAATGTAAAAGATGTATGTCAAGAGCTTTTCTGAATCTACAAATTGGCTCTTTTTTTTCCTTAAGAATCATCTGTAATGTACTTGAGTGCAAAACTAGGTTTGGGCGTGTAATATGAGAATGAGTAGGGCTCTCGGATCCCTTAGGTTTCTGTTTAAAACAGACATACTCATCTTACTATGTGCCTCACTTCTTTTCTTCTTTACACAGTTTGTATTATTGAAGTTTTTTTGAGAAAGTACCTGAAACAAAGTATCTTGTAACTCTAAGAAGGAATGCAACAGCAAGCTTAGGTGCTTTGGTTCAACAATTCTGTTTTGGTAATTTTTCTTCTAATGGACAACTTAACCTCAAATTTCAGGAAAAACACCAGACACAGAAATATTTATCAGCATTATTTACTTTTTCATTATTTTAGTTCATTCTCTGCACTGTCTGTGTTTCTTTTTGTGTTTGGTCCATTGTTCCCAGATATATTCAGCATGGAGGCATTGCATTTGGCATGCCAGTAGCATCAATCATGTCCTCAGTCCCTTCCTTGTTTTGGTCAAAGAAAGCTATTTAAAGTAAATCTGTAACTCCTCCCATGTATCTAAGAAGAATGAAGACATGATGATACATAGAAATTTCAATGGATTATTTTCAGCAGATATTTTCAGGTGTTAGTACACATCAAGCTGTGTGGTAATTGACATCTACCATTTATCTTGAGAGCACACATTTGTTACCTGGCAATATTCATGACTGACTGCTGCAGGATTTGGGGTTTGGATTTTGGGGCTTGGGGATTTTTTTTTCTCTAGTCTTGTCTTTGACTATTCATCATCAGTGCTTTTATGGTTTTTTCTTGGATGTCTCTGCCTAAATCTACCACTGACATCTCTTCTCATGTCTCTAAACCCCTGTTAGTGCATTTTTCATGTCATTTGTGTCTGTGGGAGGGGTTAGTTTTTGTTGGTGTTTCTTGAAGATAGCAAAGCCTTTACTATGCTGTTTGACCCTATTTATCTCTCAATTAATTTCTCTTTGCTCCAAATGTGTATTAGAAGGTAATTAAGTTTCACTGTTTGCTTTTTAATCCCATTTCAGGGTTTCTCTGCATAGCAGAGAAATGTACGCTTGAACTGAAAAGAGACTTATTCCCTTCTTTCTTAGTGTTCCACTTATTTTCAGCATTGAAATCATATTAATACAATTTCTGTAAAAAAGGATTAGTGGTAGAGTAAGTTCAGGTAGTGTAAGGTGAATGAAAAATACCGGATAAAATAAAAAAATTACAGCTGGCCTTAAAGTGTGTTGCATAGATACAATTTCCAGAAGTATCTTCAGTATAATACATTATAGTTCTTATTCAACTCACATGTATCAAAGTCGTGTTTTCTTCTTCTGAAAGAGGAACGGGATTTGCAACTTTAAAAGAAAGTCTCTATCAGGTCCCATGAACTGTCCATTATTGAATATTTATTGCTAGTTTTGTGGTTTGTGTATGCTTTTGCTTGAATGAGAGCAAATATAAACTGAGCAACGAGTGCAATGAAGAAAATGCAGTTGGAGTCCTAGTAACAGAGTCTTCCCAGCATGACTTTCAGTAGAAAAGAGTTATTGAGTGCTCCTGTTGGCTGAGCTGCCCATTTTACTAGTGAGAGTGTTTTCAAGGCTTAGGATTTAGTAACAGAGGCTGAGAGCTTGGTGAAAGAGTCATAAGCATAATTGTACTGCAAAGAAAATGGCAGTAACTACAGATGTTCGGGTGAAAATATATAGGTAAAAAAGTATTTTATACCTCTGCTTTTAGGTGTTGCCGCTCCTTATCCAAGAGGCATATTCTGTTAAATGAGTTAGATTTACAAAGTAGTCTTTAGTTGAAGATGATAAATGTTTTCCCATATTTAATATTGTCAGGGGAATCGGAAAAAAAAATCAAAACCAGCAATTTTGTTCTTCTTAGAGCTTGATACTTTTGAGAAGTGGGTAGGAATAGTAGACAGTTTTCAACTAAGTGAAAAAAAAGAAAACTCAAGACTAAAAAGTGAGAATTAAGTATATACTATTCATATCACTTTCTGGTATAACACAGCATGTAGCATCATGTTGTAATATAATAAAAGGGAACATCTTAGCTTCTAAACCTTGAAATGAAAATTTGCAATTTTCCTTGAATGGTCTTGACAGTTGTTTCAGGACTGGCAATCTTGGTGCAAGAAATGAACTGAAAATACTGATGTAAAACCACCAGAGAGTCCCTAGGTTTTGAAGAGAAAATTATAAGGTAATCACAGGAAGCTTTCAGAAGTTAAAGCCATTTTAAATCGAAAGAGCTCAAAGGTTTAATCTCTCCTACTGAAATATTGAAGTACAGTGGTAATAATTCTAGTATGCATGGTCATTAAAATAAGATTTCACGAGTAACCAGAGGAAATAAATACATTAAATGTGTAATTTTTCGAAGATCTCTCCAACTCAGCCACAGACTGTAGAACAGGAACAATATTGAAATACTAATGAAGTTTGAAAATATCTGTGTTTATTCCTTCTTGGTTTTGTTTTCTAAAATAGTTGCTTAAGGAGATTGTGTTTTATACTGGACTAATTAATCTAGCCAAGGGAAGAACAGATAGATTTCTACCAGACAAATCTTTGTCTATTCTTTTATAAACCCTAAAAAAAAAAAAAGCTGCATTCTTGTTCCCATATTAAAAATACTATAATTATCATTACTATCTGATTCCATACCATCTTTGTTGTCTATGACTTATATAAATTTTTATGGGATGCTCTTCTGCTTTTCCCAGTTCTCAGTCAATGCTAGCCAGTATTTTTACTAATGCTCTAAAAATACAAAATCAGTCATTGCAAAAATTACAAGTTGCAAGTAATGATAATGGCAATCACTACTCCAGAATGTACCAGAGCCATAACATTAATTAGTTATTGGAAAGTAATAATAGAGAAATATTATTAGTTTCAGTTATGTTGCTGAAAACTTTGCTGTGATTTTTCTATAATTCATGAGTCCTGACTGAGGTTTTTGCTGTGTGAAAAATCTATGTTCTTTGAGCAGAAAACCAGAGGAGATGATCATAACCATCCCTTGGGCTGCACAACCTGTGAATTGCTCTCAAAGGTATTCCCTTTTGAATTTCTTGCCATTATTCAACTCTCTTTGGCTGTATTAAACTCTCAACAGCATTATATTGTTTTAGGCATGGCATATGTATATATATATGAATGCATATCAGATACAGATGCTTACTCTTATTTAGAAATCAAATTAAAATGTGGTTTTTTTAGAGTATCACCAAGAATAGTGGACTTTTCATCTTTCTGGCAAAAGGAAATTTAATGGAACCAATTTATTTATATTACTATGTCTAAAGTCTCAAAATGAGCTTTCCTGTTTTTGTGTAGTGAGAAAAGGGGGCCACATGGCTCTGCATAGGTTTTAGTCCAACTAAAATCTAAACTTCTATCTGGAAATGTGCTCTGTCTCTCTTCACTGAGAACACCTTCTCTAACATGGCTCATGGGAGGGAGTCTGTATTGGAACCTTTTCCCTTGGAAACAGTAACAAACTATTTCTTCTTAGTTCTTAAATAGTTATCCAGTTGAAGTGTGAATATATGGGAACAGCAAAGGAATAAATCACCACAGCAGCACCTATATATGTTTTTTATAGTATTCCAATTTTCTCTCTTTCACACTGCACAATAGAAGAAAATGTCCACTTTATTTCATTGCTAATAGTTGGCAGCATGCTGAAAACCAGTAAAATTAATGAGAAAATTATTATAGCAGAGAAATACCGGTCAGTTTTCATCTAGTTTTTAGAAATGATGGATCCAGGATTAAACTGCCTTTAGTAGGCTTTCCGTTTGGCCTTTCATAACACCCTTGCTGTCCTGTAACCTTTCAGTACCTAACTTAGCTTTGGAAATTTTCTGTTGTATTTACAAGGTTGAAGCTTTTACTTTTATTTTCACCCATCTCAAAATGGGAAACAAATATACATGTTAATAAATCCTTATTTTCATTCAAGTTCTTTCTCGAAGGCAAAGAGCTATTCATGAGCAATGCATCTCATTGCTCTTTTCAGTGTGCTCGAGCATGTCTGTAGAGGGCTGAGGTGCCCTTGGCTCTACTGGAAACATTATGCCATCTAAACAAGATGTTGTTATGCCAGGAAAGGATCAATACTTTGATGAGTAGC
This sequence comes from Vireo altiloquus, assembly GCA_013396875.1. Lineage (NCBI taxonomy): Eukaryota > Metazoa > Chordata > Aves > Passeriformes > Vireonidae > Vireo > Vireo altiloquus. Next base: position 440,164 of record VZRF01002283.1, read on the forward strand.
TGCTGGCTCAAAACTGCATTGTTATTTTATAAAGGACCACTTGGAATACATTCCAAAGCATTTCCCGTGGTATGAAGCTCTAGGGATTTGATTTGTCTCTCTGCCCAGGAAAATGAGTTGATTCATCTGTAAATACATGTCTGCCAACCTCAGATAATAAGAAAAAATGCATCTTTTGCCCACATTAGGCTTCAGACTTTCAGCCATTTAAATAGTATACTCTCTTTGTGAACGAAGTACTTCACACACCCACAATTATTTCAGTGGGCAAGAGAGGAAAAGCTCTCAGCCTTTTTTCTGCTGCTGAGACCAGACGAGCCTACCCTTGGGTCTGTGTGACAACAGAACTCTGGCAGCGCTTCACTGGGTGGGGTGCAAGGGCTGGCAGCCCTGCAGGGGCTTGACTTTGAGAGGGTCACCTTGAGATGTGCAGACCTTGAGAGGTGCAGTGCTGCAGATCCTGAGAGGATGCGGTGATGCAGACCTTGGGAGGCGAAGACCTTGAGAGATGCAGTGCTGCAGATCTTGAGAGGTGCAGTGGTGCAGGACCTTGAGAGGCGCAGTCCTTGAGAGGTGCGGTGCTGCAGACCTTGAGAGAATGCAGTGCTGCAGACCTTGAGAGAATGCAGTGCTGCAGACCTTGAGAGAATGCAGTGCTGCAGACCTTGAGAGAATGCAGTGCTGCAGACCTTGAGAGAATGCAGTGCTGCAGACCTTGAGAGAATGCAGTGCTGCAGACCTTGAGAGAATGCAGTGCTGCAGACCTTGAGAGGATGCAGTGCTGCAGTCCTTGGGAGGTGAAGACCTTGAGAGGTGCGGTGCTGCAGGACCTTGAGAGGAGCAGTACTGCAGATCTTGAGAGGAGCAGTGCTGCAGACCTTGAGAGAATGCAGTGCTGCAGACCTTGAGAGGATGCAGTGCTGCAGTCCTTGGGAGGTGAAGACCTTGAGAGGTGCGGTGCTGCAGACCTTGAGAGGAGCAGTGCTGGAGGACCTTGAGAAGTGCAGTGCTGCAGCCCTTCCCGCTGTCCCCCATCTGGCTCCAGCTGAGACGAACCAGAGCCACAGGCCTCTGGGCTGGTGCACTGGGAAAGGCAGGACAGACAGAGCTAAAGGGCTCTCTGCTGGAACAGGCTCAGCTCTCTGCTGAGAAAGAAGTCTTGGAAGAGATAAGTGTTGTTCAGAGTGCTAAACTAGTATCTCTTTGGATAACATCACTAGTATACAACAACCAAGGATCATGTAACTAGCTAGCAAAATGAATTTTAAAACTTTTTGTGATCTTGTATCTTCTTCATGCAGTTGGCGGTGGCTTTAGCAAAAACGTTGTATGGAAGTCCTCTTTATGAATAGGCTGTCATCTGAGGGGAAAACACTACCTTGCTAGATATCAAAACATCATTTAACCCTTCTGTTGACACCTTTAATTCTTCTCTTGTCTCAAGTCCCAAGTAATCCAATTTGAGGATTTAGATGCATAAAGACATGGAATTATTTTGTGAAGGTCTTTTTCCTTTTATACTGATGAGGAAAATAATGACTCAAATAACCTTAATATGGGAGAGGAAAAAAAGGAGACTTCAAAATCTTTCCATGATATGTAAATTCTCCTAACATTTTTTAGATTAATTGTCTGTTTATACTAAACTTGAAAGAGACTCAGTACCTAGTACAGTTTTGAATGAATTTGAGTTGTCTAACAGAGAGAAGTTGCTCATTGGTGTTATCAGAGTAAACAGATATGTTTACCTTGACAGAAGGCATTTTTAACAATGACTACTCACTTCTATCATACTTGTTTAGGCCTCATTTGTTAAAAATGCTCCAAGGTTCTTCCTTGTGTTCTGGGGTGCTGAAAATCTTGAAGAATTCGTTTTCCTTCTAGCTCAATTTAACTGTTATATGCAACCATCAAAACAATGATTGTAACATTAGGCTTGTAAGAGCTTCAGAATTATAGACAAAAACAATGCTTATTTTCTGCAAACCTAACCAATGCAGAACCTGCTTTTCGTACAGAAACAATGTGATTCTCTGCATCTGGAAGGTCAGCCTGAATACTTATTTCACCTTAAAAGAATTTTTCAGTGTTTGTTTGCTGTTTTGTTTCTTCCAGCAATGAAGCCATATCATCTTCTGGCTGTAGAAACAGGCAAGGAACTTTATCAGTGCTCTTGTGAAAAGCCTTTCATAGCATCCATCAGCTCCTGAAAACTTCAGTGGGATTGTTCATCTCTTTGATACCAAGGAAAAAGGATCAATATCTGAGAGATCTATTGTAAGCTTAGGAGTCCTGAAGTAATCAGCCAGCAATAGGCATCTGTGTTTCTCTGAATGTTTACTCTTTCATGCAGTCTTTTTTTCTTTTGCCACCTGCTCATCTAACCTGCATTGTTATTGATTTTCATCTGGCAGGTAGGCCTCAATATACACATATACAATGCCTGGGAGAAACTGAACCTAGGTGGTAAGGTTTCACACTGCTCTGAGAAACACTGATTTTTCCAAAGAGCTCAGACCCAGATACTGTGAATTCGGAGAACAGTAACCTTGAACGAAGACCTTTTTTCTCAGAAAATATCTGAGAACGTTTTAACAGACTCAAGAAAGAAGAGGCTTGTGTCCTTTTTAGGGGACTGGGCTTTATGATTTGGTCCCTTCTGTTAGAATTAGTCCACTTCATTTGTTCTCTATTATGCAACAAACTGAACTTATAGCATAACTATATATGTAGTTCTTACTATCCTTTCACACAAGATAAATGCTTTTTCTCATTTAAGCAGGCAAAAATAAAAATTTGTCTTACTATTCCTCATATAAAAGTATCATCAAAGCCCACTGTCCTGCTTTCAGTTTTCTGTTGACCAAGTGTTGGACTTTAAATTATCAATTTTTCCTATTGAAGGAAGGACATAGCTCAGGAGCATCTTCTCACTTGCAGAGGAGGAGCCAGGGAATGCTTTCCTTGCCACCTGTATTTCCATCCTGTACACTACCATAAACGAAGTTTGGCATTTACTGAAAATTCCTCTTTGAGAAAGAGCAAGCAGTTTTCTCTGAGGTTGCTATTAATATCTCATTATGAAATTATAATACAGGATTTCCCTAGAGTTTGCCAGCAAAACAACTGTTGGAGTAGATGTGTTAATGCTGCTCTGTGCTGTAATGTTTTGGTAATCTCAGTCCTGAAGGTCAAGTCAGACATCATTTGCAGCATGTCCAGGTGTCAGTCAGCTGCAGGCCAAAGAGTTCCCATATAATGTTTGAACCTGGCCTTTTTCATGCCAGCATGACCACAGGGTAGTTAATCTGCATTTTTTGGAGCCTACCTACTTTGATAATAGCATTAGTGTATTAGGAAACAAAGTCTCTTTCTTAGAGTAACTGCAACATTGACAACATTAAGATTATGATGGAAATATGTTAATACAGGACAGAAGAAAGAGTCCTTCCTGAATTTCGAAGGGCACATCCTACTTTATCCCACACTTGCAAGTGTTGTCCTTATATATAGAAGAATTATTAAAGGGTGATTTCTGCTTAAGATGATCAAAAATTTCTGCATGTTTCTGTATCTATTTTTAAGGTGGGTTTTTTGTCATTTCATACTTTCCCTGTACACATTTTCCAGAGATTTAGCAAAAAATTACTGACTTAAAAAAGAATTCTTTGTAATTCCAGTGTTATGATAGCTGTGCCCATACAAACTCATACAAAAGCTGCTTGAGCAGCAGTAGTAAAAACTGTGCCAAAGACATTTAGCTGTTTACTTTCAAGCTAGGAAGTGCTGCAGGGATCTTGGCACATGGCCCCCACTATTTGAAATCTGAGGAAATTCCCACTGGGTCTGAGACCAAACACTTTCTTGCAGCCATTTGGTGGGCTTTTACTACTGCAGTGTTTTCAAGGCTGCGACAGTTAGAAGCCTCTCACTGCCCAGGAATCCAGCTGAGCTGCCCAACAGGGTCCTGTTCAGTTTGCCTTGGTTGCAAGCACAATTCAGCCACTCCCAGCTGTGTTCTGCCTACTTACAGCAATGATTAATTTCTTCCCAAAGCTTCAATATAAAAGTCATCTGCACTGAGTGATGTGCAGTGCTTCTGTCTTCTTTGCTATGTTTTTAATATCAAAACTGTGAATGATTGTTTTATCACATTAGAATTTTCAGAAAAAGCATCCCTCGCATTCCTGTTTATATTCTAGTGGCCCTATAGAAGCAGGCTGAAAACAAATCAGTAACTGAAAATTAAGGTGTGTAAGAGGCAGAATTAAATCTCTTTAAACAGTACTTACTACTTATTGAATAATATATAATTCATACACATTATTAAAAAATTTTTGATAAAATCTGAGAAAAACCTTCTTTCCTTTCTCTTCATTCATTTTTCACAAGTTTGGTGTTTCTAATGTGTGTTTATTCTAAGCAGGAATCAGGACATTATAGGGGCTAACACATGATAATAACAGTAAAGGGTAGAAAAGTGGATTGTAGACTGCAAAGTTAGTTGGCCCAACACTTTTAACATTTGATCAAAGTAAATATGGGTTCCAAAGCATCCCCATGGCTTCTCGTCGCATCTTCACTCCTGCAATTCAGACCGGTGCCCAGCTATGGGAAGTCAAATGCACTGCAGCCAAAGAAAAGAAGGGTAACTATTAAAAGCAATTCATGTTGATTGTCCTAGAATATAGTAATAAAGAGTTTGTAATTCGAATAGTTTCCAACAAGCCTTGAAACTATTCTTAAAGCTGCATGATTTTGCATCAATGAGAAAAACCTTATAGTTTGTTCAACAACCATTGATTTGATGAAAGCTTTTGCCCACTCAGAAATGAACTGGATTTTAAAGCACAGTGGAAGAAGCCAGCTGTCTGAGAGAGCTTCCCATGGGCTCAAATTCCAAGGCAACCATTTCCCCCACAACAAACAGTAGCAAATGAGATTGCATCTTAGGACCGCATTGCTTTTGTTACTTCGTGCATTTGTGCTATGTGCTGCCCTAAAATAATGAAGAACACTTACTCCTGAGCTATTCCATACTACAAAATCTCATGCAGGATTTGCTCATTCACTAGTAGCTTCCTCTAAGAAAGATGGTTAGTTTATAGGCTGATTTTCTGCTTGTACTATAAGTTTTCAAGTATTGGTGTCCCCAAGGAAAACAAGACTGTTTACTAAAGAGGAAAATGCATTATGCCTTCCAAATTAATTGGTAGGAATAAACTTGAAACTTGAATGCTTGTGGGGTTTAGTTATTGCATCAGCATGAAGTAGCTTCTTCACCAAATTAAAGAGACACAGCCCTTCTGTGCTTACTATGCTTCTGCATGAGCCAGAGATTTCCATAGAAAATACATCTACCTGTGGATTTCTGATCAATGGAGGATTCTGTGTTCCTGTTCTTAACAAAATAATATGATATCTTTTTGGGTTTAGCTGGATTGATTGAAACTTAATATTGAGTCATTTATAAAAGTCCCAGCAGCACTGGGTAGTATGTGTGGTTTGAATAGACTATACGGAAGTGACCAAGTTATTCCCATACAGTCATCTGCAACATGTGAAAAGGAAGATGGATGGCATGATAATAACGAAAAGATACCCTAGAAGCAGGTTTGACTGAACATACCCTGCCCCACAAGTGCTTCTGGGCTCCTAAAACAAAAAGAGGAGTCTTCTACATGGGGTTAGAAGCAGCTACAAGTGTGTTAGCACTTGCCCCCTTACAGCAACAGCATCTTTGAGACCATGGTAATGATGAACATGGTTGAGATTTCACAGAACTGCCATTTCACTAGCTGTCCAGTACAACTTTCAATGAAAAATAGATTTGAAAGGAATCATAATCAAAGACATTCTATTCTATTTATTTACAGCGTGATAGATCACTTGTAGCAGTGGACAAATAAGCATTATATGTTGTATTATTGGTAGATTGGAGAATAGAAAATAACGAAGTAAGCTACTCTTCCAAATATTGATGTTGTAGAAGGTATCTGTAGATTCCATTCCAGATGGGTGAATACAACATTTACGTGAGCCTGATAATAACCTCACCATTACACAACTTTTTAAAATCAGGATATCTTAATTTGGTGATCACAAAAATGTTTCTACTTTAGTTCCTGTCTCTTGAAGTTACTGAGATATCAACTTGAGGTCATTATAACAGCCATTACCTTCCTTAAAACCTGTTTGGCTTTTTGAATACTGGAACTGTAGCTGGAACTTGAAACTCACGAAACTATGGAAGATCAGGTAGTGGCCATCAACTCTGAGTTATCCTGGCCCCTTTTTGCCAGGTGTCCATGATGATTTGAAGCCTTGGGTGACATACAAAGGACAGTTAAAGGCAGGAGAGGTGCATTTTATAAAAAAATAATATTTTCTAAACCATGGAAACTACTACACCAAAAAAGTGAATCTGATAAAACCTTATAAATGGTCTGGTCTTGTGGCCCTGGGCCAAATCTAAGCTTTGAATGAGCAGTGTAACCTTAGCAATATGGTTCAGAGCAATAAAGCCGTTTTGAAGCAAATACCTTGGTAAATTTCATTTACTGTCTGTAAGGTAAGTTCTGAGGACAGCTGTGGTACCCATGAAACAGATTCTGTTTGGCAGAAAACCACATCAGGTGCTGCAATGCTTTTCAAGAACATTCCTGATTTGGTTGTACCTATTGCTTTTCCTTGAGCATTGGACCACCTACATAACGGAGATGTCTTAACTGGGAAATCAGTTCAGATGTCCTAACTGTGAAATCAGTTAATATCTAAACAAGGGGAAGCCTCCCAACCCTTTTACAACGGATATGTAAGGAGTCTTAGCTCAACATACTTCTATCTGACTGCACTTTTAGTAGACGAAAAAATAAGTATAATTAGAAGTTCCCTTGGCTAAGACACTAATCCTGGGATTTAGGTGATAAAATTCTTGAGGTCTCCTTGCTAGGGAGAGCTGTCAGCCGGGAAGCATGATATTCTGGTGCTCAAACCTAGGCATTTAGTGCTGTTATAGACATAGAGTAGCTGTAGGATACATGGGTCTTTTCTGAGACGCTGTGTCATAATCTGCATGTTCCAGACAGGCATCTTGGCTATCCAGAAGCCTCTCAGTTAGCACTGGGCACTTTGCTTTAGGCAGCTAGATCATTGTTGGGTTCAGCACCCAAGCATGTGCTAAGCAAAACCAAAAAATCTGGAAAAAAAATGGAGCTGTGAACAATGTCAGAAGAGATTAGAAATCCAATGGTTTCGAATGGCTTGGATCCAAATTCAGGAGTTGTGGTGTCTGTCCAGGAAGTCGAAGAGGTATAAAAAGTGATGTTAAGGACTTGCATCTCAAGTCTCAGCTTTACCCACATATGTTTATGCCTTTCTGGTGCTGTTGGGGTTGCCTGAGGCCCACAGCGTCCAGCTGGAGACGTCCTTGGCTCTCGCTCTAGTGAGCAGATGTGCTGTCTCCTACTCGAGGAGCAATCCCCAAACTAGATTGAGGTTATAGCATCAGCAGAGGCAAAGGATGAGAGAGGGCTTCTCTATGGGTTCCAACTGTTTACCAAAACCAAAAGGTCCAAGGACTAAAGACCAAGCAAAGCCTCGTGCAGGAGTTTTTATACAAGGGTGGAGAGAAACAGGGTCCAGAGGGTGAAGGCCAGGGAGAGTTACATAGGAGGGGCAAGGGAACAAGGGCCAACAGGAACAAGGCAGGGGTGGAACTAAGGAGCAGGGACCAATGGTGGGTAGAGTAGGGCAGAAGGTTTAGGTATAGAGGAGTGCTCCGGGAAGAGTAGCAGGGAGGTAACCGTGCAGGGGGAGGAGGAATGGGTTGGCCAACAGGCCAGGGGGAGGAGAATAGGCAGGATCAGGGTACATATAGGAAAGACAAGGAGAGGAGGACTGGGAAGCCAAACAGACATGGGATGTATAAAATAGCAATGCACTGCTTAAAGGGAAAGCCTTCTCTTCACCATGGCTGACAAGGGGCACTCTATGCCTCAGAGCTGTCCCACCAGCATCCAGATGGCTCGGGGACCCGTTCCTGTGGTCGCCCCAGCCCCTGGCTGGGTCACCACAACATCTTTCCATGATTCATACCTTTGAAAGTAGTTTAGGAGACAATACTCTAGCAGTCATTAGGCTGTATCTCACTTTCTGTGAAGAAAGCATGATTTATTCTCATATATCACACTCTCAGAACAGCTAAATAGATTACCAGAGACTTGAACACAGAAAGGAGAAACTTTTAAGATTTTTAGGATTAGCAAATTAAGTTTCAAAGATAAAGAAGTCTAGCTGCATTATACTTTCATTACCCTGAGGTGTTAAATAGTGGGTGAGGTGTTACCCAGTGGATTTGGAGGTTCAGGTAAATGTTTTTCCACCTGGCTGTACATGCACACCTGCACCCATAGCCACATGTTTTGCAGCATCTTCAGAGAGTGAAAGTAATTAATGTCTTTCTTTAGTTTTGTCATTGCTCATGTTGCTTTTTATCTGATAGTTTTCAGAGAGCCACGTTGCCATTGATTCAGTTACGTAGGAAGAGTTTGTCTGTTTTAACCCAACCTCACGCTGTGTTGCTGTCAATGAAATGCTATGCATATTTTTCTAATCAGCCACATGAAGCATTCATTGCCTGTCTTCCGAAACACTGTATTGTGAGTACAGGGGTTTGCACTGGTTAAAAAGGGAAGATGTGGGGGTTTATCTCCTTCTACTCATCCTGTTTGTAGTTGGGTACTATCAGCTTCTGTTAAGTCTCTAGTTGCCTTTTTGGTTTTTACTGAGGCAGTCTGTAGCACGCTTCTCCATTTCTCTCTCCCCACGTCATGGTCTATCCTACAGTGTTCATAACATTTCCATCCCACACCAGAACGATTTGTGATGCTGAGTGAGTCATACATGCTTTCTCAGTAGCCAGTGATTGCTGGCTGTGAAAGACACATACAGCATTACGTTAGCTTCTGTCCTAAGAATTCTAGTCACAGCCTCATAACTTTCTAAAAAAAAATGGAAGAGGAATGAAATGTTGTACAAGTCTTAATTAGACTGGATATTTATTTTAACTCAATACTACTTCTGTGGTTTCTATTATAGTTGCTGTTCTATCCCTTTATGGGCTTATGCCCATCCTACTCTGACAGAGGAGGAAGTTTCTCACAACTAAACCTAGTACAAATGTTTTATTAGTTCAAGTCTCATTATTGCATTTTCACTTCTAATCAAGACAAAGAATCTACCATTAAGAACATAATCTTTTTCCCCACTTATAGATAAGACCATAAAAGCAATTGGTTTGAATGGTTCCTTTGCACTCAGATTCTTTTTTGAAACATTGATTACTCCTAATTGTCATTTCTCATCCATTATCATTTAGAATTGAGTCTTTCAAAGTCATGATTTTCGCAAAATAGTTCACATTACACTGTCTGGAGATAGTTTTGAGGTGATTGATATTTCAAAGCATTGCACTGAAGTGATTTATAGTTCTGACTAAATGGGCTGATTGAGTAAAAACCTGTGCAATCTTTTGAAAACATTATTTTCATAAAAATCCACAATTTGTATAAATTGTATTTCAAATTCTAACTATGTTTCCGATAAAATGGTGTTCTTCAAATTAGTCAGCCATTGCCACTTGGTAAGGCAAACAGCTTATAAATGCTTATTATATTACTCTTCAGTCTTTGAATTTTCTTTTCAGTATACTCATAACTATCCCCAAAATGACTGTCAACCCTTTGAACAATCTATGAAGCTGGGTACAGCAAAGTTTCTTAAATATATTTGTTTGCTAGAACTAAATATTTAACTTCAGTTGTGAGCTGAACCTCTTTGTTCACCATTGCCTTATTTTTTACTGTGCCTGATTTTATATTCTGTTCTTAGCTTTCCATTTAAATATAATACCAGAAAATCAAAAAGAGAGTATGTCAATTCAAGTCAACATGCATGCTGAGACGTCAAAAGGCATATGCATAAATAACTCTGCTTTGTGGATTTTATGCAAAGTATTGGCATGTATTTGCATTCTAGTATCACTGATTCAGACAACTTCATACCAGCTGTCATCATCTCTGCTACAGCACTGATCTGAAAAACAATCAAAGTGACAATTACTCTATTCAGACAGGCTGCTTCAATCCATCTTTGATCTTACCATTCAGAACCTTGGTCTGAAAAAGACAATTTCACCAATCTCTAAGCATTTAGGTTTATATTGTGGTTTTAAAATATTGTTCTAATGACAGAAAGCAACATTGTTAATTAAATCATATTAACTAAACTTGTGTCTTTGAAAAAATTCACTGTTATTTTAAGGAAAAAAACCTTTCCTTTATTTACCTTAAATCTGAAAATGCAGCTCTGGAAGAATCTACAAACAGAATCTTTGTCTTTACAAAGGTAGTAGTTATGAAAAAATAAATTTGTGCACCTGTGAACTTTCCAATATAATAAATTTGTGCACCTGTGAACTTTCTTATATAATCAGTCAATAACATGACTGATTAAGCTGTGACCAAAAATTAATCAGATGGAGAAAAGAAATTCTTTTTTTTTATTTCATTCTTATATTTTCTGAGTATCTTTGTTCTGATAAAGGTATTGTGTAGGTTTGCTTTTATCTGCTGAAAACAAAATGATGGAATAGTTTAAACGAAAATATTAAAATATAAATCTTGAGTATAAATAATTATTTTTTCAAAATAGACTTTCATCAAAGTTAACTTCATGCTATTCAATTTTAAAATGACAGTATTCAAAAGAAAGACAGAGTTTAATCTGTCAAATAATTTTAGTTTAGGCAAATGTCTTTGCCCTTCTGAGCATCCTTCTTCCTTGTAGAGTAACTCTGAGGTCTTGTAAACAGTGGCTGTGTCTTAAAATCTCTCTTGCTCCTGTAACAGGGTGGAATTCAAGATCCATCTTTAACCAATTATTCATAGTCATGTAGAGGCAATGAAAAACACATGAGCCTATGAATATCAGTCAAAATTTCTTCCAAGAAGGCTGGTGTGACATTTGTGTTTCATGGTATATTTGATAGATGGTGAGTTCAAAAGGAGACAAATTGATCAAAGTCTTGAAGAACCTTCCAAATGTCAAATAGGAAGTGGGACGATTTTTTTGGTAACTGGTCATTAGGCATTTTACAAGCTCCTGAATGAGCTCAATCTACCTGTGCTCACAGGAATGATTATAGCTTTAGTCAGAAATGATACATCAGTGTCATCTCCTTGATGATGCTGATAAGAAAAAAATTAAAATTATTTAAAATAATAATATGAATTAGGTTTATGTCTCATCTGATACAATCTCTATCAGGTGGACTTTAAAGCCTGCTGTTACAGGATTATAGCTATACAGAATCAAAAACTTTTTTTAGGAATGTAGATTCTTCACATAAACATTCTGACATCTGCGTTGTTTATGGGTTTTTTTATTTATTGACATTAGAAGGCTACAGATATTTCCACTGATAATTGGAAATGGAGAATTGAGATGACTTTTATGGATGAGATTGCTGTTCATACGGGGTTTTTAAATTTTATTTTTATTTTATTTTATTTCACTATAGTAACATAATAAAGACCATAGGTGGTGCATAGAGAGATGCTTCCATGGTTGTCTAAGCACTAGGTACTTTATCTGGTTTTATCTGCTAGACTAATTAGTCCAGCTAAGTATATCTTAAGTAATAGTTGGTCTGAAGTGTCATGATAAACAATAGGTCTGTGCTTATTTGCTAGCGTGGATAATCTGATTATCTGTATTTCTGTAGTTCCTGTGTTGTTAATAAGGCTATCCAGAAATAAAGGAAGTAAATAATATTTTTCATTGTGAGATTGTTTTATTTTAAAAATATTTCACTAGTTGATTATTTTAACTCTTATAAATATACTCTCCAGATTTTCCTTTTCTGCTTCTGAAGAAGCAGAGAAACTTGCTACTGGTTTGATTTATATCCTCTTTGGAAAGGGCCTGTTTCTACTGCCTCCGCAGTCTGTGTGATTTTTTTTCTCCCCTGTGCTTTCCTATTCTTTCACTTGCAGTGTTGATTAGTAGTTTTACAATGTGTTCTTCTGAAAGTGGCATAAAAATAAGTCTCTCCATCTTCAGTGGAAGAATAATTTTCCTTTATTTTTTAGTTTATGAAGGCCACGCTGTCTGGTGCAAGTTAGAAAAGCTCTGATAAGGATTAGTGCCCTGCCTGCTGAAGCAAAGCATTTAGAGAAGCACTCTGGGAATAAAAGTTCCAGTTAAAATGGCTCCACTTAGGATTCTAAAAATGAGTTGGGAAAAAAATTGTTGCTTTGGTGATGGTGGGAATTTTTATGTTAACAATACTTTCATCCTGAAGCTCTCTTATTGCACAGATTGGAGCTCGTGCTTGAAATTTGTCGATAGTGTCATGCTGTTGGCATACACATGCCCTGTAACAGTGTTAAAAAATCCTTTAGGCAGGGTTATAAACCATCAAAAAATCTTGAATGTTCTTATACTCAGAAAGTATAAAAGTTAGTACATATGAGGGGGGTTGCTATTGAACATGATACATAGTTTGATAATACTTTGATACCAGAACTATAAAAAATTATCTGCCTGCCCAGAGTTATGGCTTCTTAGAGCTCTTCTTGAGAACTGGTCCCTGCACATGGTTCTGTAAAAAAGCACCTGGGCATGCTCCAGGCAAGGTCTTCATGGGCCTGGTAAAGAGCAGATTTTCTGCAGCTTTGAGGGACTGGAAGTATAAGCAAAGCATATTTTGTAGAGAAAAAATAGACTCTTGTTATACAGTTGAGGGGTGGACAGAAGAGAGAAACTTTCTGATGTCACCAGCACTGTCTTCATTGACTGACAGAATCATAGGGTCATTTGGGTTAAAAGGGACCTCAAATGTCATCTCATTCCAACCCCCCATGCCATGTGCAAGGACACCTTTCACTAGACCAGGTTGCCCAGGGCCCCATCTAAGATGGCCTGGGACATCCACAACTTCTCTGGGCAACCCATGCCAGTGCCTCACCACCCTCACAGCAGAGAATTTCTTCCTAGGAACTAATATACCATTTTTCAGTTTAACACCACTACCCCTTGTTATATCACTTCTTGCCACTGTAAAAAGTCCCTCTCCAGCTTTCTTGTAGGACCCCTTTTGGTACTGGAAGGTTGCTCTGACACTGCCAAAGACATGCCAATGACATTATCATTCTGGCAGACAGGGACCTTTAGATTTCATTGTTTTTTAAAAGGATCCAATTAGTTAAGAGGCGGGCTCTTACATATCCTCTGGGACTTTGGTTGAGGCTAATAATTAAAATAGGAATAAGGACTTAAACAAAGAAACACAAATCAGTATTTTTGTGTATATCTGTAGATGGGAGCCACAAATAATAAAACAAATAATAAGTATTTTTCACAGTGATAGGCAGTTTATGCAGAGAATATACAGGGAGGTTGGAGCTTTGGAAGAAAGGAAGGATTCTGTAAATTTCCACGGTTCAGGAACAGCATGTAACATTTCCCTTCGCAAGGAAACAAAGTACCTTCTGGATCTCTTCCCACATCCTGCTGTGTATCAACAACTTTCTCTCAATTACCTTTTGGCTCAAGTGAATAAAGGGCTGCAATCATCCTTTTTAACAAGCCTTTAAAATTGCTCTTTTCTTTTTTTTTCCAGATAATTTCCAACAATAGATGCAATTTAAACTTTTATCATAAAAGTGTAGAAGAGCTTTAAAATAGCTCAAGTATTTTTCTAAAGAAGGTGATGTCATTCTTTCCACCAGCAGAAAGAATATTTTATTCATGCTTTAGTCTTTGTTTGCTGATAAGTAGAAGAGGAATTAGAATATTAGTCCGTATTTTGATATTTAAAATGAATTATTTTCCTCTGTTCTACTATCTTTGTCAGCTGGTTTTCATTTTCCAAAAGTATTTCAATTGCCATATTTGACCTTTTGGTGTATTTACACTGTTCTAATGTGACTTGTGTGTGTATTTCAGAACAGAATTTTGATTCATCTGTAAGTACTTCAATTTGCCTGACATGAACTGAGATAAAAATTTTTTATCATTCCCAAGCAGCTATCTAAAAACTTTCTTGGGGTATTTTTCTTTGGAAGAAAATACTTTATAGTTACCTGTGGGCAGTAAAAAAGAAAAAATATGAAAAAGTAAAAACCCTTTCCTCATTTTGGTTCCAGTTTTAAATTCTTGAGCAAGGAGATTAAAGTTTCACTTCTGCACTAGTTGTCATTTTGACAAGACCACAGCTGACTCACATACATATTCAAGGAACAGTATTAGGAACACCTTCACTGATCACCTTCCTTCTCCTGTCTCAGTGGGACTGAGCATAATTGCAGATGTTCTTTGGGATGTGGAGGGATCCTTGAGCCTGCAACCATCTCCCTGGAAGCACAGGGCATAGCACCTGAAGGGCTCCCTTACGTCTGTGACTAGCTGTGTTTTTCAGAGCTCCTGCTACAAATCTGTGATTCCCTCTAGAATTCCAAAACATGACTGAATAGAGTGGCCAGGTATGGTGGAATATGATTTTTCTTTTATGTGAGAATTATTGAGCTTTCCCTGTGGTTACGATCTTTTTCACTTTAGACTCACTGTCTCAGATAAGATTGAATACACAGTACTTTCTACCTCTGCCAAAATACTACAAGGGCTTGCTTGATTTTCACTATGTAAAATAAATTTGTTGCAGGATCCTGATGAAGAAGTACACCTGCAAGAGATTTGGAAGTGATAGTTGGAGTTTATAATGATTTAAATCAATATTTTGGTAATGCAGTTCATGCTGAAGAATATGTCTCTGCTGCTGTTGATCAAAAAGATGTACCTGCTTAGAAGTGTTCCTTAATTGACTGCCTGCATTATCATGTAATGATCCTGTTTAGTATAACATAGAGTAGTTGCTAGAGGTAAATACTTTTTATAGAGATCTCAGAGTCATAGAATTGTTTCCTGCCATGGACAGGGACACCTTCCACAACACCAGGCTGCTCAAAGCCCCATCCAACCTGCCCTCAAACACTTTTAGGGATGAGGCATCTGCAGCTTCTCTGAGCAACCTATTCCAGTGTCTCACCACTCCAGGTGAGGACTCACAAGGGCAGAGTAAAGGGGGAGAAATCTCTCCCAGGGTGAGGCATGCTGGCCACACTTCTTTTGACGCAGCCCAGGATACAAGTGGCTTTCTGAGCTGCAAGAATGCATTGCCACATCATGTCCAATTTTTCATCCACCAGTACCCCCAAGTCCTTCTTCTCAGGGCTGCTCCCAAACCCTTCATCCCCCATCCCATATTGATATTGGTGATTACCCTGACCCAGGTGTGGGACCTTGCACCTTCCCATGTTGAACTTCTTGAGGTTTGCAAGGGCCCACTCCTCAAGGCTGTCAAAATCCTTCTGGATGGCACCCCTTCTCTCAGGAGTAACAGCTGCACCACTTAATGTGATGTCATTTGAAATGAATGACCTACTCTAAAATTGGACACTGAGGAGAGAAATTTGGCTTTAAATGTTGTGTTGTTTGCTAGACAGGTAGTAAATGGATCACAGCAATAAACTTTGTAAGTTGTGTTACCTTTCTGCATTCTTTCAATTTCACATTGTGAACTGTACTTATTACATAATCTATTATGAATTCCCAAGTTAACTACAATTGCAACCTTTCCTGTGGCCTCTATGGACCTGCGAATAAAGTGAGGTGTTTTTACAACCATGCCATTTCTCAGAGTGGAACCCTGTGATGGGACATCTTTAGCACCAAGGCTATAAATCCTGCAATTTACTGGCATCATTGCATCTGCAGTTTTGTCCCCTCAGTGGTAATTAAAGGCTTAGGTAATAAGTAGTAAAACAATAATTGATGTGTGTGCTTGAGTCCACTAAATCAGTCATCCTCTAGAAATTCTTTCTCTGTTACAATCAGGGAAGAAAACTATAAAGTACTAAAACCGATTGAAAAAAAAATATGTGTTGGCTCAAATTTGACCTTTACTTTCTGGACACAGATGCACATGTTGGTATTCAGGGAACTGCCAGAGAGTACCAGAGCAGACCAGACAAAGCACTGGTATGAATTCCTGCAAGACTGGAGGAATTTCTATTCTACTACTATTCTATTCTACTATTCTACTAGTAATTTCAACTACTATTTCCTGTAGTAGCATGAAGGATCCCAAATCATGGATTCCTCAGCACAGGAGAGACATGTTGGTCCTGGAGCAGGTCCATTGGAGGGCAAAAAAGATGATTAAGGAATAGGAGAATCTCTCTTATGAGGAAAGGCTGAGGGAGATGGGTCTGTTCAGTCTTGAAAAGACAAGAATAAGAGCAAACCTCATCAATATATGTATAAGTATCTGAAGTATCAAGAAGATGGAGCCATGCTCTGCTTGGTGGTGCCAAGCAATGAGACAAGAGGCAACAGGCAGAAACTGAAGGAGAGGAAGTTCCACCTGAATATGAGGAAGAACTTATTTACTCTCAAGCTGACCATCCACTGGAATAGATAGCCCAGAGAAGTTGGGGAGCCTCCCTCAAAAGAGATTTTCAAGAACTATCTCGGTGCAATTCTGTGCAAATGTGCTCTAGGATGGCCCTGACTGAGCAGGAAGGTTGGACCAGGTGACGCATTGTGATCCCTTCCAACCTTACCCATTCTGTGATTCTGTGAACAAAACACTAAAATAGTGTGCAAGGAAGAAATAAGTGGCTTCTTCTTATCTAGACAAGAAATGTGAGTGGGGAATGCCATTCCTGCTAGTGGTGCTAGTACACCTTAGATGGCTTCTAACAGACCAGAGAATATTTTATCAGTTCTGTATTTTACAGTTCAAGACTTTAGCCTTAACTAAGCAAGAAAGAGTTGTCAAATTAATAAGAATAAAAGGAAACCATTATAGGCAGGAGTAGCAAAAGGAATGCCTTTTTTACTTCTTCAGCTCACAGTATAAGAATATTGATTCTGGTGACTGTAGGCTATTATGGATTAAATCTACTTTTCCCACTGGAGAAATGATAAATAAGTACCCCTGTGTAATATTTTTAAGATAACAGCTTTGTATTAGTGATCCATTCAATCTAGGAGCATGTCTGAAGGGTTCAACAGCAAAAGCCTCCTGTCGGAGGGAGCCCATGTTGGAGCTGTGGAAAGGCTTCTCTCCCTGAGCAGTGGCAGAAGCAATGTGTGATAAACTGACTGAAACCCCTGTTCCTTGTTTCCCTGATACTGCAGGGGAAGGAGGTAGAGCTGGGAAGGAGGGAGGGGCAGAGGAGGGTGTTTTTAACGTCTTGCTTTACTTCTCATTATCATTCTCTGATTTTCTTAGTAATAAATTCAAATCATATCTCTAATTTGAGTGTGTTTTGCCTGTGGCAGTATTTGGGGAGTGATCTCTCCCTGTTCTTATCTCAGTCATGAACACTTTGTTACATTTTCTCTCCCCTGTCCAGGTACAGAGGGGAGCAGTAGGCTTTGGTGGGTGCCTGGCATCCAACCAGGCTCAACCCACTACACCATCCAAGTGTAAACTGGATGATAAGAGATGATGCAGGTGGCAAAATACAAGGAACCAGTGAGATATTAATGACTGCTCAGAGCTGCATTTGGCAGACTAATGCTCTCAATGGATTTTCACAACAAACTTTAAGCCTCAATATAAAGAACTCTACAGGTATTTGTGGAGGGACAGATTCAAAAATGTGAAGAACAAAACAACTGACAAAGTATTTCCTTGAAATTGCGGAAGTGTGGCATACCTAGGTTTGTTCACCAATAAAGATAACATCATGTCTTTCAAGGCCAGAGGAAAGACTATTGGAATGACTGTGATAGATGACAACTAGTATTTCTTATACAAATACTAGTTACTACTAGTTGAAGACTATCTTCAACACGTAACTTGGATGACATTGCCTAGCTCATTTGTTTTCAGAAGATGAAATCATAGAATCACAGAATGGAATGGGTTACAAGAGACCTTAAAGATCACCTAGTTCCAATTCCCCTGCCATGGACTAGGACACCTTCCACAAGATGGGGTTATTCAGAGCCCCATGCAACCTGGCCTTGAACACTTCCAGGGATGGGACATCCATAGCTTCTCTGGGCAACCTGTTCCACTCTCTCACCACCCTCACAGTAAAGAATTTCTTCCTAGAATCTAATCTAAACTTACCCTCTTTCAATTTAAAGTCATTCTCTCTTGCTCTCTTCTCTCTTGTAAATGCATAAAATCATTGCCCCTTGTAAAATGTGAGTATAAGGTTCAGAGCCAAGCTGAAGTGCAGAATCTTTTTCAGCCTGAATAAAGCCAGCTAGAGTGCTGGCCCTGGGCTGGACCCAGGCAAGAACAGACCGGAGATGTTTTCCACTAAACTCAGTAGGAAATACTGAGATCTGGAGGAAGGTTGGAGGTGGAGTTACTGCTGCTCTGTCTGGCCTGTATTTTGGTAGGATGCTGATGGTTGTATGCTTTAGCAACACCAAGGAGGGAAGGCAGCAAAGAATTAAGAGCTCAACTATAGTGAATTACTGTCCCTATATTTAAAGCAAAGCCAAAACGTTTTTATGTAATGGGAGATGAAGTTAGACGGAGAAGTTTGTATCACCGGACACTTGTATGTACTCCTTGCATTTTCGCTGTCTAAAGAGAAAGAGGGAAGAGTCGACCGACACTGAGATAGGTGCTTCGTCGTCCCGCAAAAAAAAACCCACGAAAGCAATCCAAGCCCTTTACCAGCCCCGGTGTCCTGCCCGGAGCCGGGGGCTCGAGGCGGGCGAGGCTCTGCCGCGGGTCGCAGGGCAGCGCCTTCCTCCAGCGGAGCGAGGAGACAAAGCGGGGCGGGCCCTCCGCAGCCCCGGGCGGCCGCAGGTCGCCGCGCTGCCCCGGCGCCGATCCGGGAGCCTTGGC